>JANAVB010022593.1:3752613-3956349 GCA_029216955.1 Iris pallida
CGCTGGGGAATGATTGGGAAATAAATAATAATCGCCTGAGGAATGAGATTGGGAAAAAAATAATATCATGCGCCTGAGGGAAATGATTGGAAAATAAATAATATCATGCGCCTGAGAGAATGATTGGGAAATAAATAATATCATGCGCCTGAGGGAAATGATTGGAAATAATAATATCATGCGCCTGAGGGAAATGATTGGAAAATAATAATATCATGCGCCTGAGGAAAAGGTTGGGAAATAAAATATCATGCGCCTGAGGGAAATGATTGGGAAATAAATAATATCATGCGCCTGAGGGAAAGGTTGGGAAATAAATAATATCATGCGCCTGAGGAAAATGATTGGGAAATAAATAATCTCATGCGCTGTGGGAAAGGTTGAAAAATAAATAATCTCATGCGCCTGGGAAATGATTGGGAAATAAATAATATCATGCGTGTGAAAATGATTGGGAAATAAATAATCTCATGCGCCTGAGAAATGATTGGGAAATAAATAATCTCATGCGCTGTGATTCCTGCGCAATCGACGCATGGGATACTCACGTTGCGTCTTCAGTACATGCGCATAAGGAACCTACGCGCATGACACGCTCGGAGTCAAAGAATGCGTTGCCGGGACTTCACGGCGCATGGCCTCCCGGCGCATGGCCTCCCGGGCGCATGGGGTTCCCGGCGCATGGGGTTCATCGTCCCCAAGCAGCCAGTTCAGCCATGAAAGTTCGAAAACTTGTAATGGCCATAACTTCCTCATCCGAAGTCGAAATCGAGCGAAACAAAAGCAAAAACTGAATGAAATTGAATTCTCTACAACATAGAACTAGTAGTTTCGAAAATAACCAAGTTTTAGAGATCAAAACCAAGAAAAACCGAAAATGTATCAAACTTAGATCTACAACAAAGAAGCCATGGAAATTGAAAATGCTAAGTACTAAAGAGACTTAGAATAAATAGGGAAGATGATGGAACAATAAAAATAGGGATCCATCAAGAAGTAAGTTGGCACTTGCCTTGCTTCTTAGGTTGGTGGAAGGGTTATGAGGAAGAAGAAGAGTAATGAGAAGAAGAAGTAATGAAGAGAGAGAAATGGTTTGGGGCTTTAAATGGGGTGGTGGTGGTGGGGGGGATTTATTTCGGTTCATGATGAACCAACAAAACCGAAAAAAACCAATCTGAGCTGAACCCATAGCAAAGCTAAAGCAGAGTATAAAAGCAGAAAGTAAAGTGCAGAAATAAAATTGCAGAAAATTAATTAAATAAAATTAAAGGAATTTAAATACAGAGCAATACATGATAAATATAAAATATTTACATTTAAACAGTACATGCATTCTAAAAATACGTATTCTGGGAATGGAAAGTGACAATGGCAAAGGGGCAAGTGAGGGTTAAATGGGCATACATAGTGTATACATATCAAAGAGTGTCAAAGTGTATGTGAACAATGTGTCAAGTGTGATAGTGTCAACATAGTGTAAGGGGATACATGAGGTAATATAGGATTTGTGTTAACATAGAACATTACATCTCATTAACTTGTATTACATACATTACATCTATTATTACATTACATTCATGCTTGCATTCATTCATCATTATTTATTCTCTTGCACCACTATATGCACCATACATTACATACTATGGAACCTACATATTCATTATAAGCCATACTTATACATGCTTACATTAGATAGGATACTTACATCTCATACATCATTTATTTAACCATTACTCATGCTTGCATTCTCTATTTAATTACATAATGTATATACATTAACATGGGTTAAAATCAAATAGAATATATATTACACATAAGGGTGCACAAAATGCATATGGAATAGTAACTCCTACTAATAATCAATACTGTACCATCTCAGTATGAATTAAAATTTAGGATTAAAGTATGTTATAGATCTATGTGTTAGCTTTCCGAAACTTCAAACGGATCGCGTTTTCGTTTCCAGAAACTCCCGAAATCGCGAAAACACCGAGAACGCGTTGTCTTTCGTACAGCTGACACTCAAATAATTCTCCAGAAAGTTACAGAAAGAATTAGGCCTATTAATACATGTTTTTGGAAAGTTAACTTCAATACGCTTCTTCTAAAAAAATAGGAGATTAAACCGAGCTTTGAGCTAGAAGTTATGACATTCCTAAGTTAGGGCTGAAATTAAAAATGTGGATAAAAATCATGACGGATTTTGGTAGTTTGAGACAAAAGAACACAAGTATATAACATAATATATCAAGAACTCACTCTCTACACTAAATATATATATGAGACACTATAGAACACATCTCCAATACAAAAATATGAGATTAAATATGTAATAATTCATTCATACATAACAACAACACATAGTGTGTCCAAATTTGGGATTTTCCCACATGGACACAACCACAACACAAAGGACACTCCTATGACCTCCAAATGGACACGAAATGGACACAAATGGAGATACAATCGTGGGGGTCATTCCTATGGGTTCAAAATAGACCTATATGCATGAGGAAATGAAAAGGAAAAGGGATTTATACCTCCGGTAGATCGAATCGAAGAAAAGCCTTCCGGAGCGACACCGACACGTAGAGATTCCAAAAGGACACGAACGAGCTCCGAATCCTCCCAAACTTGGGTAGCTTCCTCCTTGGCTAGAATGGAGAAGGAAAGAAGAAGATTTAGTGGCGAAATGGAAGGATTTGGTTGAGAAATTGCTAGGGATGCTCTCTAAGAATTTTGGAAAGAACAAGAGAGAGAGTGTGGATGAGAATAATGAAATGAACTTGAGCCTATCCTCTCCCAAAGTGGCTGGCCATATGGGGCTATTTGTCCTATTATGGTAAGGTCCAAAATGCCTCCACTAACCTATTCTATGAGTATTAGGAAAGGGCTAATTGGTTGGGGCTAAATTAGTCATTCTAAAGTCTCTAATCACACTAACATTATCCATAATAATTAGTCTAACCTCTAACTAAAATATTTCTATCATGTGGACTAAAATTAATATCATGGGGCCATGTCTAACTAGTGTGTGGGTCCACTAGAGTCAAACTATCCCGGGTCTCCGCTTTAAGTCGGATTGAGTTGAAATTCGAACCCGACTCAAATAACCCCAAAACAATATCATAAATAATAAAAATAATATCAAAATAATTCAAAGAGGTCAAATGCAAAAAATATCCTTAGGCCAAAAATGACATTAAAATATCATAATCACATGGTTAGGCTCTAGGTCAAACAGTCTCTAGGGTTTCACTAGCAAAACGTCAAAACCACAAGTCATTGATTTAAATAATTTTAAAATGATTTAAAATCACCAAAAATCATATCATGAATTAAATTCATTATTAAAATAATTATAAATACGAAATTTCAAAATTACCCTCATTTGGGAAACTGGGTGCTACAACTCTATCCACCTTAGAAAAATTTCGTCCTCGAAATTTAAGATCGATAGTACTCCTTCTAGAGCCTTAACCTACCCAATATCTAAGGAAACAAGCAGAACACCATCACATGTCGGGTCAAAGAAAATTGAGTCAAGGCTGGATTTCTAATTGAAATAAGAAGAAATTTAGTATAATGGTAGAGGTTATAGTTTAGCCAGTTGACCAGAAAATCATATCAAGAAAATAGAATATAAGAAGACAGGTTTTAGTGGGACATGATATACCTACACGAAGGTGAGTCGTCTAGGTCTTGCATATAAGATTTGTTGGAGGGTAACATCTAGTATTACATTCCGAATATCAAAGTCACGATAAGGAACGTCAAGGATCTAATTAGAAAGTGGGAGTTCAAGAGGTGGTAATTAATGCACAAAAATAATGAAGATCGAGTTAGTCATCTGCTTCTGATACTCTTAAGTTTATCTGGTCATAACTTGCCAATCATATCTTTACCTCACCAGTCTCCATATGAAAATTTAACCTTTATTTAAACCCTTACCATGACTACCGCAGGCAATTCCCAATTTCCAAACATCACTCTTGAAGCACAGCCCTCACATTTAGGAATCAACATCAACCATTTTTAAATTTCTAAGTTCTTTCACCTTGTCTTAAATTTGACCCAAAACCTCTAAATTCCGTTTACGAATTCCTTGAACTTGTTCAAATTGTTCTCCTCGTATTATTTAATTTAAATCTCTAGGCCTTACAAAACTTATCTTTCATCATAAAATCAACTTCCGTATTTTCTTGACATACCCTTGAATATTATTCTCCTAAAAATATTTCACAACAATCTCTAAACTTCCATAACTTTGTGCTCTCTCTATCCCTAGTCATTTCCTCGCAACATCTTGTTTAATATCCTTATTAAACACAATTAACTTCTCTTTTCCATTACTAACCTTCTACATAGCCTCAGAGTAAAGTTTTCCCTAGAATCAATAACCAAGATTTTCTAAGTTCTCAAAACTAGGTTGACCTCTGATATCCTCATTAGTTTTGAATACACCTATAAACTATCTCATAACCCCAAAATTTCTCTAATATAATTGTTTCCAGATTGGCAGTATACATCTCTTTATTCTATTCGAGACCTTTACCACATTTCTATCTCAAGTTTCCATATGGAACACTCCACATTTGATTTCCTTAGATCATCATAAAATAACCAGTTACGTCTTCTCTGAGCTACATAATTTACGTCACTTCCTTAACATTTCTCAGCAAAATGATATGAAGATTCAAGAGTTGTCAAGGTATAGCTGACAGAATTATATACGAGACAGGGAATTGATATAATCAGGACATGTATATAAGACAATGAATGATGGTAGTAAAAATATTGGCAGAAAAAGAATGATAATAGAATCTGTTCTGCTTATCTATTTAAAGAGGGACCCATTTTTTTTGCAACAAGAATTATAATACCAAATCCAAAATAAGGCCTAGCAAAATCATTGGTTTATTGTATTAAGAAGAAATAAATTTTGTAAGAAGTTACACAAGGTTTATAAAAATAGCTAAAGCTACATCCTAAGTAAGCAATGAGAAACAAAACAAAACAAAACAACAATAATTCCTTCTCTTCTTTTTTTTGAATGACTGAAACAAAAGTAGCAAAAACATGTTCGAAAATATTTAAGGTACAATCTGATAATCATATGCGTCTATCCAAAATCATGGTACTCTAAATCCTCGTCATACTAGTGAGCAAGGCTACGATAATCACAGAGTCCTTGACTTATGCACATCCTCTAGAATCATGGTATTTAATATTTTCGCGATGCCACTAGCTTGGCTGCGAAAATCTTAAATTCTCCCACCCGAGAAATATATCCAAAATCAGACTATATGTCCTCACCATGCTGGCTAATGTGACTATAGAAGACAAGATTTCCATAACTTAATGACCTAGCCCATATAATTTCATCTTGCCAAAAATTAAATTAAATCAACAATGAATACCAAAAAAAATTAAATTTATCAACGAACATCAAAATTCAGAAATGAACAAAACTTTCAAATCATATAACTACAAACTCGGATGCTATAGCTAACATCAAGATTCAAATTTCAACAATCTTCATCAAAATCAATAAATACAAACTCAAATTCAATAATAATCCATCAAAATCAAATTCAATAGCAGAAAGTAAAGATAAATCAAATCAAGAAAAAAGAAAAGATTTTCAAATCGGAGTTAAACAAGATTCTCAAGGTCGTCCCAGGAATCTCTCAAGGGATCCTAATTGTGATTGAGTATCTTCAAAAATATATCCTAATCCTACTGCAGGCTATAGTGGTACTCTAGTTTGAATACCACTACACAAACTCGACCTGCATGGGCCACCACTAAAAATGTGTCACGACCCGCACCTAGAGTTAGGGCACGAGAACGTAACAACCCCAACCTACGCCGCAGTAGTATCGACGGTAGTAGAACGCTGTCCTAGGTCTCAATGCATCTAACAGTATAAGACTAAACAGTTTATACTTCCCGAATGGGGGTGACATAGCAGAATGTAAACTGAATCACTTCTAAGGTAGAGCATAAAGGAAGATAGATAAAACATGAAATCGAAAAGAGATACAACAGATAGAAGTCTAAGTGTCTAAGGTATAAACTCAGAATACATCTCAAAGCTCAAATACAGTAATCCATAAAATAAATACAACTCCAGACAACTGAGAATAGCTAACTAAACAACCTCTAATGGGTCCTCTAGGCTAGCAGGCAATTTCCAAGCTATCTGTAAAATTTGTCAACGTATCCTGTCAGGAAAATGAGCAAGTACAAACACCAAAAGCAGTTCCATATGAATTGAGAAATACTATAAGAGACAGTAATAATGAAATACAAGACAAAGATATCGGTGACTTGGGAACCATTTGAAAGTCGAGTTACAACCCTTAAACCAAACAAGGACCGGGGTTGTAATCCTTCTTTCAAACAGAACTTAGTTCCATAACCATGGTACAGTATAAAAACAGGTAGAGCATGTGAGTATAGAATCATAGCATGGTGAGAAGTACAGAAAGTAAAGCTGAACTGGAATATAAGATACGCTAATAAATGTAAAAGGTGATTTGAACTATTAGAGCGATATGTGATCGGCTAGGGAAGCAAGAGATGGTTATCCACTTGGCCGATAATCCGCGGTGACCTCAACGGAGAGACATGCCGTCCAACCTGGATAACTGGCAAGGGGGTATCTGCTACACCCTACGTGAGGTGAGGGTGGCGCTAGCAAAATATAGTTACATGGAGGCTTTGATCACATAACCCTAATAATTCCCCCATCCCCGAGTAGTATCACGGATCGGGACATGGCACGTCATGACACAAGGTTCGAGAGCAGGGAGCCAGCCCACTCCCAAATCAATGTCTATACAAGTACAGGAATACAGAATATATCATACCCATATACCAAGAAAGTCCAGGAATAACATCTCATGACAGGATCCGACGTATACTAGTCCGTGAACCGTCGTGTCGGAAATCAAGTAAAATACTACGACTGAATCGGATATAGTAGATATCAAGACAATGAAAACTATCAGTGAATGTACTCGCCTGATATCTGAATGTCCAAGGTAAAGATACTGTCCGAGGAGAGGTGTCTGGCTCCAAATTAGAACAGCACAAGTCACAACATGTCCAGAGTGATAGTGTCATACATAGTGAACAATGTGTCAAAGTGAGGGTTAAATGGGCATATATAGTGTATACATATCAAAGAGTGTCAAAGTGTAAGTGAACAATGTGTCAAGTATGATAGTGTCAACATAGTGTAAGGGGGTACATGAGGTAATATAGGATTTGTGTTAACATAGAACATTACATCTCATTAACTTGTATATTACATACATTACATCTATTATTACATTACATTCATGCTTGCATTCATTCATCATTCATTATTCTCTTGCACCACTATATGCACCATACATTACATACTATGGAACCTACATATTCATTACAAGCCATACTTATACATGCTTACATTAGATAGGATACTTACACCTCATACATCATTTATTTAACCATTTACTCATGCTTGCATTCTCTATTTAATTACATAATGTATATACATTAACATGGGTTAAAATCAAATAGAATATTATATTACACAAAGGGTGCACAAAATGCATATGCCGAATAGTAACTCCTACTAATAATCAATACTGTACCATCTCAGTATGAATTAAAATTAGGATTAAAGTATGTTATAGATCTATGTGTTATTTCCAAAACTTTAAACGGATCGCGTTTTCGTTTCCGGAAACTCCCGGAATCGCGAAAACACCGAGAACGCGTTTGTCTTTCGTACAGCTGACACTCAAATAATTTTCCAGAAAGTTATAGAAAGAATTAGGCCTATTAATACATGTTTTTGGAAATCTAACATCAATACAAATCTTTTAAAAAAACAGGAGATTAAACCGAGCTTTGAGCTAGAAGTTATGACATTTCTAAGTTCAGTTGAGTTGTGATGAAATTAAAAATGTGGATAAAAATCATGACGGATTTGGTAGTTTGAGACAAAAGAACACAAGTATATAACATAATATATCAAGAACTTACTCTCTACACTAATATATATATGATGAGACACTATAGAACACATCTCCAATACAAAAATATGAGATTAAACATGTAATAATTCATTCATACATAACAACAACACATAGTGTGTCCAAATTTGAGATTTTCCCACATGGACACAACCACAACACAAAGGACACTCCTATGACCTCCAAATAGACACGAAATGGACACAAATGGAGATACAACCATGGGGGTCATTCCTATGGGTTCAAAATAGACCTATATGCATGAGGAAATGAAAAGGAAAAGGGATTTATACCTCCCGTAGATCGAATCGAAGAAAAGCCTTCCCGGAGCGACACCGACACGTAGAGATTCCAAAAGGACACGAACGAGCTCCGAATCCTCCCAAACTTGGGTAGCTTTCTCCTTGGCTAGAATGGAGAAGGAAAGAAGAAGATTGGTGGCAAAATAGAAGAATTTGGTGGAGAAATTGCTAGGGATTGCTCTCTAGAATTTGGGGAAGAAAAGAGAGGAGAGTGTGGATGAGAATAATGAAATGAACTTGAGTCTATCCTCTCCCAAAGTGGCTGGCCATATGGGGCTATTTGTCCTATTATGGTAAGGTCCAAAATGCCTCCACTACCTATTCTATGAGTATTAGGAAAGGACTAATTGGTTGGGGCTAAATTAGTCATTCTAAAGTCTCTAATCACACTAACCTTATCCATATAATTAGTCTAACATCTAACTAAAATATTTCTATCATGTGGACTAAAATTAATATCATGTGGGCCATGTCTAACTAGTGTGTGGGTCCCACTAGAGTCAAACTACCTCCGGGTCCCCGTTTCAAGTCGGATTGAGTTGAAATTCGAACCCGACTCAAATAACCCCAAAACAATATCATAAAAATAAAATAATCAAAATAATTCAAAGAGGTAAAATGCAAAAAATATCCTTAGGCCAAAAATGACATTAAAATCATAATCACATGGTTAGGCTCTAGGTCAAACAGTCTCTAGGGTTTCACTAGTAAAACGTCAAAACCACAAGTCATTGATTTAAATAATTTTAAAATGATTTAAAATCACCAAAAATCATATCATGAATTAAATATCATTATTAAAATAATTAAAACACGAAATTTCAAAATTACCTTCATTTGGGAAACTGGGTGCTACACATGTTCAAAAGCATTTAAGGTACAATCTGATAATCATATGCGTCTATCCTAAATTATGGTGCTCTAAATCCTCGTCATACTAGTAAGCAAGGCTACGGTAATCACAGAGTCCTCGACTAAGGCACATACCTCTAGAATCATGGTATTTAATATTTTTGCGATGTTGCTAGCTTGGCTACGAAAACCTTAAATTCCCACATCCGAAAATATATCCAAAGTCAGACTATATGTCCTCACCATGCTGGCTAGTGTGACTGTAGAAGACTAGATTCCTAACATAGATGACCTAGCCTATATAATTTCATCTTGACAAAAATTAAATTAAATCAACAATGTATACCCAAAAATCAAATTTATCAAAGAACATCAAGATTCAAAACTGAACAATAATCCATCAAATCATAAAAATATAAACTCGGATACAACAGCTAACATCAAGATTCAAAACTCAATAATCATCATCAAAATCAATAAATACAAACTCAAATTCAACAATAATCCATCAAAATTAAGTTCAACAACAGAAAGTAAAGATAAATCAAATCAAGGGAAAGAAGAGTTTTCAAATCGAAGTTAAAATAAGATTCTCAAGGGTCATCCCAGGAATCTCTCAAGAAATCCTAACTATGATTGAGTACCTGCAAAAATATATCCTAATCCTACTGCAGGCTGTAGTGGTACTCTAGTTCGAATACCACTACATAAACTCGACCTGCATGGGCCACCACTAAAAATGTGTCACGACCCGCACCCTAAAGTAAGGGCACGAGACGTGGGTACGTCCAGCCTACGCCGCAGTATCGGCGGTAGATACTGTCCTAGGTCAAATCTAACAATATAAAGGTACCTGTACAGTATATACACTCTGAATGGAGGTGATATAGCAAATACAGTCTCAATCACATCTAAGGTAGTAGAGCATGATAAAGATAGATAAAACATGAAATCCAAAAGAGATACAGCAGATAGAAGTCTAAGTGTCTAAGATACACAAACCCAGAAATACATCTCAAAGCTCAAATACAGTAATCCATAAAGTGAATACAACTCAAGACAACTGAAAAACTATTTATACAACCTCTACTGTGTCTCCTCTAGGCTAGCAGGCAACCTCCAGGCTATCTGTAAAATTTATCAACAGGTCCAGTCAGGACAGGAGCGAGCACAATACATCTCAACAGATCATAGCAGGTTAGGAAATATAATCATGCTAGTAGGGTAAGATACAGGAAACTGAAAGAAGTAAAATATAAAAGAGATAGCTGTAATAGAAATATATACTGTAAATAGAGAACTATCAGTGGCTAGTGAATCAGAGTACAATATAGACATGTGAATGGCATAGAAGATTCTGGGAACTATACTATGGAGTGATTCTGGGAACTACACTACTTGGATATTATTCACATGTCCACTTCTACTCCCTCGTACCCCCAATCAATACACAAGGATCCAGCCAGGTTATGTTATGATTTATGCAATGACCCACAAGGGATGATACATGGTAGGCCCATAAATGGGTGATTCTGGGAATGCCCAAATAGGTGATTCAAGGAAGACTCTGTGATCATGAGAGTACATGTCACGTGATCAAATAACCATGAAGCATAGTGATACATAATGTAAGTGAAACGCACAGAACATGTAGTATCCGATGCTCCATGAGGGAATAACATCTCAAGAAAGGATCCATATAGTACTAATCCGTGTTACCAACATGACAACATCAAGTAAAGTAATCTAAAGCAGGAAAATAATTCTAATAAGATATGAAATGATCAGAGAATGTACTCGCCTCGAATTGGTTTGAAAGTCGACGATACGACACGAACGTGTCGACACGAGGTAGGTACAATACTATGCTCCACAGAGGGTCCCAGACGACGACACGGGCAGTCTCAATGAGTCCAAAATAGTCCAAATAGCGTAGTTTGGTATAAAAGTCTAAAATCAGAGCTTGGTTCGATAATCAAATCAAAAAATATGAAACGACTTTAATAGTCGCGATTAATGATTTCAGAGGAAAAATATAATTAAATAAATATAATAATTTTTTGGAAATCCTTTCTAATGTTAAAACTATATATGATAATCACAATATTTATATAGTATCTAAAAACCTAGAAAATTATTTGTGATATCTGGAAGCTAGATTTTATTAGTAAAAGATATTTAAAATTAGTATTTTTGGAAATATTTACTTAGGCTAAAAATCAAATTTGGTAAATACGATTTATAGGTAATATATACAAAAGCTAGTGGGCTCAAGGATATCATCTAACTTATATATAAACTCTGAGAATATTTATTACATAGATAAGAACAAAAGTATATACATTATATAAGCCCACAAGTCATTTATATTTATATGACCTAATCTAAAATTTAAACCCTATATTAGGGCCCAAGCCCATATATCCCATAAAAATCAAATTGTATTAATGCATTATTACAATCCACCTTAATAAAAATTATCAATACTATTAATACTAGTAACAATATTACAACAATACTTTTAATAATAATAATAAAATAACAATAAATATCAATTTATTTCCACTATTATACAATATATACATAAACTATTATATATTAATACATATAAACTAATATATATATATTATATATTAACATGTAATACAACTAATAGAGGGGTCTGATCCCCAAAATTTTAAAGAAAGAATGGAGAGGGGGTTCGGCTCGTGAAGAGAGGCTCACAGCAGGGGGGTTCTCGGCCAGGGCTCCGGCGGAGTTTTCGGCCAGGAGCTCCAGCAACGCGCGGAGGAGAGGCGCTGGGCGGAGGAAGAAAATGGTGGTTCAGATCTGACCGCCAGATCTGGAGCTCGGCCACGACAGGGTGAGCTGCAGATCGGCCGGGACGGAGCGGTCTGATCGGAGGTGGCGGCGGTTCCGCGGTTGCGCTAGGAGGTGATGTCTCTCTCTTCTCTCTAATCTCTAGATGGCGTTTGATGGCGGTGGTGATGGGTTTTGGATGGTGGCGGTGGACGGTTCGACCATTGGCCGCGGTCGACTGTAGGTATGGCTATGGTGGTGGATCTGGATCCGTGTGGTGGTGATGAGGTGGTCGGGCTTGGCAAGGTGTGACCGAGGGGATGGCCGGATGTTCGGGATGATGACGGTGGCAGTCAGTGGTGGTTCGGGTGTGTGGTGTTGGCAGCAACGGTGAGGGTGGTGGTCGGTTTGATGGTGGCGGTGGCCGGAATGGATTGGGGAGGTGGTCAGAGACAAGGTCGGGCACGGTGGTTGGGCAAGGCCGTGGGTAAAGGTTTTGGTCGGCGGCCGGTGGCTGAGGTGAACTGCTGGTGGTGGTGACGGGAGTGTGGTCAGGTGTAGGCAGCAAGGGTGGCGGCTGTGATGATTCTAGGGATGTATGTAGGAATTCTAGGGTTTTGGGAATGTGTGTCTATTTATAGGGGAGTGGGAGAAAAACCCTAAAATGTAAATGAATAGGAAAAATAGGAATATTAGTGGAAAAACTAACACTAACGCTAACTTAGATACTAACTGCTAACATATTGCTAGTTAGTAAATTTATTAGTTAATTAGTGCCAGTACATCACTAGCTAATTTAAATTAGAAATTTCAATAGCAAAATTTGTAAATAAATATAAGGAAAAATCAATTTCAAAATATCGGAAAAATATGAATTTGTTAAATAGATTATTTTCTTTTAATTGAATTAAAATATTCATAACTTATTGATTCAAGAAAAATGACAGGAAAATTCTAATAGGATAAATTCGCATAAATAGTAGACCAAAACCAACAAGGACCGATAGCAATCACGGTCAAAAATTATTTCCTCAAAAAAATAGAATTTGCACGTTCTTCGAGATTCAGAAAATTCGAAGTTTTTGAAAAATATAAATAAAATAAAATAAAAGAAGAATTTAGGAAATTAATTAACGGAGGTTACACACACACACACACACACACACACACACACACATACACACACACACAACACACACACAGAGACACACACGAACACACACAGCTATTGTGTGTTTGAGTAGGGATGGCAACTTGATCCCCCGAACCCGACGGGGATCCGAATTTTTTTCTCCGATGGGGGCGGATTTGGGGATATAGAAACGGAGATGGGGACGGGAATGGAGATTAAACGAAATTTCTGATAACAGTAACAATGCTCATGTATCCGAGCATGTACCTACCCTGCATATAGGAAGGCCACAGACTAGTGCAAACCAGGTGGGGATTTCGAAGGCATATTAGGCATGAACTCCTCTTTGATACCCATTAGACAATAATAGGTGAACTTCCCTTTATATTCAAACTGATATCAAGTCAATGCAAGAGTGTCCATGTTATGTTATAAGGTTTTCACCTAGATATCAGATTTGACTAGCATATCTAGGTAGCAATTGGTACCAAAGAGTGCTGATACCAAGTCACTGCAAGAGTGCACATGACTTGGGGCTATGTACTAGCAGACCTGTAATAGGTGCCTGTGTGAGTAGAAGGGTCTGTAGCAGAGTGGGTAAGTTGGTATCAGGACATCAAAGGCTTGTGTACTAACAAATAGGCTTAGAGGGTACGTGCTTGTACCCACTATTATGCTCGGATACATGAGTACATTGTTAAACGGGGATGGGGATAAAAATTTAAATCCGATCGGGGATGGAGTACATTGTTAGATCATTAACGTATATTAGAGAGAGAATTATTGTAATTGCCAAGTGTAGGTAAGGATTGGGTATCTCAAGATACTAAGTTATAAGGTAATATAGCTACACACATATGTGTGTGTGTGTGTGTGTGTGTGTGTGTGTGTGTGTGTGTGTGTGTGAGTTGAGAGTAATTGATTAGTATGTGATACTAAATATATATGGGGATATAGATATTAGTGTGTGTATGCATTAGCTATAGGTTTTGTAGTGATGATATGTGTGTAAGTGTGTGTAATATTAAGGTATATCTATATATATATATATTATATATATATATATATATATATATATATATATCTATATATATATATATATATATATATATATATATATATATATAAAAATAAGGTAACAATTATGTGTGTCTATGTGAGTATAGTAGAGTGGTGTGTGAGTGTGTAGTATAGGCTTGAGTATGTGTCCAGAGGGTGTTCAATCGAGTGTCAGTCGATCTAGTATACTATTTATTTACCTCTATATCATACTAGGAGACTTATTTAGTACTAGTTGTGGTTGTAATTAGTTGATATTATATTCAAGTCTTGTCAATAATGTCTTTGACTTTGTCATGGGGTCTTAGAACTCTGTTGTAGGTGACATTATATATATATGGTCTGGCGATATCGAAACAAATCTAGTGTGTCTGAATGAGATATCGGTTGTGGGTGACATTATATTCATGGGGTCTTTGACTTTGTCATGGGGTCTTAGATATCGGTAAGAATCGATAGTGTATATGTACACGTTGGATGCACAAGAATTTATGTGCGATATAGCATGGTTATTAGTAACTGTCCGCTACTAATGTGTGTCCCATAATAAGACATAATATACGAATTTGTGTATATTGGATAATGTGTGTCCATCTTTACAGAATTATTTCCAAATGGATATGAATTACTACTTGCGGAATCGTTCATGGATGTACAATCGTCGTCCTGATGATATGTGTGGTGTGCGGGATGAATACATAGCGGGAGTAGAACAGTTCCTGCAGTTTACTAAGGCGTTCCCTCAGTACATGGACGGCACCAAAATTAAGTGTCCGTGTATGAAATGTCATAACGTGAAATATTATCCAGAAGTGGAAGTGACATATCATTTGTACTCGAGGGATTTCACGCCTAATTACTATTAGTGGACCGCACACGGAGAACTTGTGTCTTTAGCATCAGAGCCGGAGCCTTATGTTGAGCCGTATATGCATGCGGGACCTAATTTTGTTTCAGATAATCATGCATACGACGACGGGTGCGTGAACATGGTTTTCGACGCTGCGGGGCCTAGTTTCGTTCATGATGCAACTGAGGAGGCACCGAATGTCGATGCTACAAAGTTTATAGAGTTGCTGGAGAATGCAAGGACTCCATTGTATCCTGGTTGTGAGGATCATTCACCGTTGGAGGTGGTTACAAGACTGTTGAGCATTAAGTCAGATTTTAACATGTCGTAAGAATGCTACAACCGAGTGTTGAGTTGATTATAGAGATCTTGTCGGCGGGTGCTAAGTTACCTAAAGACTTCTATCGGTCTAAGAGGATGGTGAGATCGCTCTGGATGGGATACGATAAAATCGATTCTTGTCGCAATGGGAAGGAAGGTCTACCGGTGCAAGAAGACCGACCGATTCAATGAACTACTTGACTTCAACGCCGCGGTTGCAAAGATTTTTATGGTGAAAGAGACGGCCGAAAATATGAGTTGGCACATGCGAAAACAGATTGAAGGAGTGTTGGATCACCCATCCGATGGAGAAGCGTGGAAGCACTTTAATCGAGTGTATCCTGATTTTGCTTTAGATCTGCGTAATGTCAGGTTGGGGCTATCTTCTGACGGTTTTACTCCTTTTGGTCTTTCGGGATCCCATATTCGTGCTGGCCTGTGATTGTTACTCCGTATAACCTACCGCCTTGGATGTGCATGAAGACTCAGTACATGTTTCTAACCGTTATAATTTCTGGTCCGAACAATCCCAATAGGAACATTGATGTGTACTTACAACCTTTGATAGATGAGTTGAATCAGTTATGGGAAGTAGACGCTAGTGTCACGACCCGTACCCTAGAATAAGGGTACGAGACGTGGTACGTCCAGCCTATGTCGTATTGTCGACGGTAGAACGCTGTCCTAGGTCACAACATCTAACAATATGATTCTAAGCAGTTTATACCCCGAATGGGGGTGACATAGCAGAATGTAAACTTAATCACAACTAAGGAAGAAGAAGCACGATATGATATAGAACTCAAAGAAATACAGATGATCAAAGGAGTCTCAGATAACATCTCAGCAAATATCCAGAAATACAAGTCTTAGCTACTGAATATGAAAGAATATATACAACCCAGATCTCAAAGACAGAAATAAAGTCTAACTACTAGTCTCAAGACAACATAAGTAAGATAAGCCTAACTAAGCTAGTCTAGGCAATAGGGGTAATGTTCTCAGCTAGAGCTGGGTCCTCCTGATAGTCCAGCTCACAAGTGTCGTCTAGGGTGCCCCGTAGAAGATATCCACACAGGCCTCCTCCTCGTCCTCTGTAATATTTTTAACAGGTCCAGTCAGGAAAGGAGTGAGCACAATACATCTCAACAGTTCATAGTAGGTTAGAAAATATAATCATGCAGTAAAGTAAGAAACAGGTACTGAAGGAATACAGTATGTAAACAGAGAGAGAACTGTAATAGAAATATCTACTATAAATAGAGAACTAATAGTGGCTAGTGAGTCAGAGTACAATATAGACATGTAAATGGCATAGGAGATTCTGATGCTACACTATGGAAAGATTCTGATGCTACACTACTTGGATAATATTCACATGTCTACTTCTACTCCCCCGTACCCCCAATCAATACACAAGGATCCAGCCAGGTTATGTTATAATTCCATGCAATGGCCCCCAAGGGGTGATACATGGATGCCCATAAATGGGTGATTCTGGGAATGCCTATAAATGGGAGATTCAAGGAGACTCTGTGATCATGAAAGTACATGTCACAAGTGATCAATGAATCATGAAGCATAGTGATACACAATGTAAGTGAAACGCACAGAACATGTAGTATCCGATGCTCCTAAAGGATAACATCTCAAGAAGGGATCCATATAGTACCAATTCGTGTTACCAACGTGACAGTATCAAGTTAAGTAATTTAAAGCAGAAAAATAATTCTAAGCATGATATGAAATGATCAGAGAATGTACTCGCCTGGTATCTGAGTGTTCGGATAAAATGTACTGTCCGAAGAGTGGTGTCTGGCTCCTAATCAGAACAGCACAAGTCACAACAAGTCTAAAATGATAACAAGATACAATTCAATGCATTCTAAATGAATCTAGGTCAATCTAGGCCAAAGTCAACTCTTGGTCAACCCTGGTCAACCAAGAAGTCAAACCTAGGTCAACTATGGTCAAACTAGGTCTAACAAGTCTAAATTAGGTCAAACTAGCCTATACTAGTCTATCAAGACTACCCAAGGCTGTACAACCCTATACTAGTACCACAACTCAAGCCAAGACACCACAAGTCATTACACACAATAGGGTAACCATATACACATATATATAGTTATATACACATATATGTGATACCATTACTATACATTATATAGATGTATATATATACATTACACATACTTATATTACATATTTAGATATACTTATTATATATACATATATCAATACATATCTCTAATTATAATACACATATATTATAATATATAGGATACATATATGCATCTCCTAGATATGTATATATATATATATTATTATATATATATATATATATATATATATTATATATATATATATATATAGAACATAGAAATTAGGAATCGACAATGTGCATAGAGAGGGAGAGAGTGAAGAGAGTGACAATGTGTGTGTACATGAGAGGCAATGTGAGGGTGTATGCTAAAACAGTGTGTGTGTGTACAAAGAAAAAATGTGAGGGTGTGGAAATTATACATGAGAGTGTTCCTGTGTGTGTGAGTGTCAAGTGTGTGTGTGTGCTGCTGTGTGTGGGTAATAATGTGTCATGTCTCAATAGAAATACCAGTTAATGAAAATCTGGAACATGAAATCAGTTCATATGAAAACTAAAACTCGGTTTTTCAGTCCCTAATTTCAAAACCCTATTTCGAATTCAAATATCAACCAAACAACCCCAAAATTGAACCATAGTTAGATTAACAGTAGGAGAACTATATTAGGGACTTAAACCAATCATTAACAGTATTAATTAGGTTAATTTTGATGCCAAAGTTCGATTTCAAAATCTGGAAAAATGCTGAAATATGTGTATCAGTTCAGGAATAGGGTAAATAGGAATTAGCCTACAAAATCAAGTTAATATCATGATTTATTGGTTGGTAAAAGTAAACACACTTGTGCACGTGTCTTAGGGTCCAATTCGTGTCCACCACACACGACACAGACGTGTCCAAATGAAATAAAACTCAAAATAAGACACTGGACACTACACAACAGTGCAGTCTCGTGCACAAGTGCACGCGTGTCGTCACCCAACACAGTGCAAACCAACCCTCGTATTCATGCACAGGGATATGCCTAGGGTAGGTCTTCGTGTCCATCATCCTGATTCGTGTCCTGGTGCATCGTGTCCAGAGTTATTAACCCGTATCAGTGGCCGTAAAGTCGACTGAACGACTCAGTATAAAACCAGTGCACTTTATATTACGTGTCCGATACGACATGAGAGGTCGTGCCACTTGGGAGTATCGTGTCAGACACTGTCCCAACGTGTCCTCAAGAAATTACGTGTCTATGTGCTGTGTCCAAGGCGCAATCGCCCCCGAACAGCAGGACAATGCAATCCGCGCGCACGGCGTGTCCATGTGTCCAAACCGACACGACACGAGACCAAATCCACCTCAGTCCATCAAAAACATGTAAGCCACAGCAAAATACGATTTCCTATTCAGAAACTTTCCTAAAAATAATTCGAAATGCCCTTTGGGGTATTTTATCAAACACCTAAACCCTGTAAGTCCTAAAAATCAAGTTGCACCCATCAACAAAGCCATGAAAATCAAAAATACATCCTTCAATTGAATTGCGTAGGAGACAGATTGCGCACTATCTCGATTGCACAGGCTGAATTGTGCACTCATCCAAGTGCGCAAGCTGACGTGGCCTTGTCATCATTATCTGACAGAGAATCAGATCTTCTGACAGCTGACAGTACGGAGAACGAGGAAACTGTTCGTTTATCGTGCAGCATAGCGCTCGAGGACAGCTGTACATGCGGCACAATCTGCCAGACTTTCTGCAGCGCGGTCCATCCCAGTGCAATCTGAAGTCAGCACAATTCATGTGGCGCACTTCATCAAGACAACTGACAAATGTACACGTGGCCTTCATACCATCAATTACTCACTACGTGGCAACCGTCTGTATACGATCATGCGTATTTCAATCAAATGATGCCATGTGTCCAATACAGTTGGCCCACGATCAAATAACTGCCAGTGCAGTCTGATGCTGCGCAATCCAGTGCATGCACAATCCATCTTGCGCAATCCAGAATAACTAAAAATTAGTTATTTCCAGAACTCTATAATAGAGTTTCAAGTCCTTCCTAGGGGGGATCATACATAGAGATCAACAAATTCAGAGAATTCAGGAGTTCTTGCCCAAGTGCTGCTGCATTCTTCAGAGACTATCGCCTTCAACTTCAGAGGCTATCGTCTTCAAAGTTCACATCGTCCAAGGGATAAAGCGATCGTCATTCAGATCGGATTCCTACAGTTGTACTTTTCCCAGAATTCTTGTAATCTTCTTACAAAGTTTGTGAAATAAAGTTAAACTTTTGTTTTTGCAAACAAAATGGCAACTCTGTTGGGGACGACTTTCTCCTCCGACGAGGAAGTGACAACTCAATGTGACGTTGCGTCTATCGGAAAGTCGCAGAAGACGCTGGTTGTGAAGGTCAACCAGAAGGCCTACGAAGCCATGATCAACTCCAGGACCACCTCTCGCACTACAACAACTTCTGCTACGAGCAAAGTGCGCCCAGTGTGGGTCCCCAAGACTGCTGCGCAGTCTGCTTCCTCTGCTACCAAGACTGCTGCACAGTCTGCTGTACAGTCTACTGTCCCTGCTGCTAAGACTGCTGCGCAGTCCACTGTCTCTGTTGCCAAGACTGATGCGCAGTCTGTTCCTCTGTCCAGTGCACAAACCACTTCCTATGCTGCTCTGTCAAAGTGCAAGACTCATTTTCCTCTGGCGCAGTTGGCTGCAATAATTCCTACACAATCTACCATTCCAGCAACCAGAGTGCAACCCAAACCCTCTGCAGTCAGACTCCTGCTGCGCAAGCCACAGGGTCTGTGGCCAGAAAGTAATCTGTCAAAGATTCTTCTGCGCAATCAGCCAGTGCGCCTACTGTCAAAGCTCCCCATGCGCAAGCTGTGCCTGCACAATCTAAGAGAGACAACCCTTTGGCTAATCTTCCTCCTTCTCATAGTAAAGAGAAACGCTCAGCTTCTCTTCTCAAGCACCCTGTTGCTCCAGTGCAATCCACTGGGGGTACTCTGTTGACTATTCCTCATCCGCTTCAGAACAAAGGAAAAGGCCCGTTGGTCTTTTCTCAAACTTCCTCTTCCCACGACTTGGAAGACAACAGAGGGAAACGCTCTTTAGCTAACCCTTCTTCACAAAACAAAGGAAAAGGCCCTTTGGTCTTTTCTCAGTCTTCCTCGGTTTTTACCGTAGAAGATCAATCTGAACGTGCCTCGGCACCAGTCAGTATAAGAACTCTTTCAAACAAGGGTTCTTCTTCCCTTCATGTCAAGAGAAAGTGTACTGATCAAAGAGGTATTCTGCCTACTCCAGTAGCAGAATTCCAAGATCTTCTAACTCTCAAGATATCCCGCTCCAAACAGGAAAAATTGTTGGTGTCTCAGACAGAAACCCCTGGGGGTGAATTTGCTGATTTAAGAACTTATCTCAATAGATCTCGGTCTACGTCAATTTTGGCAGAACGCAAGCAGCCTATGCCAAAAACGAACCTACATCAAAGGCAAGCTTCCAGGATCAAAAATCCTGACACCTATGCTAATGAAGTGAGCACTTTCCTATACACTCAAGGGATAAAACATCTGAAGAATCGGAACCATGTTCCGAATGTTATCAAAGAACAGATCCCTCAAACTTCTTCTCGTTTCGTCGTTGTTCCTGATCTCCGAGAGCACCTCAGGCAAAAGCGGGACAATATCTCGACGCCTCTAGTTCAACTATCTGATCATCATTGTAATCACAAAGTCATCATCCAGTGCTGTTGCCAGACAACAAAACGATCTGTCTTCAATCGTTTGAATTTTGCAACTTTGGAACCAATGTCGGAAGATAAAGACGAAGTGTTATATGCATCTGTTAACATGACTTCCCAAGACACTGGGGGTAGAAAGTACTCCAAGCACGGCAGACCTCGTCGTCCCAGCCAGCGATATTTAGATTTACTTCAAGAATCTTCTGAAGGAGTATTTCAACATACCCGATCCCGAAGCCGAGATACAATCGGTCAAAGAAATCTTTTCCAAGACCCTTCCGGTCATCTCCCTCTTTTTCACTCAGGAGATGATTCTTTCTCTGACTATGATGTATACAGCGAAAGTTCTGAACAAACAATATCTTCTACTGTACCTAGAGAAGTGACAGCTTATGTTGTCAATGAAGATCCAGATGCTTCAACTTCGGCAAATCAAGAACAGCGAATTGCTGCACTAGAAGACAAGCTGAAGACCATGGCTGAAATGGTCGCAAGTATGCATTCTATCATTGTGGCCCAGCATACAGTACCACCGACTGTGCCTGCTGCAATTCCTGAAATCATAGCATCGTCAGTACCTGTCAATACAGGGCTGGAGGTAGTATCTCCTCAAGTACCCCATGTACAAGTTTAACCTACACCCAGTCAGTCAGGTGCTGGGGGTAGTGCTTACCATGCTGTTCCTCCTCCTAACACTTTGACCTCGCCTGCTCCTTCTTCATCATCGGAAGACATGAATGAAGATGTCAAACTCTTATGCACTCAATTTGAGGCCTTCAAAGAGAAAGACAACTTACAGAGATTGGGGATCAAGCAACCCTATCCAGTTGAATGGAAGGAAGTCCCATTTCCTCCTAAATACAAGATTCCAATAATCTCTCTGTTTGATGGCAGTACTTCTCCTAGTCAGTTCATTAACCACTTTGAGGTAATGGCTGTTCAACTCCAGCCAAATGACGCTCTTCTTACCAGGGTATTCGTCGGCTGTTTAGCCGGTGTAGCATACGATTGGTACAGAAGCCTGCCCGATGGCTGTATCACTTCCTTCTCGGGCCTTATACAGATCTTCTTGGAACGATTTTACGAGAAAATCAATGATATGACTATGTCAGCCCTCAACAAAATCAAACAAAGATATAATAAAACTGCTAAAAGTTTTATTGAAAGGTTTCGCCGAGAAGCTTTAAAGATGCCTCCCGGGACTCCGGCCGCTGTCACTATAGACACATGCAAGGCAAATCTTTTGCCTATCATCAGCATGTGGACAGGCTCAACTCAATTACAAGACTAGCCATCCTTCATTGTCAATGCTAAAGCAGCTGAAGTCAGCACTGACAAGTTCAAACAACTAGGGATACACATGTCTAACCCCGACCGGGATGAACACCAGACATCGAGTAGCGGTAACCGTCAGAACAACCGCAAGAATAAAGAGACTCTGAACATCAACTTGAAGAATAAGGAATCTCTGGCGGTCAACGTGGCTCCACCTATGTCTACTTCTACTCCTTCTGCACCTCCACCAAGGGAACCTCATCCTAAAGTTGAGTACTCCTTTGACGAGAACGACACCACAAGCATCTTTGATTGCTTAATTAAAAGCAATAAGCTCCAACTCCCAGACCTAAAGAAACCTGATGAAGTCGGTAAGACCGATCATCCCAAATATTGTGTCTATCACAGATTCATTGGGCATCCCACTCGAGCATGCTATGTGCTCAAAAGCAAAATTCAGGAGCTGGTCAACGCTGGTGTCATCACTCTGCAGTAAGACGAGAAGACTGTTACCGCGAACATGGTCTCAGTTCAGTTCGGTGACTTCTCCCCGTAAATGGTACAGCATGGCATCATTCCTATCCCCAAAGCTACTCTTGAGATCGAGAATCTCCCTCCTCCACGAAATGAAGGTCTCGTTCCCTTATCTCTTGATAATGGCGAGATTATGTGGATTCACCCTGATCTTGCTTTGGAGTTCGATGTTTTCTCTTCATCCAACAAGAAAGATCGCTCCAAGGATAAGACAAAGACTTGCAATATGGTGTCTTTCGACCCCATAATTGAAGAAAAAATCCTGTTGGGTACCAGGTCAGGGAAAGCCTATCTACGGAAGTATCCCGAAATCCAAGAAAACCCTACTTCTTCTTCTGAATCTGCTCCAGTGCAACCTGTGTCCACTGAAGACATCTCGTCTGCATCCTCATCGGTTGTAGTACCATTTCCCTCAAACCGACGACAGCTGACAAAGGCAAACAACAAGTCCGCTTCGACAAACCTTTAAAGAAGTCAACTCCCTCCGGACTTGAAAAGCCATACAACTTTGATATCTTAGCTCAACTAGCTAATACACCGGCTAGGCTTTCAATCTTTGAGCCCTTGCGCCTCTCTAAAGAGACTCGAGAAAACTCTGAGTGAAGCTCTAATGCAGGCAGAAACCTGTCTAGCTCTTCTAAAGAAGCCTACAGCAGAGCCTGTCTCTTGCCTTCATTGTCATAGTGTATTGGAGTTAATTCCAAACATTACCTTCACACAGGAAGACATGTTGATGGAAGATAATAGGCATGATCGCCCTCTATACTATACAGGATATGTCGATTCAATGAAAGTCGATCGTATTTTGATAGATCCAGGGTCAGCACTCAGTATTATGCCGAAGACAATGCTGGATGCATTGAAGATCCCAGTGCATAGTCTTTCTAGCACAATCACCACCATCTTGGGGTTCAACCAAGGAAGAAGTGAACCTCTGGACAAGATTCGCCTAAAACTCCAAATAGGCAATCTTCGCACAAAAGTAACCTTCTACATTACAGATAACCTTGGTTGTTCTTACAATGCTTTGTTGGGGAGACCATTTTTGCATGAGCACAACATTGTTCCATCTACTCTCCATCAATGTTTCAAATATGTTGATGACAATAGGGAGGTCCAAAAGGAGGTTGCGGATCTCTATCCTTTCAAAGGTGTTGAAGCATACTGCAACGGCGCTCGTATGTACAAGGATGAATTTATAAAGGTTGTATTAGCTCTAGACACTGAAGAAGAGCAAGAAGTAGTGCCTAAAGACACTCTCATCATACCTGTCAAAGGGCGTGTTTCTCATCCTCAGTCTTCCAAACCACTGGCTATTCACTTGCCAGTCCAGAAGCAACCAATCGATGGTGGTCAAGATCAAAGGGAGCTCACCTCTTCTGAGCCACTTGTTATCGACTTACGTCGTAACAAGGATAAAAAGTAGCTCATCTCTTCTGAGCCACTTGTTATTGATTTAACTCATAACAAGGATAAAAGGGAGCTCACCTCCTCTGAACCACTTGTTATTGACCTTCGTCGTAACAAACCCCCTCTACGTTCTTCTTCTCCCCCTCTTGTAATCAATCTGACCAAGCCTGCTAAGGCTAAGGGTCCTGTTGTAAATACGGATTTACAAATAAATGAAAAAGCATCTACTTTCTAGTATACTGATGTCATTTATCATGCTAAATGCTATTTGGATATGTTAGATAGCTTCTAGTCATTTACAATGGGAGTTGTACAATCTCTTCAAACAGAGGTTTCACTTGAACACCCAGATGATTCATATCGTATTGCTCATGCTCGAAAGAAAGGCGAGAGTCCAATACTTTTTAGTAAAGGACCAGAACAAAAATTCAGCTATACGGATGATAGCAAGAGTAACGATACAGGACATCTCCAACTCCGTCGTTACAGTCAACAATCAAAAGATATCATCTGAAAAATGGGTTATGACTTCAAAAATGGCCTCAACTACGGCAAGGGTAGACGAACTCCTATCCGTATGACTAGTTTCGAAAGGAAAATCAGAGATGTATTACAGCAGGACCAAAAGAGGTCTTGGATATGCTTCTCCTCCGGTGTTATCCCCAGCAGTTTCTGAGTCTGATAGTGAAAAGCGCTCTAACTCTTCTGATTCCAAATCATGGGATTCTGACACTAGCATTGGTCAAGTTCATCGGACGATTGTATCTTCCAACATGGTCTCCGCTGAATTTCTGGAAGGATATGACGAGAATATTGAAGAAAATCCCGAAACAGATCCTTGGGCTCAACGAATGGATACCCAATGGGAACTCCGATTTGAACAACGAGAACCTCCTACTGAAGATCAATTGGTTCAAATTGATGTAGGAGAGAGCGGGTTACCCCGTCCAATATTCATCAGTAAGAACCTTCCAGAGGCAGATAAGCAAGAATTAATTCTTCTTATTCAAGAATACATTGATATCTTTGCTTGGAGTTACGAAGACATGCCAGGTCTAGATCCCAAAGTTGCTACTCATAAACTGAATATTTTGCTTAATGCAAAACCAGTCAAACAGCAACAGCGGCGCTTCAAGCCAAAAATGATGGATGCGATTGATGATGAAGTCAAAAAGCTCATTGCTTGTGGCTTTATTGAGAAGAGCAACATCCAGATTGGGTAGCCAACGTTGTTCTAGTCCTGAAGAAAACCGACAAAGTTCGAGTTTGCATCGACTTTCGGGATCTTAACGAAGCTTGTCCAAAAGATGAATTTCCTCTCCCTATCACGGACGTCATGATTGACAATACCTGTGGGTTTGAGCGGATATCCTTCATGGATGGATTCTCTGGATACAATCAGATTCGGATGAATCCCGAAGATGAAAAATACACTTCCTTCCGTACTCCTCGCGAAGTCTATTGCTACACAGTAATGCCGTTTGGTCTCAAGAATGCTGGTGCAACTTACCAACGAGCCATGAGTACCATCTTTCGAGATCATCTGCGCAAGACTATCGAATGCTACGTCGACGATATCGCCGTCAAGAGTCGTCTAAAGGAAGATCACATCCAAGATTTGAGAACAATCTTTAATCTGATGCGCTAACATCAACTCAAAATGAATCCCACCAAGTCATTCTTGGATGTCTCTAGTGGCAAATTTCTCGGCTTCGTCATTACCTCTAAAGGTATACACGTGGATCCCGAGAAGATCAAAGCCATTCAAGAGATGCGTCCTCCACGCAACCTAAAAGAGCTACGAGGATTCCAAGGTCGACTTGCATACATCAGGAGGTTTATTTCGAATCTGTCTGGATGCTGCAGACCATTTACTCAGCTAATGAAGAAAGGTGTATCTTTCATTTGGACTGAAGAGTGTCAAAGAGCATTCGAAGATATAAAGCAATATCTCATGAACCCACCAGTTTTGGTAGCCACCGATCTCTGGCATACCATTCTTAATGTATGTCCGTGCTATGGATCATTCATTGGGTGCTTTACTTGCCCAAAAGAACAAAGAAGGTCATGAACAGGCTATATATTATCTTAGCCGTACTATGATTGGTACTGAACACCGTTATAGTCCGGTCGAAAAAGAATGTCTAGCTCTTATGTTTGCTATTCAAAAGACTCGACATTACATCATTGGTCAAACTATTCATGTCATATCCCGAGTTAATCCTCTTCGGGTACTCATGAAAAAGCTCAGCACACTCAATTCTCGGTTAGCTACATGGGCCATTATGCTAGCCCAGTATGATATGGTATATGTACCTCAAAAATCTGTTAAAGGTCAAGCACTGGCGGATTTCTTCGCAGCTTATCCTGTTCCAAAAACATCTAAAATCTATGATGAAATTCCAGACGAGACATTGGAATCAAATATGATCTCCGAAGAATTTCCTACTTAGCGTCTATTCTTCGACGGTGCATCCAGGATTGGACCCAATGGTGCCATTGTTGCAGGAGTTGGAGTTATTCTTGTTTCTCCAGACGGGTCAACTATTCAAAGAGCTTATTCCCTAGATGAACCTTGCTCTAACAATGTAGCTGAATACAATGCTTTACTTATCGGTCTTCAGTTAGCCAAACAATTAGACATCGAATATCTTGAGGTCTATGGTGACTCTAAGCTGGTAGTTAACCAGGTTAGAGGAATCTATGAAGTTTGCCATCAAGATCTGGTGCCGTACCATGAAGCAGCAATCAGCATGGCTACATCATTCAAAGTCTTCTTTATCGAATATGTTCGCCGAGCTTACAATACTGAGGCAGATGCTTTGGCCAATCTTGCAGCAGTCTTAGCCATCCCTATCAAAATATAGCAGGTGGTGGTTGTCTCTAACCGGGAATTGTTTTGCATCGAGAACAATCGTAATATTGAATTCAGTAACTTCACTGAAGCCAATGTTATCAATGAAGATTGGAGAGTTCCTTTCATCAATTTCGTAGTTCACGACATACTTCCTGAAGATCCTAAGGAGGCTACGAGTATTCGTCGACGATCTCTCCGGTTTTACTACAATCAAACCACCAAGACTCTCTATCGGCGGACTTATGACGGTCTTCTTCTACACTGTCTCGCTGGTGATGAAGCAAAGCAAGTATTGTGCGAAGCTCACGATGGTGTCTAGCGGAGCACATCAACCCGGTCCTAAGTTACAGGATCGTATCCGACGCAGGGGTTACTACTGGCCCTCTATGGTATCAGATGCCATCGAATATGCAAGGAAGTGTCGAGCTTGTCAAATCCACGCAGATTTCATCCATCAACCATTAGAATTTCTACATCCGACTGCTGCTTCCTGGTCTTTTGAAGCTTGAGGCATGGACATTATAGGTCCTATCAATCCTCCTTCTTCTAGAGGACATCGGTTCATATTAGCAATAACCGACTACTTCTCCAAATGGGCTGAAGCTATACCTCTAGCTGAAGTCAAGACCAGCAGCATCATCAACTTCGTCAAATATCATGTCATCTATAGATTTGGTGTACCTCGAAGGATCATTCATGAAAATGGACCACAGTTCATCAGTCAAAAGTTCACAAGGTTCTGTGATGATCACCGGATTGACAATGTCGTTTCGAAAGCTTACAATCCTGCTGCTAATGGCTTAGCTGAAGCCTTCAACAAAACCATTATCAAGCTCCTCAAGAAGTTTGTATCCACTAACAAACGGAACTGGAGCGAGAAGCTTGGCGAATGTCTTTGGGCTTATCGTACTACGGTCCGTAACCCCACAGGCTGTACACCCTTCTCTCTAGTGTACGGCTGTGAAGCAGTTCTATCCTTGGAACTTCAAATCCCGTCCTTAAGGATTGCCATCGCTAATGAGCTCACTACCGAGAACAATAATCTACTTAGACTTCAAGAATTGGAGGCACTTGACGAGAAGCGGTTAATGGCTCAACAGGCATATCGAGTTATATCAAGCCCGTATCTCGAAGACTTTTAACCGTAAAGTTAAAGTCAGAACCTTTCAGAAAAGAGAACTCGTTCTGACAGTCAAACGTCCCATGACTATGACTCATTCAAGTAAAGGCAAATTCGACGCGAAGTGGGAAGGTCCATATATCGTGAGCAAAGTCTTCTCAAATGGAGCCTACCAACTCACAGAATTGGATGGTCGAGTTGCAATGATGCCCATCAATGACAAATTCCTCAAAAAAGTATTATGTATAAATGTAAAAGAGAGTGCTTGTAATCATCAGACAAGTTTATAAATAAAATTTGATTTTATTTCATCATGAATGGTAGTACATAATAACAAGGAAGGTCACTATCATCCTTCTCAAAATTGGAACGTAGACCACTGCCGTCCTTATCAAAGACATAATCAGCGAAAGAGCCGAGAACATCCTTGCTCGAACCCACCAGGAATTTGCAAGCAGCCATCCTCATGGCCTCTTCTTCTTCCATCGTCCCTGGTTCAAGAAGAAAGTCCAAGATGTCCCTTGGTGGCTTGGGTGCAGACGAACCTTCGCCCGCTTTCATCTGCTTTGGCTGGCGGATATCGGCAGAACGTTCCTCTGAGCGTTCAACTTTTGGGGTGATCTCAGCCTTCTTGGATGCATCTCCAGAGGACATCTTTATGTTGAAAAGTGAAAGTGATCATTCCATCTAATTTCTGTCCTATTTATAGGCAGAGATTCTTAAAACAATGAAGCGACACATTCACCCGACTGTTCGCCCGTTCATCACATTCATCCGACGGTTCGCCCGTTCATTCAATTCATCCGACGGTTCGCCCGTTCATCACATTCATCCGACGGTTCATCCGTTCATCACATTCATCCGACGGTTCATCCGTTCATTACATCCATCCGACGGTTCGCCCGTTCATCACATTCATCCGACGGTTCATCCGTTCATTACATTTATCCGACGGTTCATCCGTTATTACATCCATCTGACGGTTCATCCGTTCATTACATTCATCCGACGGTTCGCCCGTTTATTCCATCCATCCGACGGTTCACCCGTTCATTCAATGCATTTGACGGTTCATCCGTTCATCCCGACGATTCATTTCGTTCACACCTTTTGACGATTCATTTTCGTTCATTCATCTAATCATCCACATCAGCAACTTGTCGTCCTTGATTAAGTTGTCTATTGAAATAATTATATTCAATAAATTATATTCTGACATGACCACATTACCTCTGAGCAGATATAATGAATATAATTATTTTCTAAAAATCGAGAAATATATTATGTCATGTACCTATGAATATATTTTCTATCGCTATTATTTATATCTGAATAAGATATGCAATGAATAATAGTGCCACAAAGAAATGTCTTTTTATTGATCAAAATTGAAAGACATTACAAAGATACATATTACAAAACAAGAAGATACAGAAAATCTTTCTATTCGGTCGGTGGTGTCATCAAGTTAACCATCTGCTGCTTTAAAGATTTCAGTCGCTCCTCACGGGAGTCTATCACTCG
The DNA here is from genome assembly GCA_029216955.1 of Iris pallida. NCBI lineage: Eukaryota > Viridiplantae > Streptophyta > Magnoliopsida > Asparagales > Iridaceae > Iris > Iris pallida. The sequence goes on from JANAVB010022593.1 coordinate 3,782,530, forward strand.
CCTCCTAGCTTCCTCTATTCCAGACTTTTCATTAAGAGTCGGTAAGGTCACTAAGCGGCGGGAGATTTCAGCCTGATGAGTCGTGACATATTCATTTTGTTCTTGAGTCAGAATATCCAGTTGCTGAGTGGCAGCTTGATGCTGTGTGACTTCATCTTCTAGAGTAAGCTGAACCAGTTTAATTCTTCTTGGAGACGGGCAATCTCCTCTTGAAGACGAGCAGATTTTGTTTTCAACTCAGCAACTTTCTCCTCCTTCTCTCCAGCAGCAGAGGTGGCTATCTCCATTTGTGAATCATATTCTGAAGCCTTGGCAGTATAAGTGTCTATGAAAGCCTGGAAATTAGCCTTCTCAATGGCAACTTCTTGAGACATCCTTTCAAATTCAGCTTGTACCAAGGATTCCACTTCCCCTCGATTAAGATCTTTGTAGATCTTAACCGATGCTTCTAGCTCATCCAGTATGTGCTCAAGAAAAACAGCTTGAGCTTCATCTCCTTGGCCTCGGATAGCATTGATCAAATGGGAGGTTGGGCTTCTAACAGTAGTGAAATCAACAACTTCTTTCTCTAATACCCTATCTACTAGGGGTCCCAACGCATTGAAGAAAAGGTTGCTGAAAGAACTGACGATAAATTGGTTAGTAGCCAAAGCACCAGGGGTAGCAGCTACTCCCATTGATGATGAAGCAGCATGTGCCTGTGCAGATGGACGTTCTTGCACTTGAATAGAAGGTTCTTTAAACAAGGGAGCTAAAGTAGAACTGGTTGCTCCTCCCGGTTGTTTCTCTGCAAAATTAAATATTGTCATTTTGCCTGTCATTTGCAACTGTTGAAAAGGATCAAAAGTGAAAGCAATCTTACCATGGTTTGGTCCAGTAACTGGTCTGTCGTCTACTGGCGTAGATTCCAACCTAGCAGAAGTAGCCTCAGACATCACTGCCTGGCTACTGCCTACCTCAGAGCCGCCCGACAGATGTCGGCTGCCACTGGCTATTGCTGTTATCGGCAATATATCAGTGCAAGGAGGAACTGGAGATGGTTCGATTTCTATATGGATCAAAAAATAGAGATGTCAGCCGTTAATCTATGAAAAGAAGATTAATAATTTATTTAATACCTTTGGGATCAGCGGTAGTAGTTTCCTCCGGCGCTACTTCCTCACCCACATTCTTTTCAGAAGACACATTCACCTCAACATCCTTTTCAGGAGCTAGTGTGTCGTCAACAGCTTCAGGAGATATATGGACATCAATGTCCTCTTTTTGATTCAAAGTATCATCAATAGCCTCTATTGATGTATCTTCAGTGCTCATGCTATCTTCTGGTACCTCCTCGCTGGCAGTTGCAGCGGCATGATCAACATCATCTTGCAGACCGAAGTCACAATCATTCAATGCATCAATCATTAAGCGATCCTCCTCTTCGCGGAGTGTTCCTGGTGTAGCAGGAAGCTGAGTAGTCTCCACCTTAAGAGAAGGAGATCGTAAAACTTCATCATCCCTCTGCTCCGCTTCAGCTTCATCTCTCTGTTCAGCTTCAGCCTTATTCCTCTGCTCGACTTCAGCCTCATCTCTCTGCTCAACCATGTCCCTATGCTCCGGACTAGAAGTTTCATGCCTAGGCTCAGAGACAGGTGTAGGGGATGACATGGTTATTCCAGCTACAGCACTGGCTACCACCGAAGATAAGATTTGTCTCGGTGGGGTGACCACCCTCTTTCTTCTCCTAGAGGCCAGTTTTTTTTCTATGAAGAGGTCTCTCTGGACTCTCTACATCTACCACATCGACCCGCCTTGGAAGAGAGGTCGGTGTAGTTGCTTCTTCTCGTTGGGTCGACTCGGCCAGTTGTCGAGATTGCGACCTAGTGGTAACTTTCTCTGATGGCTCCAGGATAAGTTTCTTCTTCGCAACCGGAGAAGAAGGTTCGTCAATCCTTCTCTTCCTCTCCCTGGCTGGAGACTTGACCACTTTCAAAAAAACTCGCAGTGGTTCATTGACCTCCTCAGAGAAGTTAGCTTCCCTTGAGGCTTCCAACGGATCATCCACTGGTTCATGATGTTCGTCATTATCTGGAGCTAGCATAACAGTTGCTCCCTTCTTCAGACGCGTCGCCGTAGCGAAGCTATCCACAAGGTTAAAGTTCTCGGCGAATGTATTCGCTGCTGTATAAAAAAGCGAATACGTGTATAGCATTCGGGGACCTTGATCATTCTTGGTTGGCATCGAGAACACTGTTCTTGTGTCTCGAACGTTGTAATAAGCCCAGGCTCTGGCGCCATCAATCAGATATCCTTTTCCTTACAGGCAAGTTATAGCATTGCCTACATGGAACTGGTCGTAGCCAAATTGGCGGGCAAAGCGGCTGGGAAGATATGGTTCTAAGAAACATTCATCTTCAAATCCTTAAACCAAATGCGACGGCCTAATCGTCCTCAGCCAATCAAATGCTGTCCGACCCAACGGCTGTCTCCCAAGATCAACTAGATTTGTCGACATATATTTATAGCTGGATGGAGAAGCAACACAATAAAAATTCCACCCCTTACCAAAGTTCAAGGCACGTCGGCAATCTTTCAGACTAGTGTAATTCCATCTGTTCAGGGAGAATCTCCGTAAATAACTACCACCGACTGCTCCCATGTCAGGGTTCATCAGTGACGGATGGTGCAGAAGTAACCATCCGAACAAATAATTATAAGGCAATTCCAGTCGAGGAAAGTTCCCCTTCTCACATTTCCATTTGATCATAGATTCAACATAAAGACGAAGACCTGCGTTCACTCTACAGGTCATCGCTGATAGTAGATCCATCTGGTAGCCAAAGACTAACCGGACAGCAGCAAAGAGTACGCCGCAGTGGAAGCGATCTACGGCGCTCGCTCCAGGTACGACGAAGCGTCGGAGCCAATATGAGAGGAAACCCGCCAGTTGGGCTTCCTTTGACATGGGCCTATAGCCCATTCTCATGAAACTCTCAATAAAATCTCCAGTCTTGAATGGAGGGTATTGAAGTTCGTCGTCAACCTTGATGTCCATTTCTTTGTTTTCTTCCATCAATCCAATCACTTCACTGTGGCTGAGTGGTTTGAAGAAAGTAGGGTTGCATGTATCGTGATCCTTAGTCTTTTTTTTATGATGTGATTAAGGAAAAGATAGGGCAACCACTTTGATGAATAACAAGTGCCGGAAGAACCACTCTTATAATACATGGAGCAAATTTTGTAGTGGCACAGTAGTTCTTCAAAAACGGCCACCATCTCTGCATTTTCTCGACGAAGTCGGTCTAACTCGTCATTTGTTGGAACATATTCTTCGTAGGGGAAGTCTCCCATTGGTAAGCTTGAAATATATTTTATTTCATGAAGGGCTAGTCCAATCTCCCCGCAGGGTGTCATGAATGTCCCTTGTCCTAAAATTATACCTCTCTGCCAAGGCAAGAAATAGATGAGGGTTGGGGTGGAATCCATATACGGTAGAATATACCGCCTGATATAGCTCAATCCCTTTGAGCTTTTCTTCAAACTGAACCAATATCCAGTTGGTTATGCAGTTCCATCTTTTATGATCTGGGTTCACCAGACCTGTCAGCCGGATGTCCTGATCCGGGTATCTTCCCTCAGCCTTTACAAATTCATTAGCAAAAATCGGCGTCCTCACCGGCAGCAACAAGGAGGAGTTCTCTGGAGGGATACAGCCAGGCTTCAATCCTCTGAGCAAGGAGCTATGACGCTCAGAGGAGCTATAGAACATATTCCTGTTATTCGGTCCTTTTTTTACACAAATAGTTCCTGTTCTTGCTTGCTGAAGAGGGGTAATATCCCAGTCCATTCTCCTGGGATAGCTTGCATGGGCATAACGGGATAGAGGGAGGCATCTGGCAATGTCCGGTAACAGTATTACTTTCTCCTTTCTCTGGAAGAGTCTCTGCTCAACACGAGGTCTCGGTTGAGAACTCTTATCAATAGCTTCTCCAAATAAGAACAGGGGTTTCTTATGAGTAATGGCATCGGCAGTCTGCAGAGGCTGCCCATTCATCATATTCAATAGAGTTTCGTTGTCCTGTGCTATTAAGATAGCCTGACGGGAAGACGGCAGAGCATATTGGGGGAATATCACATGGGACAAATCTTCCTTGAACTCTGGTTCAGCAAGGGTCCCTGCGAAGGTTTCATACTCTGGGTCCTCTCTGATATTAACTGCATCAAACAGAAAGACAGAATTCAGTACATGTCAAAACAAAGAAGTCTGTTCAACAAATCAGCAAAGTACGCAAGTGTTAGATTGCGCTGGATATCAGATTGCGCTGGATGTCAGATTGCGCAAACAAACAGCTTCTATCCACAAGCTGTCCAGTTGCGCTAACATATTTACTTGCGCAAACCATCAGATTGTGCTGACAACCTTGCGCAATTCAGCAGATTGCGCTAACTTTTGCCAGCGCTTTTCAACCGATTGCGCAAAAAAATAGTCTTCATAAAAATGAAGATTATTGGGTTTGTGCAACCGAAACCCTAAACAGGGCGGCGCAATCTAACCAAATCTCTAAAAAGAGACAGGTTCAAAGAATCAGCAGTGTCAAAGAACCCTAAAAAAAGTCTTTGATCGAGTTCACTACCTTGCAGTGCGGGATGAGCAACTTCATGTCGAGAAATACGTGGCACAGCCCGAGTCGAAGACTCGGCGGGGGCCTTGCCCTTCTCGGCGGCGGAGCGCTTCGGAGCCATTAGGGTCGACGGGGAAGGAGAAGAGTTAGATGAGCTCGGGAAATTTTCTCTCAAAAGTTTGGAAGCAAGTAAAGAATAATAGAGAGAGAAAAGAGAACTATTTATAGTTTTTGAAAGTAAACAGACTCCTCAGATTGCGCCGAAGAAACATGAACTAATTCCTCCGATTGCGCAGACAAGTCATCATATGCACAACTTGATTTAAAAATCAAAATTCAAAGTATTTCGAAAACTTTCAAATTTGAAAACTTTGAAGGGAGTCTTGTAAGTCCTAAAAATCAAGTTGCACCCATCAACATAGCCATGAAAATCAAAAAATGCATCCTTCAATTGAATTGCGCAGGAGACAGATTACGTACTATCTCGATTGCGCAGGCTAAACTGCGCACTCATCCAAGTGCGCAAGCTGACGTGGCCTTGTCATCATTATCTGACAGAGAATCGGATCTTCTGACAACTGACAGCACGAAAAACGAGGAAATTGTTCGTTTATCGTGCAGTACAGCGCTCGAGGACAGCTGTACATACAGCACAATCTGCCAGACTTTCTGTAACGCGGTCCATCCCAGCACAATCTGAAGTCAGTACAATTCATGTGGCGCACTTCATCAAGACAACTGACAAATGTACACGTGGCCTTCATACCATCAATTACTCACTACGTGGCAACCGTCTGTACACGATCATGCGGATTTTAATTAAATGATGCCATGTGTCCAATACAGTTGGCCCACGATCAAATAACTGCCAGTGCAGTCTGATGCTACGCAATCCAGTGCATGCGCAATCCATCTTGCGCAATCCAGAATAACTAAAAATTAGTTATTTCCAGAACTCTATAAATAGAGTTTCAAGTCCTTCGTAGGGGATCATACATAGAGATCAGAAAAATCAGAGAATTCAGGAGTTCTTGCCCAAGTGCTGCTACATTCTTCAGAGGCTATCGCCTTCAACTTCAGAGGCTATCGTCTTCAAAGTTCACATCGTCCAAGGGATAAAGCGATCGTTATTCAGATCGGATTCCTACAGTTGTACTTTTCCAGAATTCTTGTAATCTTCTTACAAAGTTTGTAAAATAAAGTTAAACTTTTATTTTTGCAAACAAACCCATGGGCTGATACGTGTCCAAATGGGACACGAATAGGACACAAAATCCTACAAAAATCTAGGGTTAGCTAGGGGACCCTTAGATCTAGGTCATTATGCAATAAAATCAGCATCTAACAAAGAGTTTTAGTGATTTACCTAATAGTGTCACAACTCCTCAAAAGCTCCAAAGAAGGGTGTTCCTCTTGATAGCCAAACTTCCCCAAATTGCTCCCAAGCTGAGAGTAAAATATACCAACAGCAAGAAAACCTAAATTAAAACCTATTACAATTTGTTTGAGGGGAAAAGGAGTTAATTTGAATTTTCTATGAATTTATGAAGTTGGAGACTTACCTCTTTCTAAAACTTGCAAATAATTTCAATTGAGGCTAGCCCTAATTTCTAGGAGCATTAAATAGGTGGAGGAATCCCTATGTGGCCGGCCATGGCTGGATTGGGCTAGTATTAGGGCTCCACTAGTGTTGGGTTGGGCCTCTAAGGCTTAATCATTAATCAATGGTTCAAAACCATAAGTCATGGCTTATGACTAAAAGCCTTTCTATTCTATCTTGAGTTAATGACTAACCTTAGGTTAATTCTAGTCTAACTAGGATTACATGACCTAATCAGGTCCAAACTCAACTAGGGTTAGCTTCTAGGTTAGTCTACCAAGTCAAAGCTAGTCAAAGTCAACCTAGTCAACCATCATTCAAATAATTCTAAAATAAATCCTAAAAATTCCCAAAAATTCAAATAAATTATATTAAATTCAAATAACCTCAAAAATGACAAAAATATCCTCAAACTAGAAATGTGATAGTGACAGCTAACACGTACGTTGTTTTCAGGAAGCAGAATTTTCAGACGAAGGCAACCTTTATGTGGACCATCAACGACTTTCCGGCCTATGGAATGTTATCTGGATGGAGCACTCATGGCCGTCTCTTATGTCCGTATTGCATAGACCGTACTAAGGCTTTTCGCTTGAAACACGGAAGAAAATCGTGCTTCTTTGATTGTCATCGGCAATTTCTGCCAAAAGATCATCCATTCAGAAGGAACAGGAATGTATTCCGTGCAGGCGTTGTAGAGAAGGGTGATCCACCGTCAAGGTGGTGCGTAGCCACGATATGGGAGGAGGTTAGAGATTTTTCAAGTGCTATCGAAGATCCTACAACTGGATACAAGTACGATGGATTTGGTAGAGATCATAACTGGACAAAGAGGAGCATATTCTGGGATCTGCCATATTGGAGTACCAATCTGATCAGACATAATCTTGATGCCATGCATATTGAGAAGAATGTGTTTGATAACATAATTAATACTGTGATGGACTTAAAGGAAAAAACGAAAGACAATCCCACGGCTAGGTTGGACTTAGAAGAAATATATAAACGCCCTGCATTGCATTTGATAGAGGATAATGGAAAACAGTTTCTGTCGAAGTCAATTTTCTCACTGGACAAGAAGGATAAAGTGAGACTTTGTCGGTAGATCCAGGGCCTAAAATTTCTAGACGGATATGTGTCAAATCTAAGAAGATGTGTCGATCCGAAGGAAAACAAATTGACGGGTATGAAGAGCCACTATTGTCACGTATTCATGGAGAGGTTAATTCCAATTGTATTTTGAGAATTCTTACCGCAGGCAGTTTGGGATCCATTGACGGAGCTTAGCATATTCTTCAGGAATCTTTGTTCTAAGAAATTGCTCGTTGATTGTCTAGAAAAGCAAGAGAAGGACATTGCGGTAGCACTGTACAAGCTAGAGAGGGTGTTTCCTCCTGGATTCTTCGACTCTATGGAGCATTTGCCAATTCATCTATCCTATGAGGCACGTGTTGGTGGACCCGTCGAATATCGATGGATGTACCCGTTCGAGCGATATTTGAATCACCTAAAAAGAAAGGTGAAAAATAAGGCACGGGTCGAGGGTTCTATTTGTGAAGCCTATGTTCTCGAGGAGATTACAAACTTTTGTTCGATGTATTTCAAGCCTCATGTCGCAACTAATAGAATGAGAGCTTCCAGAAACGACGACGGAGATCATGAATGTAATGATACAATACTGAAGGTATTCAATATCCCAGGAAAGCCATCGGGTAAAATGAAGAAGAGATATCTGAACGATGATGAGCTAAGAGCTGTTCAGGTGTATGTATTACTCAACTGCGACGATGATAAAGTAGAGAAGCTGGAGGGGTAAGTAATTAATACGTCTATATTATTTTAATAGTGTTGATTATTATACTATTACATTAATTGAACGATATTGTTTTCAGCATATTTAATGATGATGTGAGGTCAGGTAGGCCACACATAACATAAGAAAAACTAGAACAAGAAATGAGACGTTATTTTCCATTATGGTTGAGTGCATATGTAAGACTTGAGAACTCTGTAATTACGTTTCTGGATATGCACTTGAGAATGAGCTTAATTTATTTTTTTGTGGTATTTAGGTCGATCGTCCATACGCAAAACTTGAGAATGAGTCTATTAGAACGCTAGCCAAGGGACCAATTTATGCTACAAAAATATGGCCAAGCTACTGTGTTAATGGATTTAGGTTCAAGTCAACAACTTGCCCGATCGGAGACAACTTTGTGGATCTCGATTCCACCAAAAACAGCTGTTTGTGTATCAGATCTTCGAACTACAAAGATGTTGATGAGGGCAACGATTTCTATGGCGTCCTACGGAGAATGTGGAGCTGACATATAGTTATGGAATAGAGCCTGCTAAGATTGTATTATTCAGGTGTGATTGGTTCGATTCGATTGAAGGTCAAGGTTGGAAAGTAGACAAGCATAGTCTTGTGGATATAAACTATTGGCGTCGATATCAAGCCTATGAACCGTTTGTCCTATCAAGTCAGACTCAGCTCGTGTACTTCACAAGTTATCCTAAACGGGAAACAACAAAGTCGGACTGGTGGGCAGTATGCAAGACCAAAGCTAGAAATACCTTTGAGGTTGACGATATAGCTTATCAGGAGGATGAACTACCTCTTGTAACAAATATTATAGAAGTGGACACGACGGAAGTTCCTCATTACACATCTAATTGTGTAGAAGAAGTAGAATTATCTGAAGAGGAAGATGTAGATGAAAGTGAAGATGTAGAGGAGGAGGAGGAGGAAGAAGAAGAAGAAGAAGAAGAAGAAGAAGAACATGAAGAAGAAGAAGAAGAAGAAGAAGAGCTAAACGAACTAGATGAATTTTCAGAAGAGGATTAAATCTGTACGTTCGTTTATCATCATATTTGGCACTTTAGTGACACTTTTATCATATAAATCTGTAACACTTTAGTGACACTTTTATCTGTGACTATGAAATTTTTAAAAAATCTGTGATGTCTATCATATAAATATGTATATTTGTTTTATTATCATATGTTATTATCAGGTATGACTAGACCAGGAGGAGGATAACGCGAAAGATATTATATTAGGCAGTCCCGTCTGCCTCGGGCTGGGGATGCAGATTCCGTACCCTCATCCTCATCTCCCAGTACGCCAGTGTACCGTTCTGTTCCCGGTCCATTACCGGGACATGGCAGTTCCAGCAGGTTGGCGACTCCTCCCTCGTCGTCCAGCATTTCTGATCCCGCGTCCAACATTCCTCCCGCGTCCAGCATTTCTCCTGTTGACGACTCCATGGGGAGAGACACGCCGAGCATATGGAGGACGGCGATCAGACTGATCCTGCCCAGGCAGGAGGTGAGAGCGACCCTCCATGCGCTCCCCCGGATGAGACGCGTATGGAGATTTGGATGGACGGGCCTACGAAGTAAGTTAATTAGTTAATATATATTTCTCAAATGATTATATGTACATATATATTCATGAAATTTATTATTGTATAGATATTGGCCTCCTGCAGTACAGAGACAGCTGGGGTTATTTCTGAGGCAGAACTATGGTGTGCCTTGGATTAACTACTCAGACGCTCCCACAGATAGGAAAGCCTTTTGGTTGGCCCACTTCAAGGTAAAAAATTTATTTATTTTTAAATTTTAATAATCATTTATGTATATTATATAACTTTTCTATTTTACTTCTTGTAGAGGACCTATTTCTATCCACAACACCGGGCGGCGAAGATCGAGACCCAATTTTCTGCCGTCGCAGGCAAGCTCATCCGTGATGCGATCCACGACCAGAAGTCTCATGATCACTCCGGAAAGCCGATCCATGGTTGGATCATGCCAGAGCAGTGGACTGCGATGAATGCTAGATTCGGCGAGGCCAGGTACCAGGAACGGTCTGACAAGGCCAAGGTGGCACGGTCGAGCGCCAGTAAGTGGTGTGGTGGCTCCATTCCGATGACGGAGCATTTTCGTCGTCTAGTACGTTTCCTATGACGGACATCATTTTATATATAGTTGGATAGAATGTGTAATACTAATAATATATAATATATTTTAACAGGTAAAAAAGGGTGAGGACCCGAACATGGTGACCGTCTTCCTAGTCACCCATCGGAGGGCTGGGGAGTTCATTGACGAGAGGGCGACGCAGGCATATGTATGTTTTATTTTTTATATTAATTTACTATAATTTAGAAAACAGGAAAATAGATATCATTATAGACTTTAGCAAACACTTACACGTTGGCACACATTGTTCTAGGCCGAGTTTCTTCGGCTACAAGAGGAGGCTGCTGCTGCTGCTAGTGCGTCAGCAGAGGGAGGGGCTGGTACTTCCTCCCAGTCGCCTACAGCTCCATCGCCGGACGACCTCTGGATGACCGCCGTTGGTGGTCTTCAGAAGGGTACGTACTACGATACGGGATCCTACGGCGCCTATTTGGCTTCAGAGTCATCCCGGGCCCCCTCTGTCAGTGCGCAGTCTCCAGCTTCGTAGGCGTCATCACAAGCTCAGGATATTCGTCGTCAGATCGACGAGCTGCGTCGCAAGTTGCAGCAGCAGATTTTTGATCACCTTACCGTAGAGCGACGATCCGACCCTCCGATGATCATCGGACGATTTGATGCGGTCGAGCGCAGTATACAGGAGCTGATGAGTCTGCAGCAGGCTACAGCTGCTAGTTTGCACACGCTCACCGAGTCTACGCAGCGCACAGAGCATAGACAGGTCGAGCTGGAGGGATCGCAGAGGACCATGTCTGCCTCACTCACTCAGGTACAAACTTCGATTAAGGAGAGTACTCAGAGGATGGTGAGTACCCTTGTTGCGCATGGTGAGCGACTGCGAGAGCTGGAGCAGATATGTCCTCCAGGTCTATCGACGGTACCGACTCCTGATATTGCACTGCCTCCTATTGCCCCTACGGTACAGCTCACACAGGAGCAGTATGAGTACATGCTATCCCAGATGCGCGGCAGGGGTCCTCAGTGATCCAGTAGATTTTTTATCATTTTTGTATGTATTGGCCCTATGGGCCCATTGACCGTTCTGTACACTGATTTTCATTATTATTTGACTCTGTTGGACATGTATGTTTGTTGGACATGTATGTTTGTGATATTTAATTTGTTGGTATTTTTATTGAGTACATGTATGATATTTAGTTGTAGACTGTTATGATGGGAGACTGTTATTATCTATTAGTTGTAGACTGTTATGATGGAAGATTGTTAATTATGATGATATCTGTGACGGGGATGACAAATATACCTACGCTGGGTTATAAGCGATGATCTGATATACAAAGGAGGTGCTGTCCAAATTTTAAAAAAATATAATGTGTATTTTTGTGATGATGTGTGTCTGTGTTTACAGTGTATGTGAAATACAGTGTGCGAATCATCGATAGTTTTGATTACTGTTGTATGTTTTATCTTGGACAGAAAGAGCAACTATTCAGGGTGTACTTCTGAGAGCTTCATTTTCACATCCTTCACTCTCTCGGAACGTCGTATAGGATCCCGAGAAGGTGAAGGACGTGAAGAGGAAGCTCTGAGAAGTGCACCCTGAACTGTTGCTCTTTCTATCCAAGATAAAACATAGAACAGTAAGCGAAACTGTCGATGGTTCGAACACTGCACTTCACACACACTGTAAATACAGACACACGGCATAACAAAAATACACATTATATTTTTTTAATTTTTTTCAGTATTCTACGACGGATAGCGACGAATCTGCGACGTATAGCGACAGTATGGGGACGTCGCTAATTAGCGGCGTTACGTCGCTACTTTGCTGACGTGGCAGGCATGCCATGTCATCACATAAGTAGTCGCTAAGTAGTCGCACTACGTCGCTAATTTTGCGACGTACTGTTTTCATCGCTCTCCGTCGCTAACTTTGCGATGACCCAGCGACACGACAGTGACGTCGCAAACAGCGACGTAGGGCGACGAATTTGTCATCTGCGACTAGCTTTTTCGCGACCTTCATTTTTCGTCGCTAAAGTCGTCGCTAATTACCTTTAGCGACGTAGTTTCCTTAATTAGCGACGTATCTGGACGTCGCTAATCTGGCTTATTTTAGTAGTGAGAACGTGAGATTTATTTTTCTGATTATTGTTGCTTTTGTAATCAGATTCATATTATAGTGTTGCTCTTGGATCTCGAGAATTATCAGAAGGTGAACGTTTGTTGAACCTCTGATCTCGACATAGAGTCTATCATCTTTGGTCAAGCCCCGAGACTAACATATCGTTGGTAAAGAATTATTATCATAGTCAATAGTCAACTAACTTCAATCCAAAAGGTAGAACGAAGTGTACTGAAATATCGTTGGTAAAGAATTATTATCATAGTCAATAGTCAACTAATTCTCCAATAAGCAAACGAGTTCTAATTGTTGTCATAGTCAACTAACTTCAATCCAAAATTTAGATATTGCATTTAGTCTTTGTATTATTCTAAAAATGCGATATTTATACAAAAAAATTCACATATGATAAAGAACTATAATTAAATTGTAAAAAAGATAAATATTTTGAGAAATTCATATAAAGATATAAGTCGTCATTACTAATGACGACATGAGTGCACGCCAATAACAATGACGACATTAAAGCAATCATGAGATAAAAATGGCTAATATAGCCAAAGCGCCATTAGTAATGGCGACATAAGTGGCATCGGCGACATAGTTGCCAAAGAACGAGTAGCATTGGCGACATGGTTGCATATATATATATTTTTTTTGTAATGTTCACTAACGTTCACTTGTAACGTTCTTATTCCTACTTCTCTATTTGACCGAAAATGCAGCCAAGTCGCCAATGCTATTGACGACAAGGGTACATGCACCCATGTTGTCAATAGTAAAGATGACATACTCACCATTTTGCATGCTATTCCTCTTTCTTTATTCGGAAAATTGCATGAGAAGCATAAATATTTAAAAAAATTGTGTAAAAGACACTAAGTTTATGGAAATAACGAGAAGAGCACCGTGGCGCCTAAAAATAGGACGTGAAGAAATCTGGCGCCCTATTTAGGGGCGTCAAAATTTAAATTTTGACAAATTCCTTAGCACTTTTGATTAGTCCTAAAATAGAAACGGGATTAAACAAATAAAGCATCACTAAAAATAGACGCCCTAAATAAGGACATAGAAAATATTTTGGCGCACGTGGATTTTTTTTTCGAAAAATCGGTGCCCCAAAAAGGGGCGTGAAAATCCCCCGCCCGCTGCCGCGTTGGAATAGCCGTTGTGAAAAGTAGAAGGGGGAGAAAAAATTGAGAACAAACGAAAAAAAAGAAAGAAAAAAGAAAAAAGAAATCTACGCGAAAAAGAAGGGCGCCAAACTTCAGCCATCATTTCCACGTCCAAAATATGGACGCCCATTTTACATCCATTTTCCTAATCCATTTACTAATCCCATATTTTTTCTAATTCATTTCCTAATCCCATATCCATTGTTTTTGACGTCCAATATTAGGGTGTAAAAAATTTGCGTCCTATTTTTAGGCACAACGATGCTCAACCTGCAATTACTCTAAATTTGATTCTTTTTACAAAATAAGTTTAAAGTTCAATACTTACAGTAGAATTTCCCGTTCTTTAATATTCAGGAAATGAATAAAAAAAACACAGGGACATTAAATGACGACTTGTATGTATATATGATTTTTTTAGAAAATTTTTATTCTTTTTAATTTATTGGCTTAATTGCACTTTGCTACCCTCAACTATTACCATTTTTAACTTTGTACCTTAAACTATTTTTGTAACAATTTGGTACCCAGATGTTATTTTGGACTAAAATGCCCCTACCCCTACCCCTAACCCTCCCCCCCTGCACGCTCCGGCCGCCCCCCCCTGCTAACTCCGGCCGCCCCCCCCCCCCCCTGCTAGCTCCGCCCCCCCCCCCCCCCCCCCCCGCCCCCCACCCCTCCCCCCCCCCCCTGCTCACTCCGGCCGCCCGCCCGCCCCCGCCTCTCCCCTAGGCCGCGGCAGCACGGGAGGAGGGGGGCTGGGAGGGAGGGCGGGGCGGGAGGCGGGGCAGGGGGTGGCCGAAGGTAGCAGGGGGAGTTGGGGGACGGGGGGGGCGGAGCTAGCCGGGGGGGGGGGGGGGGGGGGGCAGAGCTAGCAGGGGGGGGTGGCCGGAGTGGGGAAGGGGGTGGAGGGAAGGAAGAGGGAAGGACATTTTCGGAATTTTTGAAAAATTAGGTATCAAGTTGAAAAAAAATAATAGTTTAGGTACCAATTTGTTACGAAAAAAATTTTATGGTATCAAGTTGAAAAGGCGGAATAGTTGAGGGTAACAAAGTGCAATTAAGCCTAATTTATTTATAATTCTAAATTTTGTATTCCACATAGAACCTTGAACATTTCGCGTACTGACCCAAGCAGCACCCAACGGTCGCTGCATGGGTCCTACCCGGAAACGGAAACCAGGGGGCAGAACCGGAAAAACAAAAAACTCTCTCTTTCCAAGAAAGCAAAGGATCCCGTGGGGCCCACGTGGGATTTGGACATGTCCCCGTGGGCGTAGAGTCATCAGCCTCGATCCGCGCGACACGGCTAAAGTCAGAGGGACTGCTGCTGACGTCGGCACTCCGTGTTTGCGGTGCAACTCTCTCTAGTGGACGCCACGTGTTCCCCAGCCACGTGTGCTCGTCTCTTCCTTAATGGTTATTTAATAATAGTAGTTATGGTTGCTGAATAATTAATTAGGAGGCAAGTAGTTAATTAGATTTGTAAGCTTCTATTCTTCGATATTATAAAGTAAGGACCTTTTGCACAAACGTTCCTTGAATCTAATGTAATTTCATTCCAGTAAGAGAATCAAACTTTTTTGAAATTTTGTTATTTATTTTTCTGAAATTTGTCCCATAATTAAGTTAACTTATGAAAAAATTAAACAAGAGGTGAGGTTACCAAATAAATAAATAAAAAACTTGACCAATCTTCCTTTACGTATCTCTATTTAAAAATAGAAAAGATTAAAAAAAAATATTTGTTTCTCTTTTTTTTTTTTTCTTTTTTTTTTGACTTGTCTACTACCGTCTTCGGTACAATTAAATGCTAGTTGAATGAGTGGATGTTAAAATGTTGACACAACACAAAAATGTGGATCGTCGGTTGTCAACCAAAGATAACACGAATTTGTACAACATTTTTAAACACGATATTCAATTAGATGAACTCTCATGAAACAACTAGAATTTTAATTTTAAAATCATCAAACTTGCTCTTTCTTACTACAAATACTTGCTTATAATAATTAAATAATTTGGGACCTAATAAAAATATCCATGAAAGTTATACCTAAAAATAATAATAATAATAATAATAATAATATTAATATTAATATTAATAATAATAATAATAATAATAATATATGGAAAAAAAATTAAATTCATCCTAAAATCACCAAGACAACCGTCACCCAACTTGGGCATGACGGCGGAACTTAGGATTTTCCTGAGCATAGGCTTGTAGAAACATTTGGTATGTTTTTGTCGATTTTGGATTGGTTGTTTGGGTCCAGTCACTTATTTGTCTCAGTAAGATTTGGGTTGGCATATTTGAGTTCCAATATGAATTGGGGTTGTTATCACAATCGTGTCAATTATTCACATTTTAGTGAAAAGAAAGATAAACTCCTATATTTTATTTCATAAATAAACCTACGAGTCCATGACTCGATGCTGCATGTTCAGAGTAATACGTGACATTTATCCACTAATCGTAAGTGGAGATATTGAACACTATGATTTGAAAGATTTATGTAGAGTTCGACTACATCAACTCAAATAGAAACTTACAATATGGTTATGATACATGACATATATTTTTGTATTTAGGTTCCTGACTTTTCTGCTTAGATTATTGAAAATTTTAAAAGGCGAGATACATTTAATCATACGGTTATTAGTGACTGGATTTTTAAATTAAAAACTTAATGAGGATTTACTTTATTTTTTAAAAAAACCAAAATCCGTGTCAGTGAAGATTTTTTTATTTATATGTAAAAGATAATTCAGATTTATGGGAATTAATGCAAAAACACTCCAATAATTTTTTTTTTTTATGCTTACCAAAAATTTCAAATTTCACCCTCGTTTTTACCCGTTCAGTGTACTGGGGTATAGTAAAAATGGGTGATCAATTTTTTTATGTAATTTGAGGAAAAAGTTGGAGTAGTAGATGGGTTTAAATAGTAGTTGGCATCCTTGGACCAATTGTGGTAGGACACGAGGTGTTGGACGGGCTGGATGGTGATACGTCATGTGTTTGTCCGTGCCAACTTGGTGTACTATGTACTGCCCTTGCTACTGTAGTCACAAACAATTGTCCTATTTTATTATTATTTTTTTTTTAGACTGCGCCGGATAATAATTTTCAGTAATAAAGTCTCACATAATAGTTGATATTAAATTTTGGATCTCAAAATTATCCAACTGTAGTATTTGCCTATTTGGGTTTTAAGATCACTGTTCACTACTATACGTGAACACAGATTTAAAAATTCAAATACTAACATTGGACAATTTGGAGACCCGAACCCTAATAATAACTATAATGTGAAATCCTATTACAAAATAACCCCACACCCCCCCCCCCCCCCCCCCCCCCCCCCCAAAAAAAAAAAAAAAGAGTTTGTACCATACTTGCCTTGTACTATAAGGCCCCGTTTGGTTCGCGGAATGGAAGGAAAAGGAAATCAATTCCTTGTCATTTATTTTCCTTTGAAAAATTCTATTTTCCATTGATTTTTCTTTCTGATGTTTGGAAATATCAAGAAATTTGGAAAGGAAAGTGATTACTTCAATGTGGGAAAGTGATTCCTTGCTTGGATGGATGGAATCTCTTTTCCCCCTAATTTCTCTTCCATTGGGAATCACTTTCCTTTCCTCCTCAATTCCTTTGGCACCCAAACATAGGAAAGTAATCACTTTCCTTTCCCAACCCAGAGATTCCGCAAACCAAACGAGGCCTAAGAATATTTACAGTCTTGCTGGCATAGTTTCTACATAGAAATTGGTTTAAAAAAAAACTCCAATGTTTCTCAATTTATACCCCCATGTGGCACTATCTAATATTACGATAAAGAATATTTAATGAAGAAATTTATAATTTAGTTTAAAAGTGTGGTATGATATTAAGATAAAGAATTTCTATGAGAGTTTATAAACATATATAAACAATCCTAAATTCCAACCTTACACCAACGATGTCTAGTATGAAAATTGCAATATAAACCACCGTTTTCTTTCTAAAAAATAAAATTTACCATAGAAACATGGGAGATAGAAACTCCAACTAGAAACCCTTTTTTTAAAAAGAACTTCTCCCACGATTTCTATCTATGTTGTGGTGATATACAGGACTGAAAATCGAACTAATGAGCTCGAACAAAGTGTGTTCGAACTCGATTCAACTAAACTATCGAACGAGCTTCATTCGAGTCGAGCTTAAGGTCGAGCTCAAAAATGGTGTTTGAACTCGGTTCGATTAGAGGTTTGAAATGATCGAGTTCAACTCGATTTAGCTCACGAGCTCGGACGAACACGAACTGAGCCCGAGCCAAGACCAAACCAAAGTCTCGTTAAACTTATTTTATACATCATCACACGGTTACTATCAAGTCTTAAAGACCTTTTTGTTGAATTACTTATGCTCTCTACATCATAAATTACCATCACACAAAAAAAAAAATCCTAAGACAAAACCGAGTTCGAGCCCATTCGCGGACAAGACCGAGCCGAACAACCTATGATTGAACTCGGTTCGAACACCACTTTGAAAAGAAAAGAAAAAAACGATCGGGCTCGGTATCGACCTGCCCACTAACGAGCTTCGAATCGAACTTGGACCGAGACGACCGCGAGCCGAACATGAGCTGTTTCAATCGTTTTACATCTCTAGTGATATAGGATGAAAAGTTTTCACATACAAAATCTCTCATAAGAATTATCGATCTTTTTGTACCAATTAATATTGGGTCCCACGTTATTAAATTAGTACTTTTATTTTTTTTGTAACACATAATAGAAATAAATAACAAGGAGTATTTTTTGCATGTACAGTTTTTATATAAAAAATCTAACAAGTAGTTTCATATTTTTCAACCATCAACCAAACAACTTTTGGAAACTCAAAATTTATGCGTATACATCGCGTGCACAAATTTCGTTTTTTCACTTTCGCACTTTCATACACTTTCGTGCAACCAAACAGGCCCTTAGCAAAAGTCTTGACGGTAGTGCTGCAGCTCCATGTGATCAAAGTCGATAACCAGCCCGTTCCAGCCCAATAGCATGTTCGGGTGAGTGGGTGGCCCGTCTCGAATCAGAAAGCTAGAACAAAGTTTAGTTTTGGGTTTCGGCCTGGCCCATGAACCATTTCCTTGTGGGTCAGTTTCCAGCCTAGCTTTTCTACAATGGAAAATATATAGGAAAGAACAAAATGTAGTTTTTTTTCCCGATAATATAGAAGTCCAACAAATCCAGTGTACACAAAAAATTCTGGACGTTACGCCGGACGTCATAAAAAGAAAAACGGTAGTCTTATGTCGTCCTATGTCAATTTCTGAAGTTCGAAATTCCTAAATTTTGATTCGAAACTTCAGAAAATACCCATTAGGGTAGACAGTGGAAAGACGAAGAAGGGAGGATAAAGTAGGAAGAGTAAGAGAGGTTATGTTAGAGAAGAACGAATGATGGAGTGAGAAGCCGGAGAGAACTAATGTGTGTTGTCCCAATCAATTTTGATGAATGCCCCTAATAAAATTACAACTAATGTGTCTCTTATTTGTGGTGCACATAACAAAAATGTTACGACTTTATCATTGGCCTGAGTTAACGATTGGGTTCGTAACTTTTTTTTAGATGTCCGACTATACGCACGAAACTTTGTGCACGTTGTATTATATGCATTTTGGACGTGTACGTTTGTACGTATTTCCCTTATATATTTATATCTAAGGTAGTATTTATATGGATGTGTGTGTTTGTACGTATTTCACTACCGCCTAGGCGCCGCTTAGATGCTTGATATATTTTGGACATTTTTACTATTTTACTACCGTTTCTTTTGCATAATATGCATATTTTAAGGATGTTTTATGCATGACTAAGTTGTAGAATAAAGATTTATAAAGTTTTGGTCTTGTAAAAGTGCATAGGTCCATAATACTTGCAAAACTGTTTTGTCAAAATATCTAGTCATGTATTGCTCGACCTATGCGTCGCCTGCGCCCGCCTCACCTTCCTACACCGCCTCACCTTCCTACACCGCCTCACCTCCACATACACCACCAAACCACCGCTTGCCGACTATTTCACCGTCTACGACAAAAGCGGTGCGGAGAACGGCCGCCTCAACCGCCATTTAGAACACTGATTTCAGGCCTATATCGTAACTGCAATTTCATGTGCAAACTCGTTACAAACATAATGTGCCAAAGAAAGGAAGAAATAACGATTGGACTCGTATATTCCAATCAAGCATCCTTCATTGAAGGTAGATATATTGCAGATGACTTGCATGAAAGATAAGACTTCCAAAATGCTTATGATACTATCCTCGGGGAATATGTGTCACAATATGACTTGCATGAATTTCAGTGACCCCGGGATCGATGAATGCATAACTACCTTCAACAGAAAATTTTGTATAGGTGGATAAAATTTGATGTATTTGCATCAAATAGGGTAAAATTTAACAATTTGCATATAAGAGGATGAGGCACCATTGGGGATAGCGCATTTCTGAAAATTGTTAAATTTTGTCCTCTTTGATGCATATACGTCAAACTTTATCCCCTTGTATGAAATTAATTTTCTAATCTTTCCATTATGATTGATGGAGAAGTACATGGCTACATGGAGAAGAGGATGATTATAGGCATCAGTAGGAGTGAGCAACAGTTCGATTCGGTTCAAACCAAATCGAATATATGAAAACCGAAAATTGAACCGTTTTTATAAAAACCGAACAAAACCGAACCAAATTCAGTTTGATTTTTGGTCGGTTCGGTTTCATGGACCAATGTGCCGGGCCTCCAATTTTTTAGCAAAATAAGCTTATTTAAATACAATTTTTTCTTAAAAAAATGACATTATTGTATTTATGAATTATTATATTATATAAGTAAAAATATATTAGTATATATAGATTGAGGACAGAGAGAGAGAGTGCTCAAAGAAGCACCGACATAGAATAAGAGAAGAAAGTGCACTTAGTTATGGGTTAAAAAATATTAGTATATATAGATTGAGGGTAGTTTGATAAATTACTAAATCTAAATCGGTTTTTGGTTCGGTTCGATTACTCGGATCAAAAACCGCAAACCGAACTGTTATTTCAAATTTTCAAACCAAACCGTTTGTCATATTTCGGTTCGGCTCGATTCGGCTTTCGGTTTTCAACCGTTATATGCTCACCCCTAGGCGTGAGGTTTAGGAGTGCCAGCAGTAATCTGTTGAGAAGTTATATGCGGTGTCCGCCTCTCCTTTTAGGAGAGACAGATGTGTTTTTGGAGACAGTCAGGGCTAAAGATGAGCAGGGAGAAGAGCAAATTTTATTTAATAAAATACTGCACCAATAAAAATAGCATGAAGCAAGTCATGGGGCTAGAAGAAGGAACCCTATGTGTCGGATACATAGTGATGCCTTTATCCTTTAACAAAATCACATATCAAGACTGTCTAGCACTCGAGAGAACGATAGCAGAGACTTGAAGGGTGTAAAGCGATGACAGTTCCATTTTAGATGGAGGATTGAGCTTAGTCAGAGGAGTGATCACTGGCGACGAACTGATACTGGATGCAGATGATACAGGTTCCAAGAGCAGCACGGTACATAATTGAACTGTGTCCCAGCCATGGTAGTCAAAGGCGCGCCTCGCAGCAAGGCGCAGCAGCTGATCCTCGCACTTCACGAGGCGCATTTCTCAAGGCACACCATGGCGCGTCTAAGGCGCATCTTTCGGCAAGGCGCAACCAAGAAAAGACGCACCTAGGCGAGCCTTATATTTGACTTTTTCAAAAGGGTAAATGACAAAAAACCCCTCGTTAGATATCCGCTTTTTGCAATAAAAGGCTCCATGCTCTTAACAAACCCAAAAGTATGAAATATGCTCATTTAGTCCCTTTTTCGTTAACTGGGGTTAAATGGCCTGTACAATGACCATTTTACCCCTCTACTCTCTCCCCCCTCTCTCTCCGGTGGTGCGAAAAGGAGGAGGAGGGGGGCGGGGAGGAGGCGGAGGCCGGCGGTGAGGAGGGAGGAGGCGGCCGGCGGGGAGGAGGAGGCCTGCGGGGAGGAGGCGGCCGGCGGTGAGGAGGGGGGTGCATGGAGGAGGAGGAGCCCGGCGGTGAGGAGGAGGCTGACGGAGAGGAGGGGGTGCGGGGAGGAGGGGGTGGCGGTGAGGAGGGTGTGCGGGGAGGAGGGAGGGAGGAGGAGGCCGGCGGTGAGGAGGAGGCCGACTGGGAGGAGGGGGGTGCGGGAAGGAGGAGGCCGGCGGTGAGGAGGGGGGTGCGGGGAGGAGGAGGAGGCCGACGGGGAGGGAGGAGGGAGGGAGGAGGAGGCCGGCGGTGAGGAGGAGGCCGACGGGGGGGAGGGGGTGCGGGGAGGAGGGGGGTGCGGGAAGGAGGAGGCCGGCGGTGAGGAGGGGGGTGCGGGGAGGAGGAGGATGTCACGCCCCGCTCCCGTAGGAGCGATCGTCCTCGCTAAGGCGTGATGCCGCACGAGCCTAGATTGTGCTCGTGCAAGGCAATTCCATAATGGCCGATTACATCGGCGGCGACGGGGTCGTCGCACAGAAGTCCCGAGCAGAAACATTGAATACATTGCAGCGGAATTTAAAGAAGGACACATGAACACAAGTAACTCAAAAGAATCTCTTTATTGATATTGAATACAAGATTACATTTGTGGGCGCAAGGCCAAATTACAAGTCTCTCGTGCTCACTTTTCACTCATGTTACAATTCACTCTGCTCTCTCTCATCTCTCGATACAATACTTGAATCCAGCGGAAGCTTCGGAAGGCGATGTCCATACATTATGTCCTGTATAAGTCTTCAATCACCGCGGCCGCAAGCTTCGAATCGCCAAGGACTCCGTGCCTCGACGCATCCAAGCGAGCTCCGCGCCACGAGCTTTTACCTGTGCCTGCACATGAAACACTATGTGGGTGTCAGTACCACTGTACTGGTGGAGTGAGCTCCTCGCCCACCCATACAAAACCTACACGTTTCTTTTACTTTGTGCAACATAAACCCTTTCGATTGTCTTTCTAGTCTTGCCTTAGGATCAGTTTAGGACCGGCGCCTTAGCGCAACTTGTGTGTCGGAACCATCCCGTGCTTGCAATGTCAACGTTAACTTATACTTTGTATCTAGACCACTCCTCGTGCCCACAACGTTAACCTATCAAGTCGTGTTTGCCTTACGACCATAATCAGAGACGCAACTACACGAAAGACTCCATTTCCTTGTCTCTAGACCTTTCTCGTGCTTGCATTGTCAATGCACCGACTTATACTTATCTTCCGTGCCAAACTCTGGGACGTAACGACTTGGTCGTGCCATACTCGATTCGTGCTTCAATATCACCGAGGCAGTACCTCCTCGCTTAGTCTCGCATACACTTGTGTTGTGACAACGCGACCGTGCCTCATAACTCAACGTAACTCCACACAACATGCCCTACGGCCCTTTTTGACTTAACTCACAACATACTCAAGCCTAACACATGCAACTCTATGCCAACGACTTATCACTCGACGCCACATTCCGTGCCGAAGCACGTCGCCTTGTTGCTGCAGCCAAATCTTGGGCCCAGACATTGTGTTCACTAATTTCATACACTTTTAACTCAACTCAATCCAAAGGCACGCACGCGGATTGCCGCCCGTGCCGACACATCTATATGAAAGGTCACTGGCATTAACTAGCCATCTTGGACATAGCCTGGCATTCGGGACCCTTGCACCGCAGGTGGCGATCCCCGATGCAAGTCCCCGACATACCAATTGCCTATTACCCAGCTCAGCTATAACTTGTTTCTTCCTAGGCCGAAACGGTCCCATGGCCCAGGGTGTCCGCTCGAAGAAACCATCCCTTGTCGACAAGTTGTCCATGACCACGCGCCTACGCTAACTTCTAGACTTAACGTAATGCATGGTCTCATCATCATCATTTAGCTACTTTGCTTTACCTTTTACATACTTCCTTTGCAGAGCCCAAACCAGGGTTGCCTCGGCGACTGAACCGCAGTCCCGATATAATTTCTTCTCGGCGACTAACCATCGCTTAGACTTAACATTCTTTTTGGACTCGGGGATCGGCTATCGCATAGCCTACCCGCTTTACTTGAACATATCGTATTTCTTTATGGATCGACCGACCGTGGATAAGTTTCCACTGAACCAACCGTGGCTCGTGCCTTAGACCAACACATGTTCTACGCAACGCTATCGCCCAAGTCATACTTCATATGACGGGCCTTGGAATCGTGGGACTATTTAACTTGACAACCGCAGAATGAGCGGGACAGCACGTAGAATAACTTAGGTCGACCGGCATAACTTTGCCAAACTCACTCAAGCCTACGACTTAACCCAAGGGACGAGCAAAGGCTACGCCAAGCCTTGCGGGACAGGACCGAGCATGCTTTAGCAAGCATTTGTGCGGGCGACGCCTATGACTTAGGCTAACTCTCAGCTTTTGCACCGAAGATCAACTTTCCTTCTCCCAAGCCACGGGACAAAGGACCGAGTGTCATTTTCAAAGCATGCCGTGCACCAACTCTAAGCCGACCGTGGGACGTTTTCCATGTTCTAACTCGATTCAAACCATCGAGATTATTCCCTTAGCTATGTGGATGCGTAGCTTTTATTATCAAGCCTAACTTGTGCAAGTTGAAAACACGATTTATTATGTGAAGGCAAAGATGAGGAGAGTTCACCGAAACTACCCCACCTGAGCGATGTCTCCGAGCAAGCCGTTGCAAGGCTAACGCCGAACGGCGTCGGCGTTTCGATTTCTCCGATTGACTTTGCGGGACGGGGCACTACATCATACACCACTCAGAACAAGTCTCGTCCTCGAGACTTTCCTGGAGGCAAGCTATCCTACCATTTCTATGGCCAAGACTTAATCGTACACATTTCGCCTACGCGTTCCTTCGATTCCGAGCCACGCTCGCACGATTATCAATCTTTCCTTTAACACGATTTCAAGATCTCGACACACTCCCATCTTTCAAGCCTTGCTTGAACTCGTCGTATCACTTGGCTGGATCGTACACGTATTCCAAGCGTCCCCAAAATACATGCATTCAGCCAAGCCGTATGATAGAGAATTGTCATTTTCACTCGAGTCGCATCGTGCACATACCCAAGCGTCCCTGAAATATATGCATGTCAGCCGAGTCTCGTGAGCAGGGTTTCCTATATTCGTGATTTCCATGCATTCCAATCCTCAAGATCAATCTTTTCGATTAGCTAACACTTGAAACAGGGCGTCTCGCCTAGCCGATAGGCTATTTCTTTTCGAGGCTAAGTCAATGTCAGGATTGGAATCATAGTTCCCAAACAATAATGCCAACACTGACCCCAATCCTAGGGTCAAACCAAAGCCGATCATACGGGGTTTTCTACCCAAGCTCGCGTCACTCAAATTTCTAAACATCGAGCACGATCACCTAATTCGCATTACGGCACGCGTTGCGTATATTCAAATCCCTTCAATTACCAATTCTAACCAATTCATGTATTCGATCACGAGGTCGTCTCGCTCGACAATACGTTGCGCCCCAATCTCACGCGAGTCTGATAATCCGCGGTGGTTCATGAATCACCATGCAACGCACCCGCAGAATAATCATTCTCATCGGGGCGTAACTCTTGTTTGAGTTTAGACTAACTCATTTTCGATACGCGGATTGGACCTACTCAATCCTCAAGTTCGATTCTTCAAGCACACAAATCCATTCTCGAGTCACCTTCGCGTCAAACCACAAATCGAAGCACAAATTGTCGCACCGTGCAAGTTCGACCACTCCCGCTGTATGAATCACCATACCAGCGCTCACGCAGAGTGATCGCCCTAATTGGCGTGACGCATGTGCGAGGCTGGAGTAGCACTCGCATAAGACAAGAACGTCAATGTTGTGGTTATCGACAAAGCGAATCCAAACATTCCAGTTTCCATCCAAGCCAAGTTCGATCGTCATTCGTTCAACTTAGAAAATCCTCGAGCCAAGTCCATCTTTTCCTCGACACATTTTAACATCCCGATTATAGCGTCCAACGGAACAATGACATTTGCACGACCGTCATTCGCCGAGTCAGAGTGCCCCCGAGTTATCGCATATCGATCTTTGATACGCCTCAATACCATCGACGATATGCGTAACCTGACGATCTTCCTTCGCAACCAATTTCGAATCGTGCGACTGATGCCATTGTCCGAGTTGGAAAATCCTCAATTTTCTCGATACTCCAGATCAAGTTCGATCGCAATTCCTCAAGTTCGTTTCAAGATCGTTGTTCAAAACTCAAGTCATATTTTATTTGCATCAATCCGATATCGCACGCGCGATCCTCTAAGTTTCCTCGATCAAGACCATTCAATTTTATTCATCGTTCCGAAACGTTTTCTAACTCGCATTGCTCATTCACAAGTTGTCCGAACGAGATACTCGTTCGGGACATTCGAAGCCACGACCAACTAAGCGTGACGCGTTCTAAGGCTTTGCGCGATCGCATCGCCTCGCCGACATACTCGTAATCCTCAATATTCATTCGAACAATTTCCAAGACGAACCATACACCACTCAGATTCGAGCCACTTGACTAGTCGTCGACACTCATTCTTATTCTTCTCCGAACCTATCACATACACCACTCGGATTCAAGCCATACGATCTAGTCCTCAATCACATTCGCATCATTCGCTAAGACATCCTTCAGATTCGTTTGACGAATCACTAGCGTAGTCGCTCGCGTCGTACCGACGCACTAAGTCGTTCGTACTATTTCCTCAAAATCCAAATCAATCTTCCGTGTACGCCTAAGCGTTAGTCCGATAGCGTTCCTATCGATAGACACTCTAAGTGTATCTCCGTTCCCGACCAACGATACTTGATATCGTTCGCGACTCATTTGTACCAAGGGTCGAGGTGCGCGATGCGCAACACAACTTAGCCAAAAGGCCGTGTGCATAGCCATCCCGTGCGGACTATATTTCGAGTTTGCACGCTCAATTGCTAGGGTCGACGTTGGACTAATTAGGCATGCACGCGACTTGCTAAGGTCAACGTAGGACTATTCGGGCACACGTGCGACTTTGCTAACATTAGCACATATTTTCTATCGAGTCAAGTTTGCAACGTTCGGCACAAAGGCCCTATCAACGCATTTGGCAATGGCCTACCGATGCGTTAGATTGAACGCTTGTACGAGCTTTCGAAAATATTTAGACTTATTGTATGGACATGCCGAGGGACATTTGAGAGAGAGCGCACCAACGATAACAACTTACGGAAGCAACAGAGTTTTGCGGAAACATCGAAGTTAAAGAATTCAATCGACGGTCCAAGGACGTAAAGCCGTGCTCTGATACCACTATGTCACGCCCCGCTCCCGTAGGAGCGATCGTCCTCGCTAAGGCGTGATGCCGCACGAGCCTAGATTGTGCTCGTGCAAGGCAATTCCATAATGGCCGATTACATCGGCGGCGACGGGGTCGTCGCACAGAAGTCCCGAGCAGAAACATTGAATACATTGCAGCGGAATTTAAAGAAGGACACATGAACACAAGTAACTCAAAAGAATCTCTTTATTGATATTGAATACAAGATTACATTTGTGGGCGCAAGGCCAAATTACAAGTCTCTCGTGCTCACTTTTCACTCATGTTACAATTCACTCTGCTCTCTCTCATCTCTCGATACAATACTTGAATCCAGCGGAAGCTTCGGAAGGCGATGTCCATACATTATGTCCTGTATAAGTCTTCAATCACCGCGGCCGCAAGCTTCGAATCGCCAAGGACTCCGTGCCTCGACGCATCCAAGCGAGCTCCGCGCCACGAGCTTTTACCTGTGCCTGCACATGAAACACTATGTGGGTGTCAGTACCACTGTACTGGTGGAGTGAGCTCCTCGCCCACCCATACAAAACCTACACGTTTCTTTTACTTTGTGCAACATAAACCCTTTCGATTGTCTTTCTAGTCTTGCCTTAGGATCAGTTTAGGACCGGCGCCTTAGCGCAACTTGTGTGTCGGAACCATCCCGTGCTTGCAATGTCAACGTTAACTTATACTTTGTATCTAGACCACTCCTCGTGCCCACAACGTTAACCTATCAAGTCGTGTTTGCCTTACGACCATAATCAGAGACGCAACTACACGAAAGACTCCATTTCCTTGTCTCTAGACCTTTCTCGTGCTTGCATTGTCAATGCACCGACTTATACTTATCTTCCGTGCCAAACTCTGGGACGTAACGACTTGGTCGTGCCATACTCGATTCGTGCTTCAATATCACCGAGGCAGTACCTCCTCGCTTAGTCTCGCATACACTTGTGTTGTGACAACGCGACCGTGCCTCATAACTCAACGTAACTCCACACAACATGTCCTACGGCCCTTTTTGACTTAACTCACAACATACTCAAGCCTAACACATGCAACTCTATGCCAACGACTTATCACTCGACGCCACATTCCGTGCCGAAGCACGCCGCCTTCTTGCTGCAGCCAAATCTTGGGCCCAGACATTGTGTTCACTAATTTCATACACTTTTAACTCAACTCAATCCAAAGGCACGCACGCGGATTGCCGCCCGTGCCGACACATCTATATGAAAGGTCACTGGCATTAACTAGCCATCTTGGACATAGCCTGGCATTCGGGACCCTTGCACCGCAGGTGGCGATCCCCGATGCAAGTCCCCGACATACCAATTGCCTATTACCCAGCTCAGCTATAACTTGTTTCTTCCTAGGCCGAAACGGTCCCATGGCCCAGGGTGTCCGCTCGAAGAAACCATCCCTTGTCGACAAGTTGTCCATGACCACGCGCCTACGCTAACTTCTAGACTTAACGTAATGCATGGTCTCATCATCATCATTTAGCTACTTTGCTTTACCTTTTACATACTTCCTTTGCAGAGCCCAAACCAGGGTTGCCTCGGCGACTGAACCGCAGTCCCGATATAATTTCTTCTCGGCGACTAACCATCGCTTAGACTTAACATTCTTTTTGGACTCGGGGATCGGCTATCGCATAGCCTACCCGCTTTACTTGAACATATCGTATTTCTTTATGGATCGACCGACCGTGGATAAGTTTCCACTGAACCAACCGTGGCTCGTGCCTTAGACCAACACATGTTCTACGCAACGCTATCGCCCAAGTCATACTTCATATGACGGGCCTTGGAATCGTGGGACTATTTAACTTGACAACCGCAGAATGAGCGGGACAGCACGTAGAATAACTTAGGTCGACCGGCATAACTTTGCCAAACTCACTCAAGCCTACGACTTAACCCAAGGGACGAGCAAAGGCTACGCCAAGCCTTGCGGGACAGGACCGAGCATGCTTTAGCAAGCATTTGTGCGGGCGACGCCTATGACTTAGGCTAACTCTCAGCTTTTGCACCGAAGATCAACTTTTCTTCTCCCAAGCCACGGGACAAAGGACCGAGTGTCATTTTCAAAGCATGCCGTGCACCAACTCTAAGCCGACCGTGGGACGTTTTCCATGTTCTAACTCGATTCAAACCATCGGGATTATTCCCTTAGCTATGTGGATGCGTAGCTTTTATTATCAAGCCTAACTTGTGCAAGTTGAAAACACGATTTATTATGTGAAGGCAAAGATGAGGAGAGTTCACCGAAACTACCCCACCTGAGCGATGTCTCCGAGCAAGCCGTTGCAAGGCTAACGCCGAACGGCGTCGGCGTTTCGATTTCTCCGATTGACTTTGCGGGACGGGGCACTACAGAGGAGGCCGACGGGGAGGGAGGAGGGAGGGAGGAGGAGGCCGGCGGTGAGGAGGCCGGCGGTGAGGAGGGGGGTGCGGGGAGGAGGAGGAGGCCGACGGGGAGGGAGGAGGCCGGCGGTGAGGAGGCCGGCGGTGAGGAGGGGGGTGCGGGGAGGAGGAGGAGGCCGACGGGGAGGGAGGAGGGAGGGAGGAGGAGGCCGGCGGTGAGGAGGGGGGCGGAGGAGGGTGGGGGCTGTGAGGGGGAGGGGGGGTGCTGGTGGGGAAGAGGGGGGGGGGTGCTGGTGGGAAGGGGGGTAGTTTAGGCATTTTTGTTTTATTTTTTTTGTATAAAAAATCACTAACGGTCAACTAACGGTAAAAACTAACGGTAGGGGGCTGACCGAGCAAGTCATAGATTGCGGGGGTCTTTATATGCTAAATATGACTAAAAGGTCTTTCTACGCAAAAGGTATACATCTAACGAGGTTTTTTTTTTTTTTGCAATTTACCCTTTTCAAAATAAAAACTTTGAGGTAGGGAGAAAACCCTTACCTCGTACAAAGGGGAGGGGGTAGGCCTTTCTACGGTTGCCAAATTTGGTTACTGTTGAACTGAGAAAACTAAAATTTACTAAAATCGTGGTAGAGAGAACACAAATTCTTGTTAGTTCGGTTGGCTGCTATTGTTGTTCTACTAATTCACTTGGTTACGTTTTAACATGTTACATATTTGTAATGGTTTTAATATGTTAGTTGGTTTTATTTATTACATTACTAATTTATGTGGTTTTAATATTTTTATTTGTTTTGCCACTGCTTCAACAGACAAACTTACAGGCAATATGGATGTATAATAGGTATGCCAACAACAGAATATATGGGATCTCAACAACAATGTTTCACAGTTGCATAGCTAATGGAAGAACTACAAGCCTACGGTATGATCCTTGGAAACATGGTAGCAGACTGGAGTTGCTGGGTTGGAACAGTTTTGTATATATAAGTAGAAATGAAGATCAGGTCGGTATCATAAAGAAAATGGATGTCGGATATCGAAGCTAGAACAAGATACATATACTGGAGAAGTTGGAAACCTAATTAGGAACGTACAAATATGGGTAGAGAGATCCAGATTTCTGTGTTTGGACTGATCTACACAAGGATGTTCTCTGTAAAGTCCAATTATAATGTTTTCATAAACCATTGTTGGAAAAGTGAATGAAAAATTGACTTGGAAAATTAATTTTTTTAAAATGTTAGTATAGATTTCCACTAGTGCGGGACGAATATTGTCTTAAGGGCAAGTTCAAGTCTCGGTCTCGGTCAGATTATTTATTTACATTATATTCTATTATTCCGTCTCTTAAATACTTACTAAGTCCATATAGAGAGTAGTTTAAGTTCACCAGTGCTTGTTTAAGTCCATATGGAGAAATAACTAGTTTGCACACGTTTCTTTCTTTACCCGCTACTATGAATCCTTCTGGTTGGTTCATGTAGATTTCCCATTCATGTATCTTCTTACATGGAAAGATATTCTCAAAGAAGGATGCATTTCCGTACCCTGAGGTGGAAAGGAAGGAGGTTGTATGGTTTAAAGGTTACTGCCCAAAATGAGATATTGCCTGTACAATATGCGACTTGATAGACTGGTTACCAAACCGAGACTTCTGAGTCATCGACAGTAGATCAATGAAGAATGCTACATGTGCGACGGTGAAGAAGAGAGTAGAAGATCATTTGTTCTTCGAGTGCTCCTACTCATCAAACATTTGGAAGGTACGTGTATTAAAACTTCTTTTACCAGGTAAGAGAAGATACAGAGTCAGGGTTGAAGTGAAAGACGTTCAAAGGATGTTTGACACATATATTGGATATTCTGCAGTAGTATGGCGCGTATGTGGAGGGAAAGAAACAGAATTAGGACAGCAGATATATGAAGATGGCACTCAAAACAATCTAAGAGGATCTGCAGATGCAGGGATACAAAAGCAGAGGAGAGATCGGCCAAAGAGACGAAGAAAGACCAGATAACTTTGCAAGTTTGAGATAAGTGATTATTTTGTAACTGTAAAATGGTTTTGATCAAATATAATATAATCACCTTTTTGCGAAATGTGTATGTGTGTGTGTCTGCACGCGCGTGTATGTCTGTGATCATATATAATATAATGATGTCAAGATGCAACAGCTGAGTTTGCAGATAAACACTTTATACTGGCATGATATCAGATACTACTTGGCGTGATACTCGCATAAAATTTCAGTTTTCATATATCTGTTTCATCGTTCGTCCATCAAGAACCTCCGCTTCGGTAAAATAAAGATAAATAGATACAAGTAACAAAGTCTGGGGATAAAAAGTATCTCAACATCATCAGGATATTTAATTGGATGGCTACGCATTAAAAAGGACAGCACAGAGCAATTTCATCAGGAAGAAATAATTTTAGTTGAGTACCAAAATTTATTAGAATTGCATAATCCATACAAGCTCAAGATGACACGAAAGAGAGATTTCTGAAAGGATGTAAAACTTCAGGACGACAAGATAGGTTCAGGCTTCAAATACCGCAATGCCTGACAGTGCGGTTGTATTCTTCAGCGATGACATCCTTTTTCCTACAGACAAATGTCTTCAGGAAAAGAGCCCCTTCAGCTTGTCGACCAGGTCTTTCGTCAGCAAACCTTGGACCTCAACGGTATGAAGGTTCCTGCAAGTGAAAGATAGATCTCTCGGCTCTAGACTGACATTCATGCGGCCAATTCCTGATTCATCTTCTAGTGGCTACATGACATATGAAGACGTTAATAACAACGACCTGGAGCAGTCATATCTAAAATCGTGTATCAGGAATCATCAGAATCGTACCTCTTTGTTCAGTATAGTCAGCTTTTCGATATTTGGTGCATTCTGCAGGAAGGAAACCACCAGAGGGATGTTGCCACTCATATCGTATCCTCCCACTTTCAACCTCTTCAGGTTATCAAAAGTTGGAAATTCGGATAATTCTTCTCCCAATATACACTTGCATTCAGAAAGATAAATAAAGTCAGGAAAGAATTCACACAACAAACCACATAAATCGAATCAGTAAGAATATACCTTAACACATTGGCAAATCTGTGCACCAGAAAATCTTACTTCCGGCAAATACAATATATTATACACTAAAGGATTGTTAAAAACATAGATTCTTTGGCAACCTTTCATAATCCTGAATTTTAAAATAATAGAAATAGACCCTTCATTCCTTACAAGGCTCATGCATCTAGTTTTACTCTTGTGTAACAGGGCTTATAATTCAAGATAGACAAGATTTAAAAGAACTGATTTTTTTTGTTGTTGTAAATACTACCTCTATTTAGTTCATTGAATAATTGTTCAATCATAGTCCAGCCTTTATGTCGCAATACTTAGTTACTCCAGCTGGATGGGTGCATATGTGGGATGAGAATGAAAGAAAAGTTACGTGATTCATAACGATGATTTAGACAGACAAATGGGCAGAATGAATATATTGAACAAACTTGCAGATCACCGAAAAATAACACCACAGTTCGCCATCCACCCCCACCCTGTGTTTCATTAAACAGCAGATCACCGAAAAATAACTTTTAATATTTGATACCAAGATAAAGTGGCTGACATACACAGTATTATCACATCGATGGAGAAAAACCATAAGCTGGTAAAGTTAACTCATCAACGATTTCTATTTTTCGCTCACGTTATATATGAATTCCATGAATTGTGGTCTCAGATTTTGGGACTCGTCTCTAAATTGCAATTTACATAAGAAAACAACCAAAATGAACACTTAAAGCTTCCAAGTGGTGTAGTTATGGCTAGAAACCATACTAGGAGTAAAGAAACGCAGAGTATATGAACATACCGTATTGTTTATCATGAAGAAGTTAATAGTGCTTGCACAAGAAAGCCCTTTGATGAGATCTATAACCCTGTCGTAAGAGGCGGAGACAGATGCAACGACCAGAGACGATAAGTTCTCCAGTAAAGGCTCCTCACCTTCTTCCGGACAAAGTTTGTTTTCAACATAAGTCAGGGACAGAAGGCTGGGGGCCGAAACACGACCTCTAGCCCCATCGATCCAGCATAGCCCTATGTCCAAGATCTTCAGAGAGGACGAAGAAATGTCGAGATCTGTAAGAGCACAGCTGTCTAGATATAACTCCTGCAGGGAAGGGGATGCGGAAACGACCCTCTCGACGAACCCATCGTAGTCTCTACAATTGTCGAGGCACAGCCTCCTCAGGTTGCATGTGACCTTGGGAGGGTTGAGGTCAGTATCCGAATTGAGAATCAGGATCAGCTCCTTCAGAGACTGGCATGTGAAGATGCAGTCGGGTACGTACCCGCCTTCGTCACTGAGGTTGAGCTCAACCACCCTGACCTTGTGCTTCACTGCGTAACGCGCCCAGACATCAATGTGGTGTCCATCATCGTACCTGCGGCATCTGAGACGGAATTTCTCCACGGTCAGTGCGTCACGCAGCATCAGCACCGTGTTAACGAAACGTTGGAAGCTCTCGGGATCGGCAAATTGCTCGTCGTCGAAGTTCAGCTTCGTCATGGAAGACCACATACGGCTGTATTTCTTAGCGACAAGACCGGCTCGCACGACTTCTTTGGTTGTCAGAAACGATAATATGTGGCGAGTCGCTGACTCGGGCAGCTGGCTTAGCCTATCTCCGCCGCTGCCACTGACGTTGCTCCTTGAATCCATGTCGAGGAGGGGGGAGTCTAACAATCTCTGCAATCAAGAACATAATATATGGATTTTTGAAAGAAACATTATTAATTTCTGATAGTGTTAAGTTACATAAAATCGACTCGGAGATTTAAATCACTCAGGTTCAGAACAAGAACTAATTGAAAGAAATCAACATTGTGTTCTTTCTGTCCATGCAAAGTATGAAGCTAATTATCTCAAACATGTATGTAAAAAAAAAACATAATCAAAGTGGCTAAC
Source organism: Iris pallida (assembly GCA_029216955.1). Lineage (NCBI taxonomy): Eukaryota > Viridiplantae > Streptophyta > Magnoliopsida > Asparagales > Iridaceae > Iris > Iris pallida. Next base: position 3,816,717 of record JANAVB010022593.1, read on the forward strand.
AAAGACAACAACGTTCATTGAGTCAGTGTCATGTCGTACCCGATACAATTTGGACACGACACAGACACACCAAAATATATGCTGTGTCCGAACTGTGTCATTTCATATTGGTGTCAGTGCGACTAGTATAAGACATACTTGACTCCTAGCCTGAGAAAGAAAAAAAACAGGAAGCAGGAAACTCGTGATGTTCTGGATGTGGTTGCTAATAACAATTGGACAACTTCATTAACATATAAGAACAAGAGAAACGTGCAGTATTCGTATCGTGTAATAAGTAGTGCATAGTTCCAAACACCATTGCTCTGATCAAAATGTATGTGCTCGGTTGCCATTGATGCACAAAGAGAGACGCACAGGACGTGTTTGAGAAAATGGTTCAAAGACATATTTGCATGTTGTTTCTTGCTCCATTGAGAAACAACCCCTCCCCTCTCTAAGTCAGTTGGGTGTTGCTTGGGACTTGGCGGGGATTGGTGGCAAGAATATTTGGCCTTCAGTTTGGTAGTATAATGTTTTATTTTATTTTATTTTATTTTTTGAGGTGTTATTTCTTCGAGCCGGACCGTAGTCCAAAGCCATCCAGCCGTCCAGGGAGGATTCGAATCCGAAACCTATGCTCGGACGCCACTACCACTAGGCTAGTGCCTTAGGAACAGATTAGGTTTGGGTATGGGTTTAAGTTAGGTCGAGTTTAAAATATTTGGTTGAGTTAGGTCGAGTTTAGGTCAGATTAGGTTCGGGTATGGGTTTAGGTTAGGTTGGGTTAGGTCTATTTAAGTTTGAGTTGGGTTGGATCTGGTTCAATTAGCTAAGGGTCAAGTCTGAACTAAGCCAATGTCAAGTTAGGTTAGGATTCAAGTATGATTAGGGTTCTTGTGGGTTGAGGTCGAGGTTGTGTTTGGGTTCATTTTGAGTTCGGATTTGGTCGGTTGGGTCATGGTTGATGCGTTTTTTTCAATAACAAGTTAAGGGTCAAATGGCTTTGGAGTTTAAAATCAAACAGGTCAAACTTAAACAGACAGTTAATGAATGTTAACCATTAACCGGTCAACAAAACCTGACACTACAATTAGGTACTGCCAAACATAGTTGCTCCTCCAAATTCAAAACACCAACTCAAAGCACCTAGCTAATTATAACGTAACGTTATATTTTTGATAATTAATGTAAGTGTCTACTGGCAATTAATGTACACCTAGTTCAATTATATATATATATATAATTCAGATGAAAAATTTCGTCTGCGGAGTCCCGTCAAAGTTATGTCCCCTCCTGTACCATCGGATCGGAGGTCCGTGTGGGACCGGTGCGCGCTCCCCGCTCGATCCAAATGGTCGAGGATGACGGAGCTCCCGCAGGACTTCGCAGACGAAACTCCGGATCCAGACCTATATATATGTATTCAAATATGACACATTCAATAAACGGGACCAACGTGACTCGTGTATCAAATGAACCACATGGATCTGTATGTTTATGCAAACATTCAATTATACATGATCCACAACATGCCTAAGAAAGGTTCGAGCCAAAATTGTCACCCTTAGATAAATTTTAAATCTAAAATTTAGAGGGGAGTTGAGTTCTCTCTTCTTTACCACGTAAAATAGCAATCTAAAGTAGTATTTATAGTTTTAAAAAAGACCCAAATATTGTAATATTCCAAAATTAACAAAGAATAAGTGTATTTATAAGAGAATATTGTAGATTATTTTATTCTATTTTATTTCTAAAATATTGTAAAGAAATTAAAAATTGTATATGTATAAACCTTTTATCTTATTCTTACCATTTTTATATTAACAATTTAAAAATACATTATGAATTTCTTATAGAGAATGATAATAAAAGTTTACAAAAATCTTATTCCCTATAACCATTTCGACGAGATCCATAAAGTGGCAACCCAGTATACTAATCCAAGTCTAAGCTAACAATGATAAGTGTCTTTTTATAAAAGAACATTTTTAATGGTTACTGTGTTTTATTTAAAAAAAATGTAAAGATGTTAAAAGATTGTATATGTATGATTTTTTTTAATCTTACTTTTTAAAATTTTATATAAACTATTTGAAATCGTATTTATTTTCCATTTACATCGATTGGCTAATATTTTTACATAGAATGTTAGCTAATGAAAAAATTCACAAAATTGTATTCCAATATAACCATCTTGATCGATGAGATCCACAAAGTGACAATCCAATTACTAAATAGCATCCCGCATAAATATTTATCGATAAACACATAAAAGGAGACATCATTTCATGTAAAACAGTTGGATTTATCGTGAACGAACAAATTTCTACGTTACTATTTTTTAAAATTGTACATCCTTAAACAATAATTTTGTAGCATGTATCTTTTTTTTTTATCTATGTAAGTTCGATAAAGAAATATTTTTTTTTCTTTATCAGATGGGAGCGAAAGACTTCAAATATAGTAATATTCATCAAATGTTAAAGTAGAAGAAGAAGTTGAACTATATTCTTTGACATGTAAGATTAGATACAAGTAATTTCCATAATATAACATTGATGTAAGAAAAAATAATTGCTATATTCATCAATAAAAGAAGTCAAGACACTTTTATAGTAAAAAAAATAATCGAATTATAAAGAACTATTGATGTTAAACGAAACAAGACTGAGGTTGTAATATCAAACCTCAACTATGAAGAATGGAATAAGAGTTTCTCTTTCGCCCTTCACGAATATGGTATGACATCCAGCATTCCTTTGGGGGGCTTAAATAGATGTTGCAGGAGAATCGTCGATTCACTGCATTGCACTGGAAATAACGCAAAAGTAACGTAAAAGTAACGCGTACAATGTACATTTTCTTCATCATATTTCTCTACTGGGAACACAGTTCCTATATAATTAGAATTAACTACAACTATATATACTAACCTATTCCAATTTTGAAACATGACAGCCTAAAATTTTATACTGTCCCAATTAATACATTCAACTATCCCAGAGTTGCAAGCCGTTACTCTCCGTCAGTCAACAATTAACTTTTACGTCCCAATAAAATCGTGACTTCTTTGACCAAATTACTCCTAAAAATGGTTTCAGCGATACATTGTTAGTATACTGGCAGCATATTGCTAGTATACCATCCAGTAAGAAAATTTTCAAACAAAACGACAATCACCCCCATTCCCCATGTAATTATCCTCTCTCCATATATCATCGTCTTCTTCCTCCCCACAAAGAAACCCAAATCCTAGACTTAATATTAACGCTAACCCTAATTTTCCCTATTCCCATCACCTTCTCCTCTCTTAATCTAGACAAGGAGCCCAAATCGTCCCCTTTTCTTCCTTGGACAACCAAACAGAGGCATATCGTCCCTTTAATGGTCGTCGTCCTCGCCCTCGTGCTTGCATTGTTCACGGTAATCTCCTCCGCGTACGTCCCAGCCACTCACATTGCTCGCAGTAACATCCTCCGCACAGGCCCACAACACTGTACCTATCTACGCTCCCAAGGTCCCTACTCTCGTTGTTGTTATCCCAACCCATTCTCTAGTTGTTATTTCCTAGGCCTCTGCCCCACTACCTTGAACACCTTGTTTCTCATCTGCGTCCTCATCTCCAATCCTTGCCTCCCCGGACCTCGCCCCCCACAACATCCTCCCCCGGATCCTCCTTTATCGCCACCATCCCCGCCTCTAACAACACATGGTTCATCTTCGTCACCCGCTTCGCCACATGGGTCGTTGACGACTCGGCTAACGTCCTCATCTTCTTCTTCCTCCCCACAAAGAAATCCAAGTTCAAAACCTAACCCTAGTTTAATCAAACCTAGATCATGATTTATGATATTTCCTTGTAATAATTATTTTTTACTATTTCTCTTTGATATTTTTTTCATTGGTTGATCTAGAGGAAATTTGATTTTTTTTTTTTTGGATTATTTTTAATGAACATGGGCAACACAATTGGAAAGGTTTACCATGTAGGGTATTTTTCTTATGTACAGTTTATCGTCAACTCCATCGAGGTAGCAAGATAGTTAAGATATTTGTTGGTATAATATGATATTTTAGGTTATTAAGTTGCAAAAATAGGGATAATTGAGAGTATTTAGTTGAAACTAAGCCATATAGTTATCATCGCGGTCTTGGCCCGTAGCAACGTGTCGGCCCCCCATTGGAGGGGGCCCTGAAATTTTTGGAGGTGGGACCTATGTGGTGCAGGGGGGCGAATGTGAGGGGGACACGTCGGTGCGAGCCAGGCCCGTGGTCAGTTTAGCATTTTCCTATAGTTATTTAGTGTATGCTAATGATGTTTGGTTAATATGTTGGGATATTCGGTACAAATACCAAATGGACAGTCGATCCATCACAAGGACTGGATCAATCCAGCCAATTGTTGGAAGCACAATCTGGTGCATGAATTATGAACTAGTTAACTAGATATAAAATTAACATTTCGGCCAAAATTGCCCAAATTTGGTATAAACTAGTTATCTATGATATAGACTAGTCAATAAGTGATCTGAACTAGAGTTAATCCATGAGATATGATAGTCAACGTGAACCATATGCCTTAAAAGGGAAATCCCGTGTCAAGGTAGGGACAAATCCTAATTATTTATACCATATATTTTTGCTTTGTATTCTATGCGAAACTAAACTACCTATTAACTTGTCACGACCTTAAGCACTCAACCAGATACAACCCAACAATCTCCATCGTAACTCGTTAATGGCAACCGAACAACCAAGCACCAGGAGATTGAACATATTGTCATCTTTATACATTCGACCACATAACCGAACTGAAACGTTCATTCGCACCACTACTAGGTGCCGACCATACCTTTATCTCCATATTTGACGTGTCAGACCAACCTTTAAAGCCTGTATAGTTATCTATAATGTTAGGTCTAACACATGCACTACAGCTAGGATTACACTGACGGGGCATGGATTCTCGGTAAACTGACTACATATATACATACGATTTTCGGACACTCTAGAGGCTGTATCCTTTTTGGCATATGATTATTGATTTTTCATGGTCCACAAATCCCTGAACTCTCACTTCAATTCGATTTGGTACCCTAATTCTTATTTCACGTCTTTCCAATAAATCTTGTAGTTCTTTCTTTCATCCTTCATATTCTTTAGATTCATAGACGTACCTATATTTTGATTCTATGATCGTGCTTAAACAATTTTGACTTTATTCCTTATCATAGATCAAAGTCGTGCCAAACGTGTTGTTTTCAATTTTTTTTATTTTATCGTAGCTAAGTAATTTTGATAGTATCTAGATGTTCATGATTGAATTTTGATCGTGCCTAGTCGTACCATTTGAAATTTCAAGAACGAATTTTTTTTTAGAATCAATTTTCTCCTACAAACTGTCATTGTAGAATCAATTTTGAGTGCAGATTTGACCTAACAAACATAATATAAAAATAGATGAAATTGAACGTATGGATAGAGGGTTATACCAGCTCCACTGTGGAAGAAACGGGTTTAAAAAATGTGCACTGGATACGGAGAAATCGAGGCTCAAAGATGCTGTCCGATGATGATTTCTGAAAAAAAAGAGTTACATGCGTTGAAGGATTTTTTTAATTGGAAGATGAATTGGCTTGTAAAGAGTGCTTTGATGATCGATGAGCGAGATGTTTAATGTTGGGGATGGCCTACAAGTTCCATGACGATCGTGATAGCTCTCAATGACCGGGTTTAGAGGTGTAGAGGCCGGGTTACTCGAATGGACATCTGTCGGATGTTGGATCGGGAATGGAAGCTGGGTGAGGGGGGCGATGAAACTAGGTGGCTGGAAGATGTCACTTTGGTGAGGCGAGGGTTGACAGTACAGTGGTCGATCTCGCCAGAATTGGCCGTGCGCGGAGGAGCACACGGTAAAATTAAGAACCGAACCGGATAGTCCAAGCATATGGAACTGCACAAATCCAATATGTCAATCTCAACTAGGATATACACATTAAATACATCAAGTTAAAATCTATCAAAAAAGTTTGCTTATATGTAGTCCAACTTAAATAGAAAAGATGTCCTAAATTTATTAAGGAATGTTCTAATCCACTATCAATTCAATTGGGATATATTATTTGATCACCAATCATAATTTTCGGAAGTAAATACACTACCCTTATGTTTCATGGTTACTACAGGGAATACCTATTTTTAAAATAATTGCTAAGGCCACCCCTCTGCTTTATATTTTATTTAAATATGGGTGGTTAGCCTTATAACTCTCTATAGAAAATATAAAACATAAGTGTGGTCCTTATAGTTAGTTTCAAAATAGGGGAGCTTAGTGTAATAAGTATAAAACATTGGAATAGTTAACATAAAATGCCTAGTTTTAAATTTATTATTTATTAAAGTACACTTTGTCCGGTCCAGTTCCAAACTGAGTTTTTTCTTTTATTACTTAACCTAAACCGGTCCGAAGAAACTGAAAACGGACCGAACCAAACTGGGCCGTGAGAATAAATAAATTCAATGAAACACACTCGAAAACATATTTTGACATGAACCTAACAAATCAAAAGTAACATGGGGAGCCCATGTTGTTACATGTGTACCATGGCCAGCCCATTTCGCTTTCAACCACTCATCACCGCTCACTACAAATCCAACGGCTGGAACATAATCTCCCCAACACTTTATAAACCCATCCATCCGTTCCCAAGCTTCCGCCTCCACCAAAACCCTAGCTTTCATTCCATGACGACTCGCTTCAAGAAGAACCGCAAGAAGCGCGGGCATGTGTCCGCCGGACACGGACGCATCGGAAAACATCGTAAACACCCCGGAGGGCGGGGGAACGCCGGAGGCATGCACCACCACCGCATCCTCTTCGACAAGTACCACCCGGGCTACTTCGGGAAGGTTGGGATGCGGTACTTCCACCGCCTCCGCAACAAGTTCCACTGCCCCACGCTCAACGTCGACCGCCTCTGGTCGCTCGTGCCGGAGTCCGCCAGGGAGGGCGGGGCCGGGTCGGCGCCGATGGTCGACGTGACGCAGTTTGGGTACTTCAAGGTGCTGGGGAAGGGGGTTCTGCCGGAGGGGAGGCCGGTGGTGGTGAAGGCGAAGCTCGTGTCGAAGACGGCGGAGAAGAAGATCAAGGCGGCCGGCGGAGCGGTGGTGCTCACGGCGTGAGCGCGGAGCGGAGGCTCGGATCTAGGGTTAGGGTTTCGACTTTTTTCGTATATTTCGAGATTGTTAGGGTTTTGAGAGACTAGATCTATTTTTTTTGTGGTACTGTTAATGCAAGTTATTAAACAATTTGGTTCTGATTTCATGCTTGGATGATATACTTTTAAATATAGTTTGAACTGTTAAATTATGGCTCATTTTTGTTAGTTAGACATAACTTTATTGTCATTTGCTTGTTAGGCTTGAATTTTACTGTCTTTAGCTAGTTAACCCTGATTTTTGATATTAATTATGGGTTTTGTTAATATAAGGTCATCTATGTTTGATAGACAAAATAGTAACGAGGACACAGTACTAATTAGGGTTCTTAAAGTCATCAATTCTCTATGCACAATGGCTTTGTGCAGCTATAGGCTAGTTTCTTATGGATCAATTCAGTTGTTTGTCCGTCGTTCTAAATATTAGCTCATTGTTTGCGTCAAGATCGTGATGCAGTCATCGTTAAGCATAGATTAGATCGAGTGAAAATATATGACGATGCATTCATCATCAAGAATCAGATTGGTTCATGATGATCGTGTTGCGGTTTCGAGTAAGGCTTTCCACAATGTCGTAAACAGATCTGTCCTGTCATGGATCGCTGCCCGCGCATCCCAACCCAGGGTCCCGAGCACCTGCTTAGTCCACCAAGCCTTCTATCTTCCCAAAGCTTTATCTATCCTTAATTAACTTTTAGACATCCAACCTTTTCAAAACCTTAACCTTCCGATTAGAACTTAGATTGGTTCATGATGATCGTGTTGCGGTTTCGAGTAAGGCTTTCCACAATGTCGTAAACAGATCTGTCCTGTCATGGATCGCTGCCCGCGCATCCCAACCCAGGGTCCCGAGCACCTGCTTAGTCCACCAAGCCTTCTATCTTCCCAAAGCTTTATCTATCCTTAATTAACTTTTAGACATCCAACCTTTTCAAAACCTTAACCTTCCGATTAGAACTTCCTATCCCATGAGCCACTTCTATGTTTCCATTTAGAAGGGGCACATTATTTTTGCCCGTGTCCTTACTGATTCCCGTGTCATATTTTACATAATTATTTGACAAGAGAGAAACTGAAAACCTACCGTGATGCCTGGTGCATGCTAATGTTATGTATGCGTACGAATTACACCTGTATAGTTAGATAGTATAACAGTATACTCTTTCTATATTTGTTATAACTTCACTGTTTTAGACCCCTTCAGAATTACAAATGACACCTTTGATATATACTTTGTTAGTTTTATTTGTAGTTCTCTGCATGATAGATTTCTGTGTAGATGCTAGAGAATAATGTATCTGAAAATTTCTTTGTATAAACAATTCTGGGTATTTTTTAGCAATCGTGATTCGTGGGTCAGCCGAGTCAATCCTGAGCCCGAGTTCGACTACATAGTATGTAGGAGTAATTGCTAATACAATGTAAACATCTTGTGCTTTGCTATATACATATATCAAGTACGTTAAAGTATTAAGTAATAACTTGGTAAACTATCTTGTAGTAGGGTATCTTCAAATCCTAAATATATGAATTAGCCCTAATTCAATAGATCTAACATTGTACATTGTGTTTGGATGTTTAATACAAAGTTTTGTGTAGATGTACAAATTATTTTACAACCCATCTAGAACTATGATTCTCTTTTATTTATACAAAAAATTGAAAGGTATAAAACTTTAACCAAAGTATAGAGAGGGTATTGTTGTAATTTGAAGGGTAGATATTGTTGGGAAAGCATATCAGGATTTTATAAATGCACAACTTTATTTTGTTATGTATACGCTACATAGTTTGCAGTATCGGCCGATACCAATTCTATACGGCTGATATCTATACGGTTTGGCATGTTCCAATCCGATACTGATTGATATCGATTCCGACGTAGGGAGGCTCTCTTTTTTCAGTCAATTCGGCAAAGAAAATTGAACGAAAAAGATCAATCAACAATGGTGTAAAAGTATAAGGTTGTAAAAACATGTAAAAGAGAACTTATGTACCACATGTAAACCAATCGGTAAGGGTGGCTACTATTTTATTTAATTATAAAATTACTAAGAAACGACAAAAAAATACTTAAATTATGCCTAAATATAATTTTTTTTAAGAATTATTTGTTTTTTGATACCAAAAAGTCTAATACTCTGGTCCAAAATTGCCGATATTGTAGATACCACTCCATAGGAATGGTCCCATACCGATAACAATACTGTGAACCTTGATACATGGCCAACATTAATGGTTATGGGGACGCAGTAGTAAATATTTGGATTTCTCCTTTTTTATATATTTAGAACTCTAGATAAAAAAATCAAGAAGAGGAGAGGTAAAGAGAACAAAGAAAATTGACTTTCTCCTGTCATTTGTCCTTCCTTTACATGAAAGGAGAAGTTAAGGTGATTGAATATTGTAACCGGGACTCTAGATGGTTTTTGTGACAATTTGGGCGTCTAGATGGTTTTTGTGGGCGTTTATCAGTGAGAGGGTGTATAGAAGTATGTCTATTATGGAAAAATACTTAGTTGTAGTGGCTGTTGGCCTGTTGCTGCATTTCATAAAACTATCCCGTGTTTGGGGCAAACATAGGTGCACTGTTTATATCAATTGTAGGTTTGAAGTGAATATTAGCCCTACTTCCAGCATAATAGTCTCTGCCTTTAGTAATATGTGAAACCAGATGTCTATAACCTGATCAACTAAAAGAAAATAGAGAATTGAAGTCTTGCATTTAGGATCAAGAATCTTTTTTATTTTTTTGGAGTGATTAGTTATTATTGACCAAATATAATACATGGTGGAGTTTCTATACAAATTATGTTGTTAGATCTTAAATTAAACATCTATGACTACTTCAGACCTGAGAAGTGAAAGTATTCTAGGTGGAATCAGGGGAAAATCAGATATAATAAATGGTGCCCTTGCTATTGGTTTTGTTTCTTTTGTCAAAATCCTTGGGAAAGTGTTTTTTGGGGTCTTTTTTCCTCTTAGGTTATAGCATAATATTTGTTGCAACTCCTATAGAAGTCTACAATCCTGTTCGTATCAGTACAATTCTACAGCTCATACTCCATATGTTTAGCTATCCTTTTTTATTTATGTACAACACTTTGTGGGATATGTAAACTATATTGGTGAAAAATTAATTCTTTTCTACTAATTATATTGGAAATTTTAGGATCCAATCATCTTTTATAACAAGTGCCTGTTTCGGTAATTTATCTTTCTAGGTTTTGAAACGACAAAACAAAAACAAGGTTTTGTGTACTTTTTTTCGTTCAGAATTGCGAAACTCGTCCATGTATATTTCGCCAGAAGTATAGAAGTATAAATGTAACTGTTGTGAATAGTAGCAATTCTATTCCACTTTCCAGTGTGTCTATACTGTTAGTCACCTAAGCTACAAACTTATGTCTAGTATACAGGGGAGTTTCTTTCTTCCACTTTTCATAAATATATCTATACTGTTAGTCTCCTAAGTTATTTTGATTTCACAGAATAAAAGTTAGGACTAGTATACCGAGGAGTTTCTTTCTCCAAATAATGTTTGTTGCTCATTTGAATCGCAAAATACTCGAGGAGAACTTCGTTGTGTCACAAAATTATTCTTCACAGTTGAATATTAGCATTGTGAATTTTGAAGGAAAATTATTCTGTTCTTTTTTCCCCTGAGAATGAAGTGGCTGGCTATAACTAGGAGTTTGGTAAAAGTTTATGTTGTAGTTGATGAGTTTGAATCAGTAAAAATCTGGATTTCGGGTCTACATGAACCATGCCTAGTCTTGACTGGGTCCAAAATGTAACATGTCCCGAGATAATCACACTAATTACAAGGTTTGAATGTATGTCATTTCTAAAGTTGTTCCTTTCCTTTGTTTGGTAGCCACGAACTTGGGAATCAATTTCCTGACAAGCGGAAAAATTGGTGGAAATAATATGGTTCAATTCAAGACCCATGGAGATTGATTTTTCCTCCTTTTCCAACATTTATTACAAAAGTTATGACAAAAGTAATTATGTGTCATTGCTTATTTTACCATTAATGTTATTTTTTATAATATTATTTTTATTTTAAAAGGTAAGGATATTATTGGAATATTGTTATATTTTGCTTTCCTTTCCTAGGTAGTTTTCTTGTTTTACCAAACGGAAAGAAAATGTGACAGGAATCCTGTTTTTTCCATTCCCTGGAAAATACATGAAAATTTATTTTCTTTCGGTGAACCAAACGAGCGGAATGGAAGGGAAAGGAAATCAATTCCTTGACATTTCCTTTCTTTTGGGAAATTAAGATTTTTATTGATTTTTCTTTTCGATCTTTGGGAATGCCAAAGAATTTGGAAAGGAAAGTGAAAACTTCATTGTGGGAAAGGGAATCACTTTCCTCCCTTTTTTTTTTCCATTGGGAATCACTTTTCTTTTCCCCTCAATTCCTTTGGCACTCAAACATTGAAAAGTAATCACTTTCCTTTCCATCCTCCGCGAACCAAACGAAGCCTAAATGTAATCCATAGATGAGTCGTGGCAGAGAATATGGTTAGCCATAGAAATTATACATCCTGCAAGAGATCTGAGAACTTATCTGCCAGCTTCTTCTTTTTAATTATTTTTTTGTAGGGAGTCCTCCATGAGAACCACCTAAGAACTATGAGAAGTCCTTGTAGCTCATATGTTGCGTGCGCACCGATATAACACCCTCGGTCCTATGTTGGTCAGCCATCCTCGTGAACCAAATTTGTTATGGATCGGTATATGGTCCGACTTGTGTGTGTGAGATGCCAACACTAAGCTCCACCAAGTAAGGTCTAATTTGGGAGTTTTAAGTAGTAGCAATCCCAGTCCAGGCACGAGTTAGGTTTGATTTGGGGCTGCTAGTAAGTTCTCATAAGGCATCCCTAAAAATAGCTTTCTAAGGCTTAGAGCATCTCCAACCCTATTGTCATGTCAAGTGTTGTGAGTCTTAGATGGCTCCTATGTGGCATGAGCCATAAGACAATGTCTTGTTTATGTGGCAAAATTATATCTCAAAAGACAATGAGATAGAAAAACTCTTTCCAATGCAAAAGTATTGAGGGAACAATAAAAAGTATTTTTTACAACTTCTAAGACAACTTTTAAGACAACTACTCATCTTCTTTCTTTTTTTAAATATTTTTTTATTCATAATTGATGACATGGAAGAGAAGACATTGTCAAGTGCATTGTCTAGAACAAGACAATCAACTTCACAATATCTTCTTTAATTTTTGCTACATAAGCTTCACAATTGACTTGACAATTGCATTGGAGAAGAACTTTTGAATAAAATTTTGTCATTCCTATGTGGCAACAATTTTTTTCCAAAGTCACAATAGGATTGGAGATGCTCTTATGCGTGGTTAGAGCATCTCCAACCCTATTGTCTTGTTAAGTGTTGTGAGTCTTAGGTGGCTCCTATGTGGCATGAGCCACAAGACAATGTCTTGTTTATGTGGCAAAATTATATCTCAAAAGACAATGAGATAGAAAAACTCTCTCCAATGCAAAAGTATTGAGGAGACAATAAAAATTATTTTTTCCAACTTCAAAGGCAACTTTTAAGACAACTACTCATCTTCTTTCTTTTTTCTAATATTTTTTATTCATAATTGATGACATGGAAGAGAAGACATTGTCAAGTACATTGTCTAGAACAAGACAATCAACTTCGCAATGTCTTCTTTAATTTTTGCCACATAAGCTTCACAATTGACTTGACAATTGCATTGGAGAAGAACTTTTGAATAAAATTTTATCATTCCTATGTGGCAACAACTTTTTTCCAAAGTCACAATAGGGTTGGAGATGCTCTTAGGGATTGTTGCTTTTAAAAAACTTTAAAAGTACTTTTGACAACATCAAGTTAGGCCTCGTTTGGTTCAGGAATGGAAAGGAAATCAATAAAATGGCATTTTTTAACCCTTGGAAATTTATAATTTTTATTAATTTTTCTTTCCTGTGTTTGAAAATGTCAAGAAAATTGGAAAGAAAAGTGAATATTTCAAGGTGGAATATTTTCGATGGATGAAATCATTTTCTTTTCTAATTTTCTTCCATTTGGAATCACTTTTCTTTTCTCCTCAATTTCTTTGACACTCAAACATAGAAAAGTAATGACTTTCCTTCCTAATCCCATGATTCCGCGAACCAAACGAGGTCTAGGGTCAAGTGAGTTCAAATTGAGTTTCTATCCTACTTGTCATGTATTTAAGAAAATTTGATCCTACTTCGTAGAGTTTTTATATAGACTAGTCACCTTCACGTGCGTTGTACGTATAAAAAAATCAATGTATAAAATTTAAATTATATTAGAATATTTTAAATATAATTCCACTATATTTTAATATGATTTGTTATGATTAATTTTTTTAAAATTATGGTATGTGTTTAATTAGATAATATTATGTAGTTAGTTTAAACATAATTTTAATTTTAAATATATTTTAGTATTTCGTGGTTTTTAATTTTTTTTACCTAAAGAGAGAGGGTTATGTTATCCACACAAAAAATAAGAAATGTAGTTAATTTAAAATTTTATTTTTTAAAAAAGAAAATGGTTGATGATATACACGGCTTAGACAGGCCGTTTCGAAGCTGCTTTATAATAGTAGAGATATTGCACACACACAAAAATACTCTTCAATGGTTCTTTATTTTTATTCTATGTGACAATAAATAAAAAGATTAGTTTAATGATGTGGGGAACAATATTAATTGGTACAAAAGAGATTTTTTTTTTTTAGAGTTTTTGTATGTGGCAAACTCTTATTTTCTTTTTAAAATGTTATCAACACTTTTTGATCTTTAAAAAAAAAAATCTCTTCAATAAATAATTCTAAACCCGAACTTAATTTGGGACCAAAAGCCCACGCCAAAAGTAACTTTTACCAGCAACTCTGATTCTCTTCCAGAATGTTATTTAACTTTTAAAACTCAAGTTTTTTTTTAATAAGTTACCCAAATATTTTGAAATACCTTTCCAAACAAATAGAAACAATACTAAATAAATAAAAAAGTCAATTTTTGTTTACCCAAAATTGATATGGATGTTCACTATTAACTCGAGTGTCACATAGTCAAAACTTGTGTGGATGTTTACAATTTTGCTTAAGATATTTAGTGGAACATTTATCTAAATTTTGGTTGGTAAACAAAAAATAAACTCCAAATGCAAAATTCAGCCTAAACCCGAGTTAAGTATGGCAAATTGTGTTAACTATTCCTATATTTTACATTTATTATAAAAACTATCCACATTTTAAAACTAATTATATGGATCCTTCCTATAATTTTATATTTTTTCTAAGTTTATAAAACAGAAAATTTGCTGTAAAATATCAAATTTTAACTAAATTACGCGTAGGGTAACAACTTTCTCAAAATTGCAAATAAAGATATTTCCTGAGAGACAAATTGGACATGTATAATTTTTTTTCAGTTAGTCTGGCAGAAATCGTGCAGATATGTGGGGTTTTGCGCGGACGAGGTTGGAGGTTTGCTGGTTGGGTGGCTTGATGTGGATGAATTTCTTTTCACCAACGGCTCTTCACCAACGATTCTTTCAATATTGACTGAACCTTTCCCAACCACACACAATAATTGACCGAACTCCTCTTCCAACCCAACGTCACAACCCCCGCCAATCTGCCACACAATTTCAGTATTTTTCAATTTTTGTCAGTCTGTCTGACGAAATTTTTTTTTACTTAGTAATTTTGAAAAATTATTATTCTATTATTTATTTTATCTTTATAAAATTGATCACTCCTATTTAATCAGTTTGAATTGAACCACAAGAAAGCTTGTATTCATTTCATCGGTTTGAATTGAACCACAAGAAAGCTTTGGAAGCAGTGCGAAAAGAACAGCTTTTAAGAGCACTTGAGAGAATTAAATATGGTGACCCCAAGTAATGAAGTAACGAACCACCTGTCACCGGCACGTGGAAGTAAACAACATTCATGCCCCCGCCTTCGTCCGTGCGCCACGTGCCTACGAGGGCGGTGGCGTACGCGCAACCGCAAGTGGTACGTACGACACGTGTGAGAAGCGTGTTGCCGCCCTCGTGGTGTGTGGACTCTTCCGGAAACGTGTAGCCCAAACCTCTCCATATGGGCGGGCGCCGGGCGGTCAATAATCCCCCACCAAATTACCACTCTACCCTCATTCTTCCTTTTGTTATTTGAATAGGCCGTGCCAATAAAATAATAATTTAAGATTTAATTTTAACTACTAATTATTATGGAAAAAAATTTCCCCTCAAAATTTTTCTCCAATTTCCTCCCACTTTTGGGAGAAATTTTTTTCAGTGGGATCCACCTACTTTTCTCCCTCAAATTTTCTTTTCCAATTTTTTTTTCCTCCTTCACAAACACCATTACTTTTAATTTTTCTCTCACTTTTTCCTCAACTTTTTCTTCCTCCTATTTTTCTCCCCTCCCATCATTTGGTTCGCGGAATGGAAGGGAACAATTCCTTAGCATTTTCTTTGCCTTGTGAAATTATAATTCTCACTGATTTTTATTTGCGATATTTGGAATTGTCAAGATATTTGGAAAGCAAAGTGAATACTTCAATGTGAAAAACTGATTCCTTGCTTGGAAGGATATAATTTGGCACCCAACCATAGGAAAGTATCACTCTCCTTTTCCAATTCGATGATTCTACAAACCAAATGAGGCCAAATTGTACGAAATATAAAATACAATTATTTTCTATTATCTATTTAGATTTTTATAATTTTATTCTATGTTTTGCGATACGTTCGTGGCTTATTAGTAACTAGTAATGTGTACGAAAAAATATTTAAAAAAAATTAAATATAAATTTATTATATAATAATTATCAAACCAAGGATTTGAATCCAAGTAACGAAAAAAAAAGCCTCCTACCATAACACTTGAATTAGACTATTTAGTTGTTAATATATTATATTAGATAGTTAAATACTTAGTTAAATATTTTTTAAAATAATTAGTGGAGTATTTAGATAGTTATTTAGTTATTTGTTATTATTTTTAAGTTATTTAATTGGTTGATGATATTTATACGGTTTAGATGGTTCAGTTTTGAGTCGTTTTGAAGCCTCTTTGTATAGTAGAAGATATGTACACGAAAAATTCCACCTTCAACTGTATAACATTTAAATTTTATCCATTTTTAAATGCTGAAGGAGTCAAAATTGACATACCTTTAAAACATCTAGCCATTGGATTCCCGCCATTAATACGAAACCTCTTATAATTCGACTCCATTTTTTGATTTAAAAAATTATTGTTAGGTATAAACGAATTATTAAATTTTTTGTAGATTTTTTTTTTTGAGATAAAAAGATGCGAGTAGAGTCCAATTCGATTATTTGGGAAAAATTGGCAATTATAAGTAGATCTACGTAGTATTCGGATCCAGAATCTAAAATGATTAGTATTAACTATTAGGCCTCGTTTGGTTCGCGGAATGGAAGGAAAAGAAAATCAATTCCTTGTCATTTTCCTTTCCTTTGGAAAACTTTAATTCCTATTGATTTTTCTTTCCGATGTTTGGCAATGTCAAAGAATTTGGAAAGGAAAGTGAATACTTCAATGTGGGAAAGTGATTCCTTCCTTGGATGGATGGAATCACTTTCCCCCCTAATTTTTCTTCCATTGGGAATCACTTTCCTTTCCTCCTCAATTTCTTGGGCGCCCAAACATAGGAAAGTAATCACTTTCCTTTCCCAACCGGGAGATTCCGCCAACCAAACGAGGCCTTATTGGATCCAATAACATCTAGCTCCGGTTAAATAAAATCATACAAATTCGTACAAAATATACACACAATTTGAAGATTATGTCACGCCCCAGAACCAGAATACTGGAGAGCGGGGGCAGACATAGCCAGCTACGTATATGAAATGGAATCCATCTCGCTATACGGTCACGGCTGTCTAGATACATGAGGATTTATCTACAAGCCAACAGTCTCTTAAGGTCATGAACAAACCTAGTGTCTCAATCACAAGCAAGTAAGTAAAAGTCACAAGATGTATGATCATTAAATATACAATAGTAAGGCGTCCCAAACATTACATATTCAGTTGATCATGAAGCTAGTCGTTACAAAATGTCAGGACTAGCAAGAGTTTAGTCATACATGATCAACCCTAGGATCTGTTAATCATGTTACAGCCCGTAGGCAGACAGTAAGTAAGTGCAATCGAGCTAAACAGGTGCTCGTCGGCTAAACGTCTCAAAAGAATACTTTTACAAGGGAGTGGGAGAGCAAAATAAAACCCACTCGTTGCCGGAATTCCTTCTAGTGTTCACCATCTGGCAGGAAGGTTGGTAGATCCTCTGGGGCTGCTCCGAAATCTGGCCATACAAAACCAGCTGGGTCAGACCCCAGAAAGAGCAAGTGCCACAAAGGAGGCTTCACTTAAGAACTAAAACCAGCAATCAGCACAAGATATAAATAAAGTAAGAACTAGAAATAAAAAAAATACACCAGGATGATATACGACGAGATAACCATGGAACTATTCAGATAACCAGGTTACAACCCGTAAACCAAACAAGGGCCGAGGTTGTAACCCTTCGTCTGAACAGAACTTGGAATTCTCACCATTTATCGGTAAAATAAATACAAGCATTCTGGTCATTCAATAATCTGGAACATGATCAGGGCAAGACTAGACTGGTTAGACTCCGTCCAATCACTTCACGGCCAAGCAAGAATTACGGCTTGATACTTTAACTAACTAGGGTTGTCACAAGCCTAATTACTAACAAGATGCAGTAAGATTATTCCACAGCCACAAGCCCTGCAGACCATCCAGGTTACCCGGGTTAAAAGATTAGAGTTGAATTCAGGTGGGTACATCGTCCAGGAAACGAATGTACCCTTAGGTAGCTTGAAGGGTGCAACACATGACAGTGTGCTGGAAATGTGCCCTACTCGACGGCAGGCTACAGATCCCAAGGCGTGCCCAGGTAACGGGATTGCCTGTAGCTGAGAAATCTCGTCATGACTAATGTATTAATCTAGTTATTAGCCTTAGTCCATTTTAGTAGGTACTCCTGACCGTGGTACTCAGTTGTAATGCCTGTGGTTCGTATTACGTATTTCTTGGAATACGTGTACGTATTTCATTCTTGTATTACATGATTTCCTTCTTGGCTTGGTTTATTCCTGGTTCGGGTTGGTTGGTTCGGCTTGGCTTAGTTTTGATTGGGTTCATGATGAACCCAAGGTGAACCCCCTACCTACCACCACCTTGGTATTTATTAGTCCTCTTCATTCTCTCTTTTCATTTATTATCTTCTTCTTCCTCATTTACTTCCTTACCTACCAGAGAGAGGAGAGAGACGTCTAGGCAAGTGCAACTTGCTTCATGGAGGAACTCCAATTTTATTACTTCATTCTCTTCCTTACTACATTCTAAAGCACTTTAGTACTTGGCATTTCTCATTTCCATGGCTAGATTCTTATAGATCTAAGTTTATTTTATTTTCGGATTTCTTGGGTTTTGATCTACTTAATCTTGTTATTTCTATGTTTTGATGGTTCCATGTTGTGGAGAATTTCGTTCTACCCCATTTTGACCTATGGAAGTTCTGATTTGGACTCCGAATGATGGAGTTGTGGAGCTTGAGAACTTGGCTTTCATGGTGTTCATCTTCTCAGAAATTTAGAGAAGATGAACTGTGCTTGGACTTGACTTGACCGCATGACAATTCATGCGGCAAGTGATTCAGCCGCATGGACTTTTCCTACTTGGCCGCATATGCGCCCTTGTACTCTTCTGAGCCGCATGAATTATCTTAGCCGCATGAGCCCTTCCCACTTGAGTCGCAGCCGCATATGACACATCTCCCGCTGGCCGCATAAGCACCACATACCTGAGCCGCATGGACTCAATTGATCGGGCCGCATGGATCCAATTGATTCCAGCCGCATGGGTTTTTGAACCTTGCGTTGTATGGATTCGATTGATCTCAGCCGCATGGGGGCCAAGAACATTCTTAGCCGCATAGGGTCCACCCCTCCCCGCCAGCCGCATGAACCCCCATCTCCACTTCCCAGCCGTATGGACCCGAACTCCTTCTTGGCCGCAGGGGCTTTTCCCTTATTAGCCGCATGCGCCTGACCCCATTCAGCCGCATGGGCAGTTCTCATCCAGCCGCATGAATCTTATCCTTTTCTGACCGCATATGCTTTAGCCGCATGACTCTTCTATAGCCCTGAACTTGATAATCATGAATTCATTTGATATGTTTTGAATTGATAATTGAACACGACGTGATAGTGACCCGTAGTGGTGCACTCCTGACATGATAACCTGGCATGACCTGATAGTGGCCCGTCGTGGCGCACTCCTGACAAAGTACACCTGACATGATAACCTGACTTGATTTCTCGAATAGCTGTTGCGACGGCTACCTGACATGACATGACCTGTATAACTGATCCTGACACCGTGGGCGATTGTGCTTGTACAAATAATCCAGTCCTGTCTTGCATCATGTCTAGGAGGGGACTCCTGAGTACCACAGTCAGGAGTACCTACTGAAATGGACTAAGGTTAATAACTAGCATAATTCACTAGACATGAAGAGATGTTTCCCAGTTACAGGCGATCCCGGTATCCCGGCCGCAAACGTTTGGACTTGTAGCCTGCCGACGAGTAGGGCACATTTCCAGCCCACTGTTATGTGGGGCACTCTTGATTGTCACTTTAAATGATTAAACTCTATTATCACTATAATGCATTGTACTCTCCAGATTGTCACTATAATGATTGCCTGGATAACCTGGATAGCTGCAGGGCCTGTGACTACTTGGAGCATCTCATTGCATCTTGCTAGTAACTAGGATTGTGATAACCCTAGTTAGTTATTGTAGAAAGCCGTAGGCAATGATTGGCCGTGATTGCTTGGATGGAGTCTAGTCCAGTATAGTATTTTCTTGAATTGATTAATTATAAGATTGTACCAGAATGATTGAATGATTGTCACTCCAGATTGTCACTATAATGATTGTCACTCCAGAATGTTACTTGACCTGCTTTTCTTATATTTATCTTGCCGATAAATGGTGAGAGAAACTAAGTTCCGTTCAGACGAAGGGTTACAACCACGGTCCTTGTTTGGTTTACGGGTTGTAACCTGGCTATCTGAATAGACCCATGGTTATCTCATCGTATATCATCCTGTCATGCTTTCTTTCCATATATCCTGTCTTTTAGTGATTCTATACAAGATTGTCTTTTATAATTACCCATCATGCTTTTTTTCTTAACTACTGCCTTTTTATTATGTAATTATACTCTTGTGCTAATTGCTGGTTTTAGTTCTTAAGTGAAAGCCTCCTTTGTGGCACTTGCTCTTTCTGGGGTCCGACCCAGCTGGTTTTGTATGGCCAGATACCGGAGCAGCACCAAAGGATCTCCCTGCATTTCAGCCCGATGGTGGTCACCAGGCGTAACCAGGGCAACGAGTGGATTTATTTTTGCTCTCCCACTCTATTGTAAAATATTCTTTTGAGGCGTTTAGCCGCCGAGCAAGTGTTAGCTCGTTTGCAACTTTATTTACTGTCTGCCTACGGGCTGTAAGCATGATTGGCAACTCGAGGTTGATCATGTATGACTTAAACTCTTGCTAGTCCTTACATTTTGTACGACTAGCTTCATGATCTTCTGGATATGTAATGTTTGGGACGCCTTACAATTGTATATTTGGTGATCTGATATCTTGTGATTATTATTAGTTGGTTGAGATTGAGACAATAGGATAATTTATGACCTTAAGAGACTGGTGGCTTGTAGATAAACCCTCACATATCTAGACAACCGTGACCGTATGGTGAGATGGATTCCATTTCATTATACGTAGCTGGCTATGTCTGCCCCCGCTCTCCAGTATTCTGGTTCTGGGGCGTGACATCAGGAGTCCCTGTCCTAGACATGATGTAAGACATGACTGGTTTATTTATACAAACACAATCGCCCACGGTGTCCAGATTAATTATACAGGTCATGTCATGTCAGGTAGCCGTCGCAACAGCTATCAAGAAAATCATGTCAGGTTATCATGCCAAGTGTACTTGTCAGGAGTGCACCACAACGGGCCACTATCAGGTCATGTCAGGTTATTATGTCAGGAGTGCACCACTACGGGTCACTATCAGGTCATGCTAAATTATCAATTCCAAACATATCAAGTAAATTTGTGATTATCAAGTTCAGGACAAAAGGCGTAAGGATATAAAATGGACGTTAAATATCTAATAAAATTTTAATATACAGGACTATAGAAGATCCAGGGTAATTAGGCTGCGCTCAAGTCAGGCTACGCTCAGGTCAAGCTACGCTTAGGTCAGCGTATGCAAGACATACGCTTCCAAAAGGCAGCGTATGCACTCCATACGACTCATCTTCAAGGCAGCGTATGAGACCCATACGACTCGTCTTCAAGGCAGCGTATGAGACCCATACGACTCCTCATCAAGGCAGCGTACGAGGTCCATACGACTCCTTATCAAGGCAGCGTATGCATGACATACGCTTCCAAAAGGCAGCGTATGAGGACTGCGCTGCGCTAAAGAGCGCGCGCAACTCAGTAGCGCAAGCTAAAAAGCTCGCGCACTGCTCACTGTCTTCTCCAAATCAGCAAGAACTCCATGGTTGAACCCAAAGCTTCAAAAGTCCATAACTTGGTCAAAATAAGTCCAAATCTAACTTTTCAAAGGTCAAAATTGGGTAGAATAAAATTCTCTACAATATGGAACCATCAAAACTTGAAAACAAAGAAGTTTGATAGATCAAAACCACCAAAATCCGAAAATAACTAATTTCTAGATCTACAAAAAGTAAAGCCTCAAAATGGAAAATGACAAGTTCTAATGTGTCTTAGAAACATGAGGAGAAGCTAATGGAACAATAAAAATGAGCTCTCTTGTGGAAGCAAGTTGCACTTGCCTAGACCTCTCTCTTCTCTCTTTGGTAGGTGAAGGGAGTAAATGAGGAAGAAGAAGATGAATAATGAAGAGAGAGAATGAAGAGGGCTAATAAATACAAATGGTGGTGGTAGGTAGGGGTTCACCTTGGGTTCATCATGAACCCAATCAAAACCAAGCCAAGCCGAACCAACCAACCCGAACCAGGAATAAACCAAGCCCAGAAGGAAATGCCAAGCCAGGAAATCATGCAATACAAGAATAAAATACGTACACGTATTCCAAGAATACGTAATATGAACCACATGCATTACAGATTACAACTCCCAATAAGAAAGATAAGAAACTGCTATAAGAGAGAATTCCTCTCCCGACTCATCCATAGAGACTCATGAACTACTTGAGGCCTTCGCAGCAAAAATTCAAAATATGAATCTAGGGAGGAGTTAGGATGGACCGCGAAGTCTCTATTGACGGAGAGGTGGGGACCTAGGGGCCTGTAAAGGTTGTCCTGATCAAGAGGATTGTCCAAACTCGTTGGTTTGTTATGCTTACTTCAGCGTAGGGGTGAGCATTCGGTTATTTCGGTTCAAACCGAATCGAATAACCAAAAATCAAATTGGACCGAAAACCGAATAAGCAAAACCGAAACCGAACCGAATTGGTTCATAACCGAATCAAACCGAACCGAATTAAATCGGATCGGTTTTCGGTTTATTCAGTTTATTTTATCTTTTGGTTTATTTGCACTTTTTTGGTTTTTATATATATATATATATATATATATATATATATATATATATAGGGTGCTGCTATTAACACTCCTAAAATATCATTCAGCACTCCTCTTTAAATTTTTTAACATTCAAATTACAAATCTATCCCTACATTAAATATAGCATTAATTTGTCCATGTATGGAGGGAGGAGTGAAGGATGACATTTTAGGAGTGCCAATAATGTTACAGAAATTTTTATCCTACGGGATAAATTTAGTAGTATTTATGGGAGAGGGAAGAAGTTTCAGAAATTTCTATATAACGGGACATCGCGCCATCTAGGTTGGCGGTGGTGGCCACGACGTGGGGGGAGAGGGGGGACCGCCATCAAGGATGGCGGGATGGAGGGGAGGCTGCCATCCTAGATGGCGCGGGAGAGAGAGAGAGGGAGAGAGAAAGGAGAGAGGCTAGAGAGAGAGAGAGAGGAGAGGCTGGGGAGGAAAATAAGGAGAGAGGAGAGGGAGGAGACCGCCATCTAGGATGGCGGTGTGGGAGGGGCCGCCATCTAGGATGGCGGTGTGGGAGGGGCCGCCATCCTAGATGGCGCGATGGGGTGGGGGGAGTGGGGGTTCATTTCGGAAGAGAGGGAGAGAGAGATGAGAGAGGTAGAGAGAGAGAGAGAGGGAGAAGACTTAATAATAGAGGGGGGTGTTAATAGAGAGAGGGAGGAGAGAGGCTAGGGAGAGAGGGAAAGGGTGAGAGGGAAAGAGAGAGGAGAGAGGCTGGTGTAGTGCCCCGTCCCTACATCGTGCCCCGTCTCTGTCCACGGGGTGCGCGAGAAAAGAACACTGTCGCTATCGATTCGGTCGGGACCGATAGGTCGGAATCGGCCGAGTCGATCGAACGGGAACGGTTGAATTAAGATCCATTCCACGTTATGGAATGGCTTCTTCGGAACCAATTCCCATATTCAGCGGGTTGCGCCTCGAGGATTGGCTCTGCGGCTGAGTCGGGAGAGACCTCCCGTTGCTCTGGTTTTCATGCCGCACTTGATTTGGCTTTGGCTTTGGTTTTCGTGAATGCATTTTTCGTGAATATTTTCGATGGGTTTTCGTGATGCGTTTTCGAGCTTCGCATTCATATCGAATATCCTTGAATTATACAGTGTTCTAATCAGTTGCTTATGCGATTGCAGGTGATCGCGTAGGCGACGTCAGCGCAACCAACCGGTCGCTCGCTTGAAGCAAGGCTAAGGCGAGTGGCTGACCTCCTTCGTCTCTGTCACGACCCGCACCCTAGAGTAAGGGCACGAGAACGTAACAACGCCCAGCCTACGCCGCAGTATCGGCGGTAGAACGCTGTCCTAGGTCTCATGCATCTAGCAGTATAAGGATAAACAGTTTATACTCCCCGAATGGGGGTGACATAGCAGAAACAGTCTCAATCACATCTAAGGTAGAGCATGATAAGGATAGATAAAACATAAAATCCAAAAGAGATACAGCAGAGAGAAATCTAAGTGTCTAAGATACACAAACCCAGAAATACATCTCAAATCTCAAAAATACAGTAATCCATAAAATAATACAACTCCAGACAATGGAAAAACTATCTAAACAACCTCTACTGTGTCTCCTCTAGGCTAGCAGGCAATCCCAAGCTATCTGTAAAATTTATCAACAGGTCCAGTCAGGACATGAGCGAGCACAATACATCTCAACAGTTCATAGCAGGTTAGAAAATATAATCATGCAGTAAAGTAAGATACAGGTACTGAAAGAAATGCAGTATGTAAACAGAGAGAGAGAGCTGTAATAGAAATATCTACTATAAATAAAGAACTAACATGTGGCTAATGAGTCAGAGTACAACATGGACATGTAAATGGCATGGGATGATTCTGATGCTACACTATGGAATGATTCTGATGCTACACTACTGGTGTATTATTCACATGTCCACTTCTACTCCTCCGTACCCCCAATCAATACACAAGGATCCAGCCAGGTTATGTTATGATTCCATGCACAGGCCCCCGAAGGGTGATACATGGATGTCCAATAAATAGGAATTCTAGGAGACCCAATAAATGGGATAAGGATTCCAGGAAGACTCTGTGATCATAAGAGTATATGTCACAAGTGATCGAAGAACCAATGAAGCATAGTGATACGCCATGTAAGTGAAACGCACAGAACATGTAGTACCCGATGCTCCCTAAGGATAACATCTCAAGAAGGGATCCATATAGTACCAATCCGTGTGACCAACGTGACAGTACAAGTAAAGTAATCTACTGCAGGAAATAATTCTAAGTAGGATATGAAATGATCAGAGAATGTACTCGCCTGATAACCTGAACAACTGATAAGTATAGGGATCCAACTGAAGCCACAGAGTCCTATTTAAAGCAACACAGGTTACAAGGTGTTCAAGTTGTAATAAATGAATCTCTACAAGCAATCTATATTATCCTAGGTTCTTCTAAGTCAAAACAACTCTAGGTCGACTCCGGCCAATAATCTAGTCAACTAGGTCAAGTGTTGACTTACAGTTGACTTTGGGTCAACTGGTCAACTCTGGTCAAACAGGGTCAATTCTAGTCTAATTATTAAAGATATAAAGTGTACTTCGTTATTGGTACGTCGAAACTTACGACACATAAATCGAGATGAGATGATCAACGGTAAAGTTAATAATCTTATTATAGTGATCCACGTGTCCATCTTGTCAATTTCAACGATGTGAGATCACTGGAATTGACTGATCTCAGTTTCGTTGTACTAATCCCGAAATACGAACATTATAAGAATTAATTATTAATTAATTATAAAAGGGTTAAACTCAGAGAAATTATCAACAAACATTGTCGGACGATGAAATAAACATCGCCAACGTGTCCAGAATGGTCAAATTAGCTAGAATAGCCTATCCAACGGTCTAATTTGGACACAAGGGCAAAAAGGTAATTTCGGGTCAAAACGATGTCCGTGTCGGAGCCGTTTTGCACCAAAAAATGTGCCAAAAAATAAGTCTACAAAATATAACAAATTATATGTCCACGAAACCAGAATGACGATACAAACCCAACGGTATCTCCAGAATTGGATTCCGTTGACCCGATCTCAATTTGGTCCGTTGACCAGAACTTAGAATTCCGGTTTGCACGGAAATGCGTGTCGGAGCCAATGTTCTCAAAACTCAGCAAACACCTGTCAACGAGTCCAGAATGATGATACGAACTCAATGGTATCTCCGAAATTGGATTCCGATGAGCCGATCTCAAAATGACCCGTTGACCCGGATATTGGTATCCGACTTGCACCGAAATGCGTGCCGGATCCAATGTCCACCAAAACCTAGAAAATTATATGTCAACGAGTCCAGAATGATGATACGAACTCAACGGTATCTCCGGAATTGGATTCCGATGAGCCGATCTCAAAATGACCCGTTGACCCGGATATTGGTATCCGACTTGCACCGAAATGCGTGCCGGATCCAATGTCCACCAAAACCTAGCAAATTATATGTCAATGAGTCCAGAATGATGATACGAACTCAACGGTATATCCGAAATTCGATTCCGATGAGCCGGCGTCAAAAAGTTCCGTTGACCCAGAATGTGGGACCCACTTTGCACCGAAAAATGTGCCAGGGCCCACGTTCTCCAAATCTAACAAATTTTATATGAAAACATGCCAGAACGATGCCACAAGTTTAATGGTGGTGTCAGAAATGAAATCTGGAGTCCCGTGTTCAAAAATGAAATTTTACAAGTTGGAAATTACGAATTTGAACGGCCAACTTTGGCGTCGAATTCAACCAATCAAACAAGCTCACAATGAAACAAAACTGGAGGGGTAGTAAGAGGGTTATACCAGCTTCGCACAGGAACTAGTAGCACGCGAAATAGAGCTGCGGTGGAGGAGATACAAGCTGACGAAATTGGCCCCGCGAAACTGTCCAAATTTAATATAATTTAAACGGTCAATTTGGTGGCCGATTTTGATGTATCAAACGATAAAATTAACGGACGAAAATTGACAGGAGTGAAGGTGGATATACCGAGATTGTGACGGAGCAAAGAAATCTCCGATCCAACGGTCGGATTTTCAGAAAAACATGCACGAAGTTGCTGCGACGGAGCGCAAAAATGGACTTGATTTCGCACGCGTCACGGCGGGAATTCGTGCGAAACGCACGAATCGCCTATACGTCGCGCCGGAGGGTGAGGCGGCAGACCCAGGAGGGTCGCCGGAGTTCGTCCTTCGTGGGGGAGGCCAGCCAGGGCGGCGGCGGCCGGCGGTGGCGCTCGCACGCGCGTGGCCTGGGCCGCCCGTGCACTGCTGATGCGCGCTCGCGCTGGCCTGCTGTGGCGCGCACTGGCCTACGGCGGCACGCTCGACGGCAGTGCTCGGCCGGTCTAGGTACGCCGACGGAGTCAGGGGTGGTGGCGTGGCTGAATGGAGGTTGACGGTGGTGGTGGTGGCGCCATGGTGTTGGTGGTGGTTATTATTCATGGAGGAGGAAGGAAGTAGGAGGAGGAGAGTTGGCCGGGGTGGGGCCGACGGCCGGCGGCGGCGGAGGCCGGCCAGGGGGTGGCCGGAGCCACGGCCAGGGTGGTGGTCGGGTTGTGTGTGGTGTGGAGTTTTTGTTGCTGGTTTTGAAGTTGTTGTTGGTTGTATAGGAATATTTTGAAGGAGAGAGAATAGGAATTAAATGAGAGGAAGAGAGAGAAAAGAGTGTATTCTTGGGGTTAGGGCCGGCCATGTGTGTGTGAGAATAGGTGTTGGCTGCTATGGGGTTGGAGGGAAATTGATGGTGAGGATTAAATGGGAGGATCCTATGGTTGGGAATTAATTTGCTAAAAGTTGGATCATTCCAATGGATTTTAATATCAAAAGAAATTTCTATTAAATGTAGAAGAATAGGTAGAAGAGTACTTGATATTTTTGGGCAAGAAAATATGAGGGTGTCATGATGGAGAATAACATGTAGCTGGACTGGACTCGGTGGAGCCGGATTGGATCAAAATCAGACATTGAGCAAAAATCGAATTAAAATTAGACGTTGATGATCATGGGTAAATAAGTAGCACATGGGGATTCCAATAAATGGGACACAAGTGGCGGACGGGTAGTAGGCTCAATGTGGGCCATGTCCATAGTTGGGGCTGACAGGTTTTGGTCGACAGGGGACCCACAAATCAAGTTGGAAGATGAATGTGACACCGTGGGGTAAAATAAAATTGGGTCACGTGTCAGGAAAGTTGTGCGAAGCAAATGGAGCACAAGATGGCGTGTCGGAGTGGGACACGAATGTCATGGGTGACGAGCGTCTCGAGTAGATCAAGCATGGAAAGTTGGTCACAATCAAGCCTCAGAACTTAAATAAAACATACCATCAAAAGGATGACATACAAGGTCATGGCATACGGTGGTAGTGAAAGTCTCATCTAGGTATACTAGTCATGCTAACTGAATCGGTCATAGGGTATCAAAACACACAAGCAATCTAGGGTCCTAACTAGAAAAGTTACAGAAATAACAAATCATCAAAACTGTAAGGCAGTTTACCATCCTATATAAAAACTGGTACTTATCAAAACAAAATAAAGGCAACTACCAATTATCTAAGAAGGGTACAGAAAAATCAAATTCAAAAATTAAGGAAAAAATTACTTGCATTGAAATCCAATCACAATATATATAGAGAGCGTTAGAGGGGGAAAACTAGCATTATGTGTATGGGGACATGTTCATATGGTTAGATAGTAGGCGTGTGTGTAGGTGAAATATACATGAAATTGTATATGAGGATTTGGGTTTCAAACAATAGTTATCCAGTTACACTACTCATGGCATATTGGTTAAACAATCTACAATACACAACCTATTTACTCATAACATGCATGGCTAACCATATACATCTGTAAAGAGGTAGAGATTTAGTTCTGTATCTATATACGTTATAACATGTATGCCTAAGCTCTATATATATCTATATGGATATATAATCATAACATAGAGAGGAAGGATTAGGTTACATGGTAGTGTATACTATGTTAGAGTGTGTGTGTGTCCTTGTACAGGGTTATAGCTTAGTATTAAAAGGTTTAAACCCGATTTTAGTTCAGCATTTACATGCAAAGTCTAAAAATAAGCTAACATTTAAAGCAGTGAAATATTAACATAATGCAGTCTCAGATTTTAGGGTTTTGAAACATCACAACTAACTCAATGCTTCCAATATCCTAACATGATAGAGAAGAAACCCTAACTTACTATCCATATATTTATCTACGCATACAGTTCAATATTACATGTTAAATCTGAAATTGAACTAAGCATTGGAAATCAAATGTGAAAATGTTAACATGTATTCAGTTTTCAGGATTTTGGATAATTGCACATCAAAACCAACTCAATGTTTATCACAACCTATCATGTAAGAATATGAAGCCTAATATTATATCCCTACATACAACAACGTACACAGTGTAATGCCTCGCTCCGCATGAGGCATTTGGTTGGTTTGTTGGATGGGATCAAAATGTTGGACCGTGACTTATGTTGGAGATCAGGAGAATTGAGACTGATGCAGTCTTTCTTAGCTGGCTAGACGGAATGGGTATTGGAACGTGGCTCGCTGGTGGAGCTACGCTTAGTGGGATTGGAGCAGGAAGACCATTATATAAGGCAAGTGGAACTGTCCTCCTTCCTCCTTATTCCTGCATGCTTAATAAATAGAATAATGTGATGCTATGATTTGCCCCTAATGTTCCATGTTTTAGTTGCTGAGTAATTGAGATGTTTATGCTAAGAATTATTGAGCTGTCGAATGAATCACACTTGAACTGCTAATACGATTTGACGCTTGAAATGAATACTTGAGTAATGAGATGCTATGAGAATGATACATGAGTAATGAACTGGCTATGCTATTAACACAAAGAATGGAAAGAAACATTAGAATCATGTACATCCTACATAACTGTTAATGTTGCCTGTTACTTCTATGCAATGAAAGAAAGAATACTGTCCCTGTGAAATAAAATGAATATGCTATTGTTCCTATGAATTGAATGAATTGTTACAGGTGTTTGCCATTAAAATTGTTTTGATTGAAATCTTAATACAAACAGAACAGTGATACAATATAGGACTTAGATGTAGTCCTAGGAGTACACTTTTGTTTAAGCTGGATCCTTAGTGCCAATGGAGCGAGTGGTAATGCGTTGACTCCGTTGACCGGCTGACGGCGGTTATCGGTTCTCTGAAGGTGTTGATTGCTCTGGGTGCTGGAGCTTGCTGAGAGGAGGAAGACGTTGAGTGTCTAGGACTGCCTCTCTGGTGATGTGAGTCTTGTGTTCTCAGTCTCTCTGTGTGTGAAGGGGATGATCCTTCTATTTATAGTTTTGCAGGCTGGCTGCTTATGCGCGCATGTAGGATGCGCCTGTGTGGGGACGCCACGTGGAGGTTGCTGATGGAGGCGCATGGATGCTGCGCCCTGATCGAGGGGGAGAACTCTTCATACTACTGTTGTGAGCCGGCACGTAGCAGAGGGAAGATCTTTCCGTTGCTGAAATCTCGGATGAGTTGAGTCAAAGGACACGTGTCGTCGACTCATGGTTCGAAGATCTCGGATTTGGTGGAGAGGAGTGATCTGGTGAGCTGCGCCTTGGATTGGGCGCAGGAGGAGGCTGCGACTCATAACCTTTAGGAGTTATAAACCATTTAGAACGCATGGCTTTTGAGGCGCATACAGGTGACCTTCCTTCTGTCTTTCGGGATCAGAGATCAGTCTGGGGCGCATGGCTTTTGAGGCGCATGCAAAACTTCAACCGGAGACTCTTCTTCTGTCGTTAGGG
This sequence comes from Iris pallida, assembly GCA_029216955.1. Lineage (NCBI taxonomy): Eukaryota > Viridiplantae > Streptophyta > Magnoliopsida > Asparagales > Iridaceae > Iris > Iris pallida. The sequence goes on from JANAVB010022593.1 coordinate 3,847,450, forward strand.
ATCAGTGAAGGGTCTGAGGCGCATGGCTTTTGAGGCGCATGCTGGTTTGGACGCATGGCCGTAGAGGCACATGCGGGTGTGGACGCATGGCCGTAGAGGCGCATGCGGGTGGCCACGTGGCAGTAGCCGTCGGAATAGAGTCATGATGATGCTGACGTTGCCGACGCTTCGTTTTCTGAATAAAGCTGTTAACTGTTCAGACTTTGGGAGACGTGCTGCCAACTCTGTCAGTTCAGCATTTAATGTTGGTGACGTTCGATGGACAGCTGAGTGGGCGCGTCGGTTGGCGTTCCACTCGGTATGGAGATGTGTGAGGGCGCACCCTCTATGATGCGCCGAGTATTGTAGGGCGCGTCTGTATGATGCGCCTGATGCCGAAGGGCGCGTCCGTGTGATGCGCTGTTTGGCTGGCACATCGGACATGTCTTTTAATGATGCGGCTGTCTCGCTCTTCGAGTGCCATAAATAGCCGTTTGGCTGAATTCGAGGCGTCCGGTTCATCCATTTAATGTAAATTCATTGCACGGAATTCGGAGGGCCATCCACTTGGCGCGTGGGTTTGATCTGCCCGGCCTATAAATAGTGGCATGGAGAGAAGATTTGCTTCTCATTCCCTCACGTTCTTCCAATATGAACTTGAACATGCGGGTGCATTCTGTTGACGAAGTGCTCCCGAGGGTGAAGATGAGACGCTGTGTTGTCTTCGATGCACTTGAAGGTGACTGTTACATCCAAAAGACGGAGTCGAGGGCTTCTGAGGCAGGCGGAAGGTGCCTGTTGCATCCAAAGATAGGGTTGCTCGAGCCTCGTCTCCGTTATTCCGGAAGAGCCGTAGATCGGAATGGCGGTGCTAGGCTCTCTCTTCCTTCAAAGTGGGTGTTGCCCACTTTGATTGTGTTGAAAGCTGCTCCTTTAGCCGCGGTTTCGATCACGGTCTTCCTTCGGCTTTGGAGGCTCTTTCGAAGCCTCCCCTGGCCACAGCATTTGCGGTGCTCTTCTCTTCCTTGGTTCCAGCCAGAGGGTTAAATGCTTTGTGTATCGAAGCATTTATCGGGCGAGCCTGGTTGGAAGAGCGGCACATAACTGGGCTCTGCTCGGCCAGGTGAGCCTGGCTGGAAGAATTTGGCTGAAGGGATGCACATAACTGAGCTGCTGAAGAGATGATGGGATGCGCCTGGATGGAGGCGCATGGTATCTGCTGCGCCTCACTGGTGGCGCATAGTGATGCTGCGCCTATCTAGAGACGCATGGTGGCCGCTGCGCTTAGGCGCACGGTGGCCGCTGGCTGTAGGCTTAGGATCTTTTCTTTGTAGAATTTCTCCTTTGTACAACCTTTTCTAGACATGTAATAGACTTTTATATATAAATAAAAAGTCCTTCTTCAAATGTCTATACTTATTTGACTTTACTGTGAAGTTCTTCGTCTGAGTTCTAGCGCATGTAGTGTCTGGCGCATGGGCTTTCTGGTTGTGAAATTCCATGCTTCTACAAGACCCCCTTCAAAGTTTTCAAAACTTTTGAATAAGTTTTGGAATACTTTGAATAAGAAGCATGGAGGTCAGGGCGCATGATTTCTGGGCGCATGCCTGTTCGGGCACATGCTTTTCTCAGTTAATGATGATGGTGCCTCGGTAACCGAAAAGATTAATGATGATCTTTTGGTTTTATTTGCTGCTATCCTTGCACAGAACCCGAGGCGACGGCTGAGATCACACGTCATCTGTTCACGCGTGCGACCAAGCCCTATAAATAGGTAAGAGTTGGAGAGAGAAAGGGTTCTTCTTCTCTGTGCCTTTGCTTCTTTAGAGTTTCTTCTTCAAAACCCTAACTTCTCCTTCTTCTAGAGAATGGCTCCCAAGACTCCTCGCGGTGCTGCCGGCAAGGGGAAGGAGAAAGCGAAGGAGTCTGTGGAAGTTGCGGCGGCTGTCGTTCCCCGTCGGCCTGTCGAAGTTCGGCCGGAGGTGGTTGGTAAGTCTCATTGTCCGTACGCCAACGCACATAGGCCTTGAGTCTTTAATGATGTGCCGCGGTCTTTGCCCGCCGACGCACATGGGTTTAAACCCTGGATGCGCCGAGGCTATGCCGCTGACGCGCATGGGTGCAAACCCTGATGATGTGCCGAGGCTATACTGCTAACGCGTATGGGTTCAAACTCTGATGATGCGCCGAGGCTATACTGCTGACGCGCATGGGTTCAAACCCTGATGATGCGCCGAGGCTATGCTGCTGACGCGCATGGGTTCAAACCCTGATGATGCGCCGCAGTTTTCTCCTTTAGACACATTGTGTGTTCTCTTCTGACTTTTTCTGATCTTTTACTAGTGTCGATGGCAATCCCGCTTTTGAGTGAAGTTTTCTTGGAGGCTGCCTTCAACCAAATGGGAGTAGAGCATAACGAGGAAGTGATAAACCCTACTCAAGATGCTCTTATGCTGGATCAGCCTCCTGAGAGAATGACCCTAATCCGTGAACAGCAGTATTGGTTCCTCAAACGGATGATAGAACGTGGAGTCATTAAACCTTCCACATCTGATAAAGTGACCTTCCTGAAGCCTGAGTTCCTGTTTGGAGACCGTCTCACTTCTACTGACTCGTCAGTACTGAAGGTCAAGGAGGACTGGTTCTTTACTGCGAATGGGGTGCATATGACTGTTAAGCAACTTGAACGTCAGTGGCCTTTGACGTCCTTCTGTCGCCTTATTTCCCAGAGGAGGATGTCCTGGGAGCTTACCCCTTCTCAGGAGGGAGCGGTAACTGGTGTCATCCAAATTGATTCTACTTCCGACCAAAGGGATGCTTTGACCGTTGTACGGTCTGGGTCTTCTTACACTTGGCGGACTTTACGTCCTGGGAGCCTCTACAGTGATGTACCCATTGATACGTTTGCTTATAGTGCTTCGACTTTTACACATCGTATGTTTTTGATGGAACGCTCCTACCCGACAGGAGAGTTTCGGGTGGAGGGTTGGTGCCATTACGTCTCCAAATGGGATAAACTGACGCTCTGGATCTTGTCGCGATTTCGGACTGAGCTCCGAGAGATCGGGTTGACTGCCGCGATCCGTGCTACCCAGGCAGGTGTTGACCTTAATAGGCACATGTTCCTCGCACTCCTGGAGATGTTTGATATCCATACTGGGACCTTCTTTACTCCGGTGGGGGAATTAGGGTTCGCACTTCATGAGATGTACGAGGTGTCAAAACTCCCTTGGGGGTCGGAACCCTATGAAGAGTACTTTCCCACCAACGAGGAACTTCAAGTCCTGGGGGACAGGGCTGAGGAGATGACGGTCGTCTTCAAGGAAGTGGCGAGTCATCATTACTATATGCAGAGACGGGATAGGAACGGGACGCAGCCTCATGTGACCGCTTGGAGAGATCATGTCTTTAGACAAGACAAGGAGGATCCCTCACAATTTTCCACCCCACCGGCGCTCTCTCGTAGCGAAGTGTTGTCCGAAATGAGCAGGTTAGGGGAGAAAAATCCTCGAAGAAATGAGGACCAGCAGTCAGATGCACGCTCCTACAGCTGCTTCTGGCATCTTGCTTATCGGATGTCACCCAAGGCGGTGTTGGCATCCTACCTGATGATATGGCTCCGGGATTGCGTGTTTGCGGGCGGATCCGGTGCCGTAGAGAGGATGACCCGAAACTTAATCCTGCCAGCCGTGAAGCTGGTTTTCGGCCGGCGTTTGGCTCTTCTCCCTGCAATGGTATGTAACCTGCAGCGAGGTTTGAGAGAGTTTGCTGGAAATGTGATTCATGACAGAGGCCGAAACAATAACTTCCCGCGCGCTGAACTGCCGTTTCACTATTTGATGGGATGGCTGATTTTGCATCATCCCAGTGTGATGAGCCCAGGCTCGGAAGGAGATTATAAGGCTGGAGATGCATTCCTTCGTCGTTTCCATCGGAGGAGCTGGTCGCATACTGGTGTCCCGGTTTGTAGAAAGATTTTATCCCGTCTTCAGGGTTGGGAGATCACCAAAGTCGGTCCCATCTATTTGGGTTTTGAGGCCAACGAGGATTTACGGGACCTGGGCGAAGGTACTACCGCTCTGCCTCAATGGGGATTCCGTTGGTTGCAAAGTATCCGGCCGTCCCATCTGGTGTACCGGAACCGGAATCAGTGCTACCTGGAACCGTACTTGCCGAGCCGCTTTGCGCGGCAATTTGGTTATCCTCAGATGATGTTGGATAACCCCAGCAATACCCTGGGGTATGTTGGAAGTTTGTTGGATGGTGCACGAGCTTGGCATTATTATAATGCCGGATGTACCGGAGCTCGTTTTACGTTGTCCGTCCCCGATCCGCGGCCGCCCATTCTTTACTCGGCCGCCAAGTTTTACTGTGTTATGGCTGTCCCGCCCTCCGGATATGACAGGAAGACCAGCCTTATCGCAGGCACCCAGTTAGCAGCGACTGGGGATACGCCAGTGAAGGCCCGGCCGCATCGTCCGTCAGGGGTGGGTCAACGGAGTGCCCCCTCCGCATCACAAGCAGAACCCTCGGGCGATCGATCGAAACGATGTGCGGATACCGGGGCTGAATCTCTTGTGTCGAAGAAGCAGAAGAAGGCATCGTTACCGACGGTGTCATCGGATTTGGCGTCCGAAGAGGTAAGGACATCCTACTGAATCTGATTTTGGTTTTGCCACTTACGAGGTCCCATCTTCTTTTGTAGGAGCCGCTAAAAAGAAAACCTCGTACCCCAAAGTCGGGTGGGAGTAGGCGAGAAGAGATGGCGAGCTCGTCTGGGGTGCGTGTCCCGCCGACAATGATGTCTCTCATGGAGGAAGATCCGGAGGATACTGTCATCGTGGAGGTTCCGGTATCTCCGGGTTATGTCAGGAGGGAACCTGAGGGTGCAGCAGCTTTCGAGGTGACGAAGGCCACAGCGGAGGCTTCACATGGTTTAGCAAGTGCGCAGCTCCCTGGTGATGAAGAGGAATGGAGTTCATCATCTTCCGATGACACCGCTCCGGAGCTGCAGGAGTCTGTTGCGGGGGCAGCAGAAGCAGTGAGGATAGAGGAGAGGGTTGATTCCCCTCCTGGTCATGATGAAAGGAGGTCGGCCGAATCATTGCCGAATCCTTCCTTGGCTTCAACCATGGACATAGAGATGGCTACCGATCAGGCGGTAGCGACAGATTTTGTCCCTGTAGAGGGATTTAAGAAGAATGAGACCCTTCTGTCGGTCTTGTCTCCTGGGGCTGGCCAGGAGATAAATGTCGATCTCCCCGTTTTGCCGGGGGAGGTAGCTGATGCAGATAGAACGTCGGGGGTAGAAGAGGTGGCCGTTGACGTCGGTGATTTCTCCAGTCTTGAGAAGGGTAAGGGTGTGGAACCATCTGTTGCTCCTTCCACTTGGGGTACTATCACGACGCATGTGCCGGCTCCTTCTGTTCCTTCGACTCCTCGGGCTAGCAGTCCGGGCCCTGTTGATGAAGAGCCTATTGCTGCCGAGGTTCAAACCTCTCAGATCGAGGTTGGCGGATCTTCCTCCGGTTCGCAAACTGTAGTAGCTCCCTCAACTCCTGCTATGACGCCACAGGTGCTGGCGGAAGCCGACGGGTATGTGAAGTTCCTCGTCGAGGGAGTGTACAAAATGCTGGAGAAAGGTGTATCTGCAGTGATGGATGCCAAGGGGAGCTTTGCGGCGGCAAAAGCTTTGGCAATGCCTTGCATCGAGCTGATCCGCATTCACCAGGGCCATGACCATATGGCCGAAATTCTGGAGGTTTCGGTGATGGAGCTGGACGAGCGGCTCGCGGAATTGCAGCGCATCCAACGAAATTACCTCTCTGTCTTGATAGATGCAGAGATAGGGAAGTTGATGGCTGAAATCGAGGCTTCCCATCGAGCCGATGTGAGCAGTTGGGAGCGTGAAGTGGCTGGGACTGAGGCTGCGGCGGAGCAGTTGTCTCAATCTATGGAGAAGACGACGGAGAAGCGGGCTGCGGTGGACGCTAACATCGCAGAGGTTGATGCTCAGATGCGCCGTCTTGAAGACCAGCGGGCCCAACTTCAACTAGAAGCTGATCGTGTCCTGGCTGAACACGTGGCATTCAAGCAGAAGGAAGCGACTCTTACTCAGTGGACCCTTGCTTTGGCTCAGCAGCGACGACAGCTTGATGAGAAGTATGAGAGTAAAACTTCCGCTGAGGCTGTCGGGTTAATGCGTCAAGAAGCCGAGCTACGAGTCCAGGCGACTGTGGAAACTCGTACTGCCGATCTGAGACGTCGAGTCAGAGAGCTCTCATCCCATCCTGGAGAGGATCGGGGACTGTAGCTTCTCTTCTTTTTATGTGTTTTTGCAACTCTTGCTGGGGGAAATAGCGTATTTCTGTACTCCTTTTTTTGAAAAATAAAGAAATACACTATCTTTGTGATGTGTTCATTTTTGATCTCATGAACTTGATAATTTATGTGGACCTATTATCTTTTGCGCACCTTGGTTTTTAGGTACAGATAATAAGTTTGAAGGAACCAACATGTTTGCTCAGAGGTAATGTGGACATGGCAATCATTAGGTTCAAATGATAGAATCCTCCTACTCAGAGGTATTTATGGACGTGGTAGGAATGATCCTGGGGGATACGCTGAACAACTCAGAGGTAATATGGACGTGGAAGTTCTGCGATCAATGTACGACAACACAGGAGTTGTTTGTACGGGATGTTTACTCAGAGGTAATGTGGACGTGGTAAACATGAAGGATAGCGTAAGCTTTACGAAATGTAAGGTTCCGCTTTGTAGGATGTAGAAAGACAACTCAGAGGTAATGTGGACGTGGTTATCTTTCTACGGAAGGATGCCACGGAACAGCTGGGTTCCGGAAGCGTTTGATTTTGTATAAAGAGGTTGTTTGGGGAAATACATGTCTTGGAGGATGTCAAGAATAGTACTTCTTTAGGAACTTGTCGTTGATGGGCATCATGAACAAGTCCCCATTGGGTTTGGCGAGCCGGTAAGCACCGTTTGAGTATACCGTCTCAATGATGAAGGGTCCTTCCCATTTGGGCTCGAACTTTCCTGGTGTCTTGTGAGTTAACACCATTGGCCTTCTGACTGCTAAAACCAGGTCACCAACTTGGAAAGTTCTTTGCTTGACCTTCTTGTTGAAAGCCTGTGATATACGGGCTTGGTAAAGTTCGATGCGTTGTTGAGCTAGGAGACGCTTTTCGTCAAGTGCCTCCAGTTCCCGCAGACGACGACGTTGATTGTCTTCTTCTGTGAGATCGTTTGTGATTGCCACGCGGAGCGAAGGTATCTGTATCTTGAGAGGCAGTACTGCTTCGCTCCCGTAGACCAGGGAGAATGGAGTGTTGCCTGTTGGGGTCCGTACCGTTGTGCGGTAGGCCCAAAGGCATTCGCCAAGCTTTTCGTCCCAGTCGCGTTTGTTGGATGACACGACCTTTTTGAGCAGCCTGACGATAGTTTTGTTGAACGCCTCGGCCAATCCGTTTGCTGCCGGATTGTAGGCGGTTGAGGCCACGTTTTGAATACGATTCTTGTCACAGAATCTGCTGAAAATGTGGCTGATAAACTGAGGACCATTGTCATGGATGATCCGCCGGGGTACCCCAAAACGGTAAATGACATGGTGTTTGATAAAGCTGACCACCCTGGAGCTTTTTACTTCCGCTAGTGGGACTGCTTCCGCCCATTTGGAGAAGTAATCGGTGATGGCCAGGATGAAGCGGTGTCCTCTCGATGAGGGAGGGGTGATTGGCCCTACAATGTCCATGCCCCAGGCTTCGAAGGGCCAGGAGGCGACTGTAGGATGTAGCGGCTCCGACAGTGTATGTATGAAGTCTACATGAAGTTGGCATGCATGGCACTTCTTAGCATATTCCACTCCGTCGGCAACCATGGTTGGCCAGTAGTAGCCCATACGTCGCAGTCGATCTTGCAACTTAGGACCTGGTTGATGAGCTCCGCAAGTTCCGTCATGAGCTTCTCGAAGAGCTTCGGCCGCTTCTTCGTTAGACAGGCATCAAAGGAGAAGCCCGTCGAAGGAGCGTCGGTACAGCGTTTTAGTGGCTGTATCGTAGTAGAATCGAAGAGAGCGTCTCCTCACTGAGACGGCTTCCTTCGGGTCTTCCGGAAGGATTCCGTAGACAGCGAAGTCGATGAACGGGAACCTCCAGTCTCGGACATTAACCCCAGTGTTCGTCGGCATGGCGTGGGCCACTTGCAAGCACAGGTTGTTTCTGGGACAAATCAGGTCTCGGCCAGTCACCGTAACATAATGTTGAGTCCCAAGGGGTGCGACCAATGAGGCTGCGAGGCCAGCCAGAGCGTCAGCCTCCAAGTTTTGTAAACGGGGGACATGTTCGATGAAGAACCCGGTGAAGGTTGAAATGATGTTCAACGCGACTTCATGATAAGGGATTAAATCTTCATGGCGAACCTCGTATTGCCCCCGAATCTGGTTTACGACGAGTTTCGAGTCGCCATAGGCTTCCAGATGATCCACCCCCAGCTGTTGTACTAGCTGGAGTCCCATGACGAGTGCGTTGTACTCAGTTGGAGTCCCATGACGAGTGCGTTGTACTCAGCAACATTGTTGGAGCACGGCTTCGAAAGAGAGTATGCGCGCTGGATGACCAGCTGATCGGGGGAGACCAAGACTACCCCTAATCCTGCGATGGTTTGGCCGTTGGGGCCCGTTCTTGAAGCGCCATCGAAGAACATCCGCCAAACGGGGCTTTCTTCGGTGACATTAGATTCTTGGACTTCATCCGGGATGTCTTCATAGAGTTTCGAAGATTCTGGGATGGGGTGTGCAGCTAAAAAGTCAGCCAGAGCCTGACCCTTGATCGCCTTCTGCGGGACAAACACCATGTTGTATGGCGTTAGTAGGATCGCCCATGTAGCCAGCCGGGAGTTTAATGACCCTAGCTTCGTCATGAGAACTCTGAGCGGATTGACTCGGGAGATGACGTGAATTGTCTGGCCCGAGACGTAATGACGAGTCTTCTGAATGGCAAACACCAAAGCCAAGCACTCCTTTTCAACGGGGTTGTACCGGTGTTCGGCCCCGATGAGCGTTCGACTGAGGTAGTAGATTGCTTGCTCGTAGCCTGCATCGCTGTTTTGAGCGAGTAAAGCGCCGAGGGAATGATCCATGGCACGGACGTAGAGGAGGAATGGTTTGCCGGCGACAGGTGCCACTAGGACTGGCGGGCTTGTCAAGTAAGCCTTGATGTCGTCGAAAGCCTTTTGGCACTCCTCTGTCCAGACGTAAGAGACTCCCTTCTTCATGAGCTGAGTAAAGGGTTGACATTTATCGGAGAGGTTTGCTATGAACCTCCGGATGTATGCCAGACGTCCCTGTAAGCCCCGAAGTTCTCGAAGGTTCTTCGGAGGGTCCATGTTGAGGATGGCTTTAGTCTTCTCGGGATCGACATGAATGCATTTTGCCGTGATGACAAAGCCCAAGAATTTGCCACTAGAAACCCCCAGGAAGGATTTAGCGGGGTTCATTTTGAGTTGATGTGCCCGCATGAGATCGAAGACCGTCTTCAGGTCTTGTAGGTGATCTCTTTTGAGGCGGCTCTTGACTGCGATGTCGTCAATATAGCACTCAACTGTCTTGCGAAGATGTTGACGGAAGATGGTGCTCATAGCTCGCTGGTACGTTGTACCGGCGTTCTTCAAGCCGAAGGGCATTACTGTGTAGCAGAAAACACCCTTTGGAGTCCTGAATGACGTGTGTTTTGCGTCATCGGGGAACATCTTGATTTGATTGTAGCCTGAATACCCGTCCATGAAGGACATGCGTTCAAAGCCATATGTGTTGTCGATCATTACATCGATGATTGGGAGCGGAAATTCATCCTTCGGGCAAGCAGAGTTGAGATCCCTGAAGTCGATACAGACTCGTATCTTCCCATTCTTCTTGGTGACAGGGACGACGTTGGCTACCCAGTCCGGGTGTTGTTCCTCACGGATGAAGCCACTGGTCAAGAGCTTGTCCACCTCCTGATCGATGGCGTTCATGATGTCCGGACGGAAGCGTCGCTGTTGTTGTTTGATAGGTTTGACATCTGGTAAGATGTTCAACCTATGCATCGCGATCTGTGGATCGAGACCCGGCATGTCTTCGTAGCTCCAGGCGAAGACGTCAATATATTCCTTAGCCAGTTGGACTAAAGATTCTCGGTCTTCTCCTTCCAAGCTTTTGCTGATAAAGATGGGTTTAGAAGAAGACCCATCCCCGAGGTCGATTTGCTCGACTTCGTCTTCGGTGGGAGGTTCTCGTAACTCAAAACGAGACTCCCATTGTTCTCCTAGGCGTTGAGCCCAGGGTTCCTCTTCAAAGGGTTCCGGCGGTTGGTCTTCGCCTTCATCTTTCTGAGGTTGCGCCGATGTCATGTTAGCTGACAGCACTTTCCTGAAGACTGATCCGATACTGGTATCGGAATCCCACGTCGATGCTTCCGACGAGTGGGAATGTTCTATGTCTTCTGCGTCTGAACTCTCTGGAGTTGATGGCGGCGTGACATAGCCTAACCCCCGTCGAGTCCGATTATAGTAATCCTGTGGCTTTCCATTGGGCAACGAAAGCCGGACAGGGAGATGCCGACCCTTGCCGTAGTTTAGGCCTTTATTGCTTTTCAGGTCGTAGCCCATCTTTTGGATGATGTGCTTAGCCGCATCTGTGTACCGATAGACTTGTACTCTGCCGGTATCAGGTTCGGGCTCGATTGACGGGAGGTTCCGACGACGCTCGATTTTGCCCGAGATGATGGTGCCTTCGTCTCGGCTTCGTGGAGGGACTATGAAGACTCCTTGAGACGGGACTATTTGATTGTGGTAGACGGTCGTTATTTGTGTTTGCAACGACCGTAGAGCGTTGTCTAATGTATACATGGCATTCCAGTGTGGAAGACAAGAATAATTGAAAGACACTCTATTATTGATAAAGTACGAGATTTTATCCCGTGTGATTACATTGTCGAAGGAGGGTGCGTCTACATCAGCAGAGATATATTCGCCAAGCTCCTCATCTGTAAGCACTGGGGCCGGATCAGGAGAGTCCTCCACCGCTCTGACTTTGGGGTCTGAGAGGGTTATGTGAGCCCTCTCCGGTATCTTGGATGACTGCGGCGGCTTGCCTTTAAGACGCACCTTGAGGGGTGCCTCGGTTGCGCCTCCGATGAGTGGCGCCTTCCCTTGTAATTTTACCACCAGGGGAGCCGCTGTTTGTGGTGGCTTTCCCTTGAGGCGTATCTTCAGGGGAGCTTCGCGAGCCGGCGCTTTTCCTGATAGCTTGATGCTCATTGGAGGCGCCTTCTGGGGTGGTTTCCCCTTCAGACGGATTTTCAAGGGGGCGTCAGGAGTCGTCTCAGGCTCCATGTCCGGCTCTGTTGCCGTCTCTGCCTCATCATCAGCGTCATTGGCTTCGTCCTCATCAATAGGCTTGTACAAGTCGGAATCGGTGAAGTAGGCCTCAATCCCTTTGAAGGGATCAATATCTGCAAACTCCGTCCGAATGACGCCGTTGGTGGATACATATTTCATGCATTGGTGGAGCGTGGAGGGCACCACCATGTACTCATGTAACCATGGTCGTCCGAGTAAGATGTTGTAGTTGACCTCGGCATCCACCACATAACAAGTCACCTCAGTTTTGAGGCTGCCGATGTGACACTTCAGCCGGATCTTGCCCAGTGGCTCGCTCTTGCTAGCGTTGAAGCCACTGATGGTCGTATTGGAGGGCGCCAGCCGGTACATTGGGATCCCCAGCTTTGATAGCAGCACCTTTGGAATGATGCTTAGGGAAGACCCCGGATCGATCTGAATCCTGCTCACCTTTACCGAACCGATGTACCCTGTGTAATACAACGGTCGGTTATGTCGGTGATGCTTGAGCAGCATGTCTTGTTGGGTGAAGGTCATGTTTGGGATAACTTCATCCGCACAATGACAGTGTGCACAAGTAGTTGGGAGGTCTTCAGGCTGCTTGACCTGACTGAGAAAGGATTCGGCATCCTTCAGAGCTTCGCAGAGAGCTTCTCGGGAGTCCTTGGAGAGACGCAGTAGCTCGAACAAAGACAAGTGTGCAGGAGTACTGGCCAGTTGCGCCAGAATGTCAAAATTGTGGGGCTTGGCTAGCCCCGAAGCATTTTCTTTCCGCAGAGGTCTGTCGAAACGGGCCTCCACTTGCTTTTGTTTATTGGCTGTTGAGGGCTTGGATGGACCCTCCTCAGGGATGGTGCCAGGAGGCACCACTTCGGCGGCAGCTTCACCGGGCTGGGAGTTCTGTTGTGCACGCGTCTGCACAGGAAGCGCCTCTTCCGTTGAAGAAGAGACCGTGCGGCAAGACTTGATCTTCCTGCCTTTTGCTTTGGAGGTAGGGCGTACCTCCGGTTGAGTTACCTCGGAGACGAGGTCGGGGTGAACCCAGAGGACCTCTCCTCGAGATGTGGTGAGTGGGACAAGTCCACTCACATTGTCACGGGTGGGTGGCAAGTTCACCACCTCCATTGTCGCCTTAGGGATGGGGACGACGCCATCTTGTGTGGTAGTCGGCGGCAAGGTGCCGAACTGAAGTGACACCACATTAGCTGACACCGTCTTCTCTTCGTAGTCGACGGAGATTACATCCGCATTGATCATGCGCTGGATGTAATTTTTGAGGACGTAGCAGTCCTTAGTCGGGTGTCCGACAAACCGATGGTAGTGACAGTACCTCGGGTTGTCCACCTTCCCGACTTCATCGGGCCGCTTCGGGTCCGGAAGCTTGATCTTGTCACCCTGCTTCAGTATCTCAAAGAGTTGCAGGGTGTCGTCATCATTGAATGAATAAACCTCCTTGGGTCTCGGTGCCAGTGGAGGCTTTTGAGTAGGCGCAGATGCGCCCTTCGAGGCATTAACAGTCAATGCCTGTTTCCCCTTTGTTTCTCGTCCGGAGTTGTTGGTTGCGGACTTTTTCCCCTTATCGTCAAAGGCGGGGAAGCTAACACCCAGAAGACGTGCATTGGCCGCCTTCTTCTCTGCAGCTTCAGCTTCAATGATTAGGGAGCTACAGTCGGGAGGGGGAGTAGAGTTAAGCCAGAGCTTTACTGCAGGCAGCATGTTCATACTGCAAGCGGAGAGAAGCGCATGTTCTGGCATGCCTGGAGGTAGCCTGAAGCAGGCCTGACGGAAGCGTTCGATGAATGCCCGAACCGTTTCCTTGTCCTTCTGGCGTATCTCAATGAGAGACGCCATCGTCATGTCCTTCCCACCGTCGTAGAAGCGGTCGAGGAAGAGGCGTGTCAGGTCGTCGAAGGACGATATAGAATTATCGGGGAAGCTGCAGTACCAGTCATACGCCACCCCTTTCAGGGCCCCAACAAAGATGCTGGTGAGGAGCGCGTCCTCCTTCGGAAGATGCCCTGTCTGCGACTGGAAGTACGTCAGGTACCGTCGTGGAGAGTCCTTCCCGTCATACGGCATGAGTGTTTGTGGTTTATACTTTGGGGGATAAACCACCTTGTTCCACTCAAGGGGATAAGGCTGGGGAATGCCCATCTTCTGGCGCTCCTCCTGCCTGTTCTTGGACTCGAAGCGCTCCCGCAGATCTTTGATCATTTCGACCACGTCCTCCGTGGAGCTAGGAGCCGGGGAAGGAGGTACCACCTGGAGTGGAGCATTTGAGGGCTCCGATGTCCGGGGTGCTTCTGTGTCTGAGGGTGTCCGTTGGAGGGGCACACTCGACTCTCCATTGGCTCCTGGGTCGGGACCATTCGAAGGTGTCCTGATCAAGGCCGACCGCATCTCAAACACTGCTTGAGTCAGTGCTTGCATTGAGGCAGAGAGGGTTTTGAGTCCTTCCTCTAGCGAGTCTATGCGCTGGACAATGTCCTGTGGCGGCGCATCAGTCTCAAGATCACCCCCGGTCATGTATACTGTCATGACACGGCCGGATGTGGATGGATTAGTCGAGGCTTCGCTCTCAGCCTCGCTCTCATGTGGGGGAGTTACTTCTCCTGGTGTTTGGCCACCCCCAGCCACATTCTGGAGTTCGTCTTCGACAGACGCATCTACAAGGGCCTGACTGCCCTCAGCTCTGTCTTGAAGGGCCTCTTCGTTTTCAGTACTACCCCCGGCGGTGTCCTGGAGGACATCGTCATTTTGAGGGGCTTCAGGGAGGCCATCTTCGCCTTGATGAAGAACCGCCGCAGCTGTGCTTTGGACATCTTCGTCTTCGGAAGGAGGCTCGACAAGGGTCTGGCTACCCCCAGCTTCTTCCAAGGACTTCTTCCTCGACCGAGTGCCTTCGAACACTCCAGAGGTCGTGACAGCTGCCTTGGTTTTCCTCGGCTGGCTTTTGGATGAAGACGAGGAATTGGCAGTCGTCTTCCGGACAGATGAGGAATTGGAGATCACGTTGCATGACGCAACCTTTAGTTCCTCTTCTGCTGACACCTTCGTCCCAAGGCGATGTCGGAGGGGTGTCGATGATTGTAGCCGTTCGAAGACCGACTGCCTTGGCGGTACTGCCGTCTTGCAACAGCAGTTGATGGTGACCACTGCACAAGTGTGCCCCGTGAGAGGTGCATCGTGCTTGTTGGTCAACTCTCCTGACCGGCGCTTGTGAGTGATCACGTTGCGCAAGTCGTTGGAGGAGAGTGCTACCCTCACACCCCCCTCAGGCGCATGGCAGGGCCAAGCGCCGGGGTGGTCTGGTGAGTGCTGCGCCCCCTGATCTAATACCAAGCAGGCATCACGATCAGTAGTGGGGGAACCACAGCATTTGAAGTGACTTGAACGGACCTCGAACGCACAACCAGAGGAGGCGCGGGAGTTCAAGACCACAGAGTTTGCCTCTCTCGGCTTGGTTGTGCACGCAGTGAATGCGCCCAAGCGAGATGAGGACTTTGAAGGTCGACTCGTTGTCGGTGCAGAAGCACTTGAGTCAACCTTGTACAGCTTGCCATCGGCAGTGCGCGTGATTGTAAGCGCGTGCCTCTGGCCGGCTGCTGGCATAGCACGTTTGTGGCGCATGGCCCGTGCCGCCTTGGATTTCTTCGTACCAGCCCGCTGGGGCGCATAGTACTCAGCATCCAAATTCTCCTCGCCATTACAGCGAGTGAGTCTGTCAAAGACAGAGGCTCTTTGTGGCGCATCAGAAGTGATGCGCGGGGCATTGGCTGCACCCCTGCTCCGTCGACGTATCTTCCTCGCCTGAGAGGAAGATGGCTGGGGAACATGGTCAGCCGCACGCTTCCCCGAGAGATGCGCTGCATCAGCGGGCGCACCTTGACTGCTGAGGACGTCAGCAGGAAGGGAAGGCTGGACGGGCGCATCCCCTTCAACGGTGGTGCCCGAGGCGTCGACTTTGCGCACCCAGACTGCGCGGGTCTTCTTCGGCTTCGACAGCCGCTTCGAAGGGCTCGCACTTCCTTCAGAAATGAACTCCTCGTACGCCTGTTGATTGAGGCGCACTACCAGCGTCTTGTGGGAGGAGCCCACCTTCACGTCGTCGGCCTGTGACACGACTTTCTCGGTAGAGGAGAAAGAGGTCCCCAGCTGAGTCGCCAGCTTGTTTGCCATTAAAATTGTTTTGATTGAAATCTTAATACAAACAGAACAGTGATACAATATCGGACTTAGATGTAGTCCTAGGAGTACACTTTTGTTTAAGCTGGGTCCTTAGTGCCAATGGAGCGAGTGGTAATGCGTTGACTCCGTTGACCGGCTGACGGCGGTTATCGATTCTCTGAAGGTGTTGATTGCTCTGGGTGCTGGAGCTTGCTGAGAGGAGGAAGACGTTGAGTGTCTAGGACTGCCTCTCTGGTGATGTGAGTCTTGTGTTCTCAGTCTCTCTGTGTGTGAAGGGGATGATCCTTCTATTTATAGTTTTGCAGGCTGGCTGCTCATGCGCGCATGTAGGATGCGCCGGTGTGGGGACGCCACGTGGAGGTTGCTGATGGAGGCGCATGGATGTTGCGCCCTGATCGAGGGGGAGAACTCTTCATACTGCTGTTGTGAGCCGGCACGTAGCAGAGGGAAGATCTTTCCGTTGCTGAAATCTCGGATGAGTTGAGTCAAAGGACACGTGTCGTCGACTCATGGTTCGAAGATCTCGGATTTGGTGGAGAGGAGTGATCTGGTGAGCTGCGTCTTGGATTGGGCGCAGGAGGAGGCTGTGGCTCATAACCTTTAGGAGTTATAAACCATTTAGAACGCATGGCTTTTGAGGCGCATGCAGGTGACCTTCCTTCTGTCTTTCGGGATCAGAGATCAGTCTGGGGCACATGGCTTTTGAGGCGCATGCAAAACTTCAACCGGAGACTCTTCTTCTGTCGTTAGGGATCAGTGAAGGGTCTGAGGCGCATGGCTTTTGAGGCGCATGCTGGTTTGGACGCATGGCCGTAGAGGCGCATGCGGGTGTGGACGCATGGCCGTAGAGGCGCATGCGGGTGGCCACGTGGCAGTAGCCGTCGGAATAGAGTCATGATGATGCTGACGTTGCCGACGCTTCGTTTTCTGAATAAAGCTGTCAACTGTTCAGACATTGGGAGGCGTGCTGCCAACTCTGTCAGTTCAGCATTTAATGTTGGTGACGTTCGATGGACAGCTGAGTGGGCGCGTCGGTTGGCGTTCCACTCGGTATGGAGATGTGTGAGGGCGCACCCTCTATGATGCGCCGAGTACTGTAGGGCGCGTCTGTATGATGCGCCTGTTGCCGAAGGGCGCGTCCGTGTGATGCGCTGTTTGGCTGGCGCATCGGACATGTCTTTTAATGATGCGGCTGTCTCGCTCTTCGAGTGCCATAAATAGCCGTTTGGCTGAATTCGAGGCGTCCGGTTCATCCATTTAATGTAAATTTATTGTACGGAATTCGATGGGCCATCCACTTGGCGCGTGGGTTTGATCTGCCCGGCCTATAAATAGTGGCATGGAGAGAAGATTTGCTTCTCATTCCCTCACGTTCTTCCAACATGAACTTGAACATGCGGGTGCATTCTGTTGACGAAGTGCTCCCGAGGGTGAAGATGAGACGCTGTGTTGTCTTCGATGCACTTGAAGGTGACTGTTACATCCAAAAGACGGAGTCGAGGGCTTCTGAGGCAGGCGGAAGGTGCCTGTTGCATCCAAATATAGGGATGCTCGAGCCTCGTCTCCGTTATTCCGGAAGAGCCGTAGATCGGAATGGCGGTGCTAGGCTCTCTCTTCCTTCAAAGTGGGTGTCGCCCACTTTGATTGTGTTGAAAGCTGCTCCTTTAGCCGCGGTTTCGATCACGGTCTTCCTTCGGCTTTGGAGGCTCTTTCGAAGCCTCCCCTGGCCACAGCATTTGCGGTGCTCTTCTCTTCCTTGGTTCCAACCAGAGGGTTAAATGCTTTGTGTATCGAAGCATTTATCGGGCGAGCCTGGTTGGAAGAGCGGCACATAACTGGGCTCTGCTCGGCCAGGTGAGCCTGGCTGGAAGAATTTGGCTGAAGGGATGCACATAACTGAGCTGCTGAAGAGATGATGGGATGCGCCTGGATGGAGGCGCATGGTATCTGCTGTGCCTCACTGGTGGCGCATAATGATGCTGCGCCTATCTGGAGACGCATGGTGGCCGCTGCGCTTAGGCGCACGGTGGCCGCTGGCTGTAGGCTTAGGATCTTTCCTTTGTAGAATTTCTCCTTTGTACAACCTTTTCTAGACATGTAATAGACTTTTATATATAAATAAAAAGTCCTTCTTCAAATGTCTATACTTATTTGACTTTACTGTGAAGTTCTTCGTCTGAGTTCTAGCGCATGTAGTGTCTGGCGCATGGGCTTTCTGGTTGTGAAATTCCATGCTTCTACAACAGGTCCCTTTGAAATGAATGAATGTTGTTGTTTCTCCTTAGAAGGAACGTAATGAGAAATGTTGCAATGGAACAAACAATGAGAATGATGGGACTTGGGATCATGGAGATCATCAAGTAGAATGATGGTAATGATTAGTCGTTGAACACGGCTTGGGATTGAGATGAGATGTTGAACTGTTGGCTCTGCTTACTTTAGTTGCTTTACCATGCATTGTGTTATCGAGTCGACACGCATTCGCATGGTCATGGACGTACTTGTACAAGTCTGAGTAAGTTTTCTCGAACGGTACCCGGGGCGCTGGGACCGATTTGACCCGGGAGGAAACATTGGTCGTGCTATGGTGGCACGAGGTATTACGGGACATTCGGCTAGGCTTGCAACCTACCCTGGAATGGTACGTCGTAATACCCGTTGGAAAGTCCTTTATGGTGCAGTTTCACCAACGACCATGTAGTCAGGATGCATGCTAATGAATGTTTTGTGCAGACAGAGTAAGTATATCATATTATCCTGTATTTCAATGCAGGTACGGGGAAGTTGGCTATCGGTAAGAAATCACTTAAATGTGATAATTCAAAATATGTGTTGGTTTAACTTGCATGCTTACGTTCCAAATAAGTAAATGGTACGGTTTGTAGCCTTTCAGTATGAGATCCTGCTTAACATGTTAAATTCAGTATGCTAGAAAGATGCCATGCTATAATCAATGCTCAAACACAATATACATGCTAAGTGATGCTTGAAATGAGAACTGTTATAACATGTTTAAGATGTTAGTGTTAACGATGTCTCAATGATGCCTTTTCATGATAATACTTGGTACGCCTCAATGATGCCTTTGCATGATAACACCAAGAATGCTAAAAGATATGGCCACATGAATGCTACTAAGATTATGTTTACATGCTTCACTATGACTATTGCCCATGAACTGTAAACTGATGCTAGGCCCCAATTAGAAAGATCATTCTAATAAATGCTTGCTTAAATGATCACTTAAAATGTTGGTTTATGCGAGTGGGTTGGATTCTGCTCGCCAGTACATAGATGATGTACTGACCCACGTTTTGTGGGCAGGTGCTTGTGCATTGGAATGTTCTACACACGAAGATTAGCTGGATTGGTCCCGCGGCATCGAAGATTTGTTGGGCGTACAGAAGCTCTCCTTGTACAAGATGATGTCTTCTGTTTATAAAGGACATAATGTATGGAACATTGTAATCAGTTGTACCAGTGAGATTGTAAGCCAAGTCAGTGTATCGAGTTGTAATCCATTGTATCCAAATATCATATGTAAGCTGTATAGCATTGTTCAGTTGGTTTCCATTGTAAAGTGAGATATGCTGTAATCATTGTACTTCAATACAAGTCTTGTAATCTTCTTCAATTATCAATAAAGAGAATGAAGTTCTATATATCTCTGTTGGCTTCAAGTTACTCTTTTCTCCGCTGCTATAATAAAGTGATGTGCTTCTATTCAATATGAAGGATTGTCCTCACTAACTTCAATTTGTCTGCTTCTGCCGCTGCAATATGTTCCTATTTGAAGAATTATAAATTTTGCACCATCTTTGCCTTGTACAAGTGCAATACCAGACTTGTACGGCATCACGCCCAAGCGAGGACGATCGATTCTAAGAGATAAATTATGAAAATAAATGACTCTACGAATCGGGGCGTGACAAATTGGTATCAGAGCACGGCTTTACGTCATTGGTCTCTTCTTTGATTCATTCCAAATCAAAGTTGCATCGGCGATTAACCAAAGTTGCTTCCGCGATCACTCAACGTTGCTTCCGCGATCATGCTATTGTTGTTCGGTAATCATCCTTATGTTATTTGTGCTTGAAAGTTCGTTGAACCTCTTAGCTGCTCACTAGATGTTCCATACAATAAGTCTATACACATTGTGTTGCCCATAAATGAATAATTGTTGTTGGTTTGGACACAAATAACCCAACAATGACTCGATGCCATAGTATGTTATATTGTGAATGCTGTTTGGAATTTTGGGAATAAAGGAAATGGCTATGTATGCTGCAACAAGTCGAGAATTAAATGTGACATTGGGAAAGAATTATGAATGGAATAATTGATGGATGAGTTCAACAGAATTGATGAATTGACTCATGTGTGCTGGCTACTGCTTTTGAGACCCTAAGAATATTGGCTTGTGATATTGAGACCCCGAGATGTTGGTTGAGCATTGTGATCATTATAGATCACGAATGTCCGGAATAGATTGAGTTGGTATTGTTTAAGGATGGCTTCGTTTCTGAGTGGTATATTGCCTCTATCACCTCAGAACGAGATGTTTGTTGACCCTTTCCATAGGATAGCAAGGAGACTATCTGTGGATATTGGGTGGTGCCGAGACTTAGCTGGAATTCATGTATTATTGCTAGATGACTCAAGTGTCCCTTGACGGTTATGCTATGTTGGGTAGCGAGATTGTCGGAATTGTAACATGTGGCTTTGGTTAGAAATTGTTTAGTCGAGTGATGACTCAGACTAGCGAGACAGTTAGTATGCTATGGGTAAATGGATTTGGCTAGAGAATGTTGTGGCTTAAAATATTTGAATGTTAATTTTGAATGGTTGGATGCAAATTAAATGTGGCTAATACAAAGTTGGTTGCGTAGCTGAAAGTTTTAGAAAATATTGTCGGTGAATCAAAAGAATATTAGAGATCTATGCTTTGACCCTAAGGTGTAATAGATGTTAATCCATCTTGATCACCAAAGGATAGTCGTTGCCTATGTGCATGTATGCTGAAAAATTTAATGGGATTAGAAAAGTAACAAGTAGCCACCTTGAATATTTGTGTTGCATAGATAATGGTTAAGTGATACATAAATTGTCGGATTGAAAGGAATGAACTACTCGACCCTTGCTGCATAAGAATTAAGAATGCCCATAAGATAGTTTGATGATTGAGAAACGAATGGGAACGAGAAATTGCAAATGTGTTGGATAATGTCGGTATAAGTGATTGTTGGCTGGGAGATAGATTGTTGGCTTATGACTTGGTGGTGTGACTCTGTCATACGGATCAAATAGTTTAATTCCATAGTTATGATGAGACTATCAGAATCGATGACCCTTGAATAGTTAACCTTGGTTTATGGATTCGTGTGGGTACAAAGGAATTGGAATAGTAATTGAATCATTGGGAATTTACTTGATGGATTATTATAACGATGAGAATCGTATGACGGATTGGGAATTGACCGTAATATTGATAGAGCGATCTTAGTCGATCATTGGGTAAGTCTAGAATGAGCCTCTGTGGGAATTATTTTCTTGAGGAAGACCCAGGATAGATAGACTTGACCCTAGTGACCAATTGAGGACTTACCAATTATTGGCATAGCCGACAATAGAGATTAGTATTCAGACTGAGTTGATACCTATAGGTTTGGGTAGAGTTCCTTAGAACTGTCAGTTGCTTATTGGCCCTGAGAATAAGAAACTAGCATGATCCCTAGTAGCCGTCCACTCTAGGGGAGTCACCTGAATGATTAGGTATAGCTGTCAGTATAGCTAACAATTGAGACTGAACCAAACAATAGATGGCTATTGGCAACCCATAGAATGACCCTGTGGCATTGAACGAGAGATAGGGATGAGTACGACTTAAGAATGATATGTTGTATGTATGCTTCAATATGAACCTTAGAGATGTTTGACCCTTGAGGATTATATGTCGGCCTATAGCGGAAACTAGAATTGTGGGATGAGACTTGAGTTGTATGTATCGAGTAGTGGATTATTCCATGAGATGGAATTGATTGCTCATGACGGGAATGTTGGATCGATATCTATAGTTGGATAGCTGGGTTAACCTTGACTGCTGCATAGAACTATACCCTTACTCGGGTAATCGATAGTTGGTGAAGTTGGATTGTATCTTTTAGAAAAGATGAATTGCCTCGGTGAAAGATATTGTTGGATTTGGGAAGGAATATGATTACATGTTGTGAACTCTTGACATGATTGGCTCTAAGTTAGACCCTTGACCGAATGTTAAAAATAGTATGATTGGATGAAGAGCTGTCCCGGATATTAAGTGTTGTGGCCTGGAAGATAGTGATTGTGACAAGTGAATAAAGTAATAAAGTCAATTGAAAGGATGCTAAGTTGGATTTAGAAAAGAGAGTTATAGTGTGGCTTATCGAATCGCACTAACATGGAAGTTGGCTGAAGTACATATGTTTTGGGGACGCCTAAAATATGTGTATGGATCCAGCCGAAGTGATAGGTTGCGACTGAGATAATATTGTGGAAAGAATTTATCGCACTAGTACGGACTTTGGCTGAAATGCACATATTTTGGGGACGCCTGAATATGTGTATGGATCCAAACGAAGTGATGTGTTGCGACCAAAGATAGAATGCAAGGAAAATGTTGGCGAATCAATGGAAAGTTGTAAGTAATTGAAAAAGCGATAGACAGATCGAATGATTGATGGATTAAAATGATACAGTTGGATAGCTATTTTGAAATGACCGAGTGGGCTGAAATGAATATTGAATTGAAGCTGAATGAATAACTTGTTGTGACTATGTGAATCTAGTAGAAGAGTTGGTTCCTTAAGTTTCGAGGACGAAACTTTTTCTGAGTGGTATATTATGTAATGCCCCGCTCCACATGAGGCATTTGGTTGGTTTGTTGGATGGGATCAAAATGTTGGACCGTGACTTATGTTGGAGATCAGGAGAATTGAGACTGATGCAGTCTTTCTTAGCTGGCTAGACGGAATGGGTATTGGAACGTGGCTCGCTGGTGGAGCTACGCTTAGTGGGATTGGAGCAGGAAGACCATTATATAAGGCGAGTGGAACTGTCCTCCTTCCTCCTTATTCCTGCATGCTTAATAAATAGAATAATATGATGCTATAATTTGCCCCTAATGTTTCATGTTTTAGTTGCTGAGTAATTGAGATGTTTATGCTAAGAATTATTGAGCTGCCGAATGAATCACACTTGAACTGCTAATGCGATTTGACGCTTGAAATGAATACTTGAGTAATGAGATGCTATGAGAATGATACATGAGTAATGAACTGGCTATGCTATTAACACAAAGAATGGAAAGAAACACTAAAATCATGTACATCCTACATAACTGTTAATGTTGCCTGTTACTTCTATGCAATGAAAGAAAGAATACTGTCCCTGTGAAATGAAATGAATATGCTATTGTCCCTATGAATTGAATGAATTGTTACAGGTCCCTTTGAAATGAATGAATGTTGTTGTTTCTCCTTAGAAGGAACGTAATGAGAAATGTTGCAATGGAACAAACAATGAGAATGATGGGACTTGGGATCATGGAGATCATCAAGTAGAATGATGGTAATGATTAGTCGTTGAACACGGCTTGGGATTGAGATGAGATGTTGAACTGTTGGCTCTGCTTACTTTAGTTGCTTTACCATGCATTGTGTTATCGAGTCGACACGCATTCGCATGGTCATGGACGTATTTGTACAAGTCTGAGTAAGTTTCCTCGAACGGTACCCGGGGAGCTAGGACCGATTCGACCCGGGAGGAAACATTGGTCGTGCTATGGTGGCACGAGGTATTACGGGACATTCGGCTAGGCTTGCAACCTACCCTGGAATGGTACGTCGTAATACCCGTTGGAAAGTCCTTTATGGTGCAGTTTCACCAACGACCATGTAGTCAGGATGCATGCTAATGAATGTTTTGTGCAGACAGAGTAAGTATATCATATTATCCTGTATTTCAATGCAGGTACGGGGAAGTTGGCTATCGGTAAGAAATTACTTAAATGTGATAATTCAATATATGTGTTGGTTTAACTTGCATGCTTACGTTCCAAATAAGTAAATGGTACGGTTTGTAGCCTTTCAGTATGAGATCCTGCTTAACATGTTAAATTCAGTATGCTAGAAAGATGTCATGCTATAATCAATGCTCAAACACAATATACATGCTAAGTGATGCTTGAAGTGAGAATTGTTATAACATGTTTAAGATGTTAGTGTTAACGATGCCTCAATGATGCCTTTTCATGATAATACTTGGTATGCCTCAATGATGCCTTTGCATGATAACACCAAGAATGCTAAAAGATATGTCCACATGAATGCTACTAAGATTATGTTTACATGCTTCACTATGACTATTGCCCATGAACTGTAAACTGATGCTAGGCCCCAATTAGAAAGATCATTCTAATAAATGCTTGCTTAAATGATCACTTAAAATGTTGGTTTATGCGAGTGGGTTGGATTCTGCTCGCCAGTACATAGATGATGTACTGACCCACGTTTTGTGGGCAGGTGCTTGTGCATTGGAATGTTCTACACACGAAGATTAGCTGGATTGGTCCCGCGGCATCGAAGATTTGTTGGGCGTACAGAAGCTCTCCTTGTACAAGATGATGTCTTCTGTTTATAAAGGACATAATGTATGAAACATTGTAATCAGTTGTACCAGTGAGATTGTAAGCCAAGTCAGTGTATCGAGTTGTAATCCATTGTATCCAAATATCATATGTAAGCTGTATAGCATTGTTCAGTTGGTTTCCATTGTAAAGTGAGATATGCTGTAATCATTGTACTTCAATACAAGTCTTGTACTCTTCTTCAATTATCAATAAAGAGAATGAAGTTCTATATATCTCTGTGTGGCTTCAAGTTACTCTTTTCTCCGCTGCTATAATAAAGTGATGTGCTTCTATTCAATATGAAGGATTGTCCTCACTAACTTCAATTTGTCTGCTTCTGTCGCTGCAATATGTTCCTATTTGAAGAATTATAAATTTTGCACCATCTTTGCCTTGTACAAGTGCAATACCAGACTTGTACGGCATCACGCCCAAGCGAGGACGATCGATTCTAAGAGATAAATTATGAAAATAAATGACTCTACGAATCGGGGCGTGACACACAGCTCTTAATATTATATTTAAAAACAACAATTTGAACTAACATTTAAAAATCCAGTATTAAGGGTTAATATGCACACAGTCTCAGATTTGACAAATTCAACACAAAATTCAACCAGTTTTTTTTTTTTGAATCGAAACCCTATGTATAACATACATATGCAGTGATATAAATAAAACTATTATCATGAAATTTTATATTTAAATTACGAGTTAAGCTAGGAAAAGCAGAGAATCGGAAATATTGGGGTTTTGAAATTTTAAACATTAACGACATATTAATATGTATTCAGATAGGTGAAAATCAAGTGTAGCATGCATAAGTGTCAGGAAAGTGTCCACTATATATATTCATATATATATTCTCACGTCCCAGTATAAAAATTTAATTCTACGTTAAGTCCAACAATTAGATTCCTACCAAGATTACAAAGTAGGTGATTGACGTAACCAAGACAGTTTTATTATTATTATTTAATACAGGAATAATAGCAAGAAAGAAATAACAATAAAATCTGTTTGCTTATTTGTCTAAAAGAAGGAACCCTTTTGAAACCCAGAGCTAAAATATCAATCCAACATGAGGCCTTTAGCAAAATTATCGATTCATTGTATTATGAAAAACTCATAGCAAGAAGTTACACAAGGTTTATAAAAACAGCTAAAGCTACATCCTAAGTTAAACAATGAGAAGCGAAACAAAACAAAATAACAATAATTCTTTTTTTTTTGAATGACTGTAACAAAAGTAGAGAAAACATGTTCGAAAATATTTAAGGTACAATCTGATAATCATATGCGTCTATCCAAAATCATGGTACTCTAAATCCTCGTCATACTAGTAAGCAAGGCTACGATAATTACAGAGTCCTTGACTTATGCACATACCTCTAGAATCATGGTATTTAACATTTTCGTGATGCCGCTAGCTTGGCTGCGAAAACCTTAAATTCCCACACCCGAGAAATATATCCAAAGTCAGACTATATGTCCTCACCATGCTGGCTAATGTGACTATTGAAGACAAGATTTCCATAACTTAGATGACCTAGCCCATATAATTTTATCTTGCCAAAAATTAAATTAAATCAACAATGAATACCAAAAAAAATCAAATTGATCAACGAACATCAAAATTCAAAAAAGAACAAAATCCTTCAAATCATATAACTACAAACTCGGATGCTATAGCTAACTTCAAGATTCAAAATTCCACAATCTTCATCAAAATCAATAAATACAAACTCAAATTCAATAATAATACATCAAAATCAAATTCAACAACAGAAAGTAAAGATAAATCAAATCAAGGAAAAAAGAGTTTTCAAATCGGAGTTAAACAAGATTCTCAAGGGTCGTCCCAGGAATCTCTCAAGGGATCCTAATTGTGATTGAGTACCTTCAAAAATATATCCTAATCCTACTACAGGCTGTAGTGGTACTCTAGTCCGAATACCACTACACAAACTCGACCTGCATGGGCCATCACTAAAAACGTGTCACGACCCGCACCCTAGAGTAAGGGCACGAGAACGTAACAACGCCCAGCCTACGCCGTAGTGTCGGCGGTAGAACGCTGTCCTAGGTCTCATGCATCTAGCAGTATAAGGATAAACAGTTTATACTCCCCGAATGGGGGTGACATAGCAGAAACAGTCTCAATCACATCTAAGGTAGAGCATGATAAGGATAGATAAAATATGAAATCCAAAAGAGATACAGCAGAGAGAAATCTAAGTGTCTAAGATACACAAACCCAGAAATACATCTCAAATCTCAAAAATATAGTAATCCATAAAATAATACAACTCCAGACAATGGAAAAACTATCTAAACAATCTCTACTGTGTCTCCTCTAGGCTAGCAAGCAATCCCAAGCTATCTGTAAAATTTATCAACAGGTCCAGTCAGGACAGGAGCGAGCACAATACATCTCAACAGTTCATAACAGGTTAGAAAATATAATCATGTAGTAAAGTAAGATACATGTACTGAAAGAAATGCAGTATGTAAACAGAGAGGGAGAGAGCTGTAATAGAAATATCTACTATAAATAAAGAACTAACATGTGGCTAGTGAGTCAGAGTACAACATGGACATGTAAATGGCATGGGATAATTCTGATGCTACACTATGGAATGATTCTGATGCTACACTACTGGTGTATTATTCACATGTCCACTTCTACTCCCCCGTACCCCCAATCAATACACAAGGATCCAACCAGGTTATGTTATGATTCCATGCACAGGTCCCCGAAGGGTGATACATGGATGTCCCATAAATAGGAATTCTAGGAGACCCAATAAATGGGATAAGGATTCCAGGAAGACTCTGTGATCATAAGAGTATATGTCACAAGTGATCGAAGAACCAATAAAGCATAGTGATACGCCATGTAAGTAAAACGCACAGAATATGTAGTACCCGATGCTTCCTAAGGATAACATCTCAAGAAGGGATCCATATAGTACCAATCTGTGTGACCAACGTGACAGTACAAGTAAAGTAATCTACTGCAGGAAATAATTCTAAGCATGATATAAAATGATCAGAGAATGTGCTCGCCTGATAACCTGAACAGCTGATAAGTATAGGGATCCAACTGAAGCCACAGAGTCCTATTTAAAGCAACATAGGTTACAAGGTATTCAAGTTGTAATATATGAATCTCTACAAGCAATCTATATTATCCTAGGTTCTTCTAAGTCAAAACAACTCTAGGTCGACTCCGGCCAATAATCTAGTCAACTAGGTCAAGTGTTGACTTACAGTTGACTTTGGGTCAACTGGTCAACTCTGGTCAAACAGGGTCAATTCTAGTCTAATTATTAAAGATATAAAGTGTACTTCGTTATTGGTACGTTGAAACTTACAACACGCAAATCGAGATGAGATGATCAACGGTAAAGTTGATAATCTTATTATAGTGATCCACGTGTCCATCTTGTCAATTTCAGCGATGTGAGATCACTGGAATTGACTGATCTCAGTTTCGTTGTACTAATCCCGAAATACGAACATTATAAGAATTAGTTATTAATTAATTATAAAAAGGTTAAACTCAGAGAAATTATCAACAAACATTGTCGAACGATGAAATAAACGTCGCCAACGTGTCCAGAATGGTCAAATTAGCTAGGATAGCCTACCCAAGGGTCCAATTTGGACACAAGAGCAAAAAGGTAATTTTGGGTCAAAATGATGTCCGTGTCGGAGCCGTTTTGCACCGAAAAACATGCCAAAAAATAAGTCTACAAAATATAACAAATTATATGTCCACGAAACCAGAATGACGATACGAACCCAACGGTATCTCCAGAATTGGATTTCGTTGACCCGATCTCAATTTGGTCCGTTGACCAGAACTTGGAATTCCGATTTGCACGGAAATGCGTGCCGGAGCCAATGTTCTCAAAACTCAGCAAACTACCTGTCAACGAGTCCAGAATGATGATACGAACTCAACGGTATCTCCAGAATTGGATTCCGATGAGCCGATCTCAAAATGACCCGTTGACCTGGATATTGGTATCCGACTTGCACCGAAATACGTGTCAGATCCAATGTCCACCAAAACCTAGCAAATTATATGTCAACGAGTCCAGAATGATGATACAAACTCAACGGTATCTCCGGAATTGGATTCCGATGTGCCGATCGCAAAATGACCCGTTGACCCGGATATTGGTATCCGACTTGCACCGAAATGTGTGCCGGATCCAATGTCCACCAAAACCTAGCAAATTATATGTCAACGAGTCCAGAATGACGATACGAACTCAACGATATATCCGGAATTGGATTCCAATGAGCCGGCGTCAAAAAGTCCCGTTGACCCAGAATGTGGGACCCACTTTGCACCGAAAAATGTGCCAGGGCCCACGTTCTCCAAATCTAACAAATTTTATATAAAAATATGCCAGAACGACGCCACAAGTCTAATGGTGGTGTCAGAAATGAAATATGGAGTCCCGTGTTCAAAAATAGAATTTTACAAGTTGGAAATTACGAATTCGGATGGCCAACTTTGGCGTCGAATTCAACCAATCAAACAAGCTCACAATAAAACGAAACTGGAGGGGTAGTAAGAGGGTTATACCAGTTTCGCACAGGAACTGGTAGCACGCCAAACGGAGCTGCGATGGAGGAGATACAAGCTAACGAAGTTGGCCCCGCGAAACTGTCTAAATTTAATACAATTTAAACGGTCAACTTGGTGGCCGGTTTTGATGTATCAAACGATAAAATTAACGAACGAAAATTGACATGAATGAAGGTGGATATACCGAGATTGTGACGGGGTGAAAAAATCGTCGATCCAACGGTCGGATTTCTGGGAAAATGCGTGCGAAGTTGCTGTGACGGAGCGCCAAAATGGACTTGATTTCGCGCGCGTCACGGCGGGAATTCGTGCAAAACGCACGAATCGCCTATACGTCGCGCCGGAGGGTGAGGCGGCAGAACCAGGGGGGTCGTCGGAGTTTGTCCGTCATGGGGGAGGCCAGCTACGGCGGCGGCGGCCGGCGGTGGCGCTCGCACGCGCTTGGCCAGGGCCGCACGTGCACTTCTGATGCGCGCTCGTGCTGTGCGCTCGCGCTGGCCTGCTGTGGCTCATACTGGCCTACTGCGGCGCGCTTGACGGCAGTGCTCGGCCGGTTTAGGCACGCCGACGGAGTCGGGGGTGGTGGCGTAGCCGAATGGAGGTTGACGGTGGTGGTGGTGGCGCCATGGTGTTGGTGGTGGTGATTATTCATGCAGGAGGAAGGAAGTAGGAGGAGGAGAGTAGGTCGGGGTGGGGCCGACGGCCGGCGGCGGCGGAGGCCGGTCAGGGGGTGGCCGAAGCCACAGCCAGGGTGGTGGTCGGGTTGTGTGTGGTGTGGAGTTTTTGTTGCTGGTGTTGAAGTTGTTGTTGGTTGTATAGGAATATTTTGAAGGAGAGAGAATAGGAATTAAATGAGAGAAAGAGAGAGAAAAGAGTGTATTCTTGGGGTTAGGGCCGGCCATGTGTGTGTGAGGAAAGGTGTTGGCTGTTATGGGGTTGGAGGGAAATTGATGGGAGGATTAAATGGGAGGATCCTATGGTTGGGAATTAATTTGCTAAAAGTTGGGTCATTCCAATGGATTTTAATATCAAAAGAAATTTCTATTAAATGTAGAAAAATAGATAGAAGAGTACTTGATATTTTTGGGCAAGAAAATATGAGGGTGTCATGATGGAAAATAACATGGAGCTGGGCTCGACTCGGTGGAGCCGGATTGGATCAAAATCAGACATTGAGCAAAAATCGAATTAAAATTAGACGTTGATGATCATGGGTAAATAAGTAGCACATGGAGATTGCAATAAATGGGACACAAGTGGCGGACAGGTAGTAAGCTCAATATGGGCTATGTCCATAGTTGGGGCTGACAGGTTTTGGTCGACAGGGGACCCACAAATCAAGTTGGAAGATGAATGTGACACCGTGGGATAAAATAAAATCGGGTCACGTGTCAGGAAAGTTTTGCGAAGCAAATGGAGCACAAGATGGCGTATCGGAGTGGGACACGAAGGTCATGGGTGACGAGCGTCTCGAGTAGATCAAGCATGGGAAGTTGGTTTCAAGAAACTGACTGGTCTTGCGCTCCCAAATTAAAAGTCACGGTAACGTGCTAATAATGATCAAGGAAAAGAGTGGGAAAATTAATTAATGATCAAATGGTCTAAATCGACCTGAAGTTCTGCGAAGCAAAAAGAGCATAAGGGAACAAGTTTGAGTGGGACACTATATACCATCATGAAGGTAATCCTGTCCACTCCAAAACTCGTGAAGAAGATTTCCAGAGTTGAACATCCCTGACACTCCAAATATCAATGGCACGGAAAAGTACACTTAAAGAAAAATAACAGAATAAATTATTTATTAAACTAAATCAATCAAAAAATAAAAAAAAATCAATCCGAAATTCAGGGTGCTCACAGTCTCGTCCCTCTACTTCAAAACTCAATATATGAAGTAAATGAATGCTTGTCATAATAGTGTAGAATCAAAGAAATCGTGGCACGATTCTTCACGAAACACTTGCTATCAAACTGTCGATTTTGAAAGCGGAAAACGCATTTTCTTATACAAATCCACTTAGCCTATGCAAACAATGAATGAATCGATTAACGTTTATCGCAACGATACGGCTAAGGAAGCAAAATCGATTAAGTCTAAAAGAAAACGGTCATTGGACAATTTGTCGACAAGGTGAAGTTTCCTCGAACGGTTGCCTAGGCCAAGGGACCGATTCGGCCGAGGAGGAACGAGTGTAGCAGCGCCAACCCTTCATCGGCACGAGTTATGCGGGCAATTTCGTACAGGGCTCGCTACCCGACGCGAAAGGGGCGTCGTCTAACCAAATGCTATAGTCCGCGATGGCTTGACATTGCCAGTGGCCTTTATACCCCTTTCACTGCTTAACTAGTGCACGGGACACGGGATGAACATGATAATTGCTTAATGATATACAAGTTCATATGCTTGCCTCAAAATATGTTAACATGCAAATCGAACAGGATGGTTAGAAAGATCATTGAAATAGCTAGCTAACATGTTTACAAAACTTCTTGAATCAAATGCAGAGCTTGGATTTAATTAGCCATTCGCCAGTACATGTATTTCGTGCTGATCCTCGCTCTTTGCAGGTCCCGCGAACCAGGAAGGACGCGCCAGCTAGCTCGGCGACGTTCGTGACTTTTGAAGCTTCGGCCGTGCGTCGAAGACTTACTCTGCGACTCCACTTTTGAAGGCTCTCGACAGTCCAAGGCAAATGACTCAGCGTCCCTCCCATCCAGTTCAATGGAGTACTTGTGTATATTGAGGGATGTGTGCAATGTATGGAATGGCTATCTCATCGGCACTCTTTTGTAATCGAGTCATGTTGTAGCCCGTGCGGCAATGAGTCTTGTATCGGAGTCTGTAAAAGATGTTCATTATCAATAAAGATCAAGTTTCCTTTACTTATTGTGTGTATCAATTTGTCTACGTACTCTCTTAGATCTCGTGTCTCGGATTACCTTATGACTAGGCCTTGTGCGATCGCAAATTAGGTTCGTACGGTATCACGCCCGGGGGACGACTATCGATTCGACAGAATCGGGGCGTGACATAATGGTATCAGAGCACGACTTTACGTCCTTGGCCTCCAATGTCGAGTTCTAGTCTCCAACCGTTGACCTCGTGTCGATGAGATGAGTTGTTCCATACGCTGAACCCAGGACATTTTTCGAAACTAACGAGAGTTGCTTTTTTTTCCCTGCAGTTACGGGAGCTCAGGCGGAAGACGAGACGAGCACTTCCAGCGGCTTGAGTGCTTCTAGACCCGGGCATTCCGCTAACCCAACAGGAATGACGCCTACCGTAGCCGGATCTTCCGGCGACCCGATGCAACGTATGCTGCAGATGCTTGAAATGCAGCAAGGTCAAAACGAGCTCCATCGTCAGCAAGCGGAGGCTCGTCAGGCTCAATTTGAGAATCGGTTCGAGACTCAATTCAAGCAGCAGCAGCAACAGCTGAATACCCTCCAGCAGATCGTACAGTCGGTCGTCGGCAACAACAACAACTCAACGATGACACCTGTCGTGACCCAGCCTGCGGTTCGATCCAACGAAGCTGAACCAGAGGCGCCCGCGCTCTCACCTGCAGCACCGAGAAGTTCTAACTTCGACGTGTCAAAATTCACGAAAAGCTGTCGCACTTCCTTCAACGACACAAAAGATCCCTCCGTGGTGATCGACTGGTTGGAGGAGCTGGAAGACAAGTTCGAGCTTCTGGGTGTCGAGGACTCGAAGAAAGTCGCGTGTGCTCAACTTTTACTTCGAATGAACGCGCACGATTGGTGGGCTGTGCAGAAGCGGGCTATTCGACGTGAAGACGAGACGGCGGCGATCTCATGGGCGACATTCAGAAATGCGTTCGAGAACGAATATCTTTCTGCAGCCGTGCGACAGGAAAAAGAAAATGAGTTCATGTAGTTGACGCAAGGGAATATGACTGTACGATAATATGCGGCCAAATTCAACAAACTGGCCAAGTTTGCTGGGGACTATCTACCTACTACTGCAAGTCGAGCAAAGCGATTTGTAGTGGGCCTGCGTTCCACTATCCGTGCTCATGTTTCGGTACCGGAATACAAAACTGTGGGCGAGGCACTCAACCATGCCATCCGTCTGGAGTCCGAGTATCCTCCTACTACTACCGGCGCTGTTAACTTTAATAACAAACGCCATAGTAATGCGGGAGGCAACGACGCACATAAGCGTCAATATCGTGGCAACCAGACGAAGGAGCGGATGGTCTGTAATTTCTGCCACAAGGACGGGCACCTGGACACCGACTGCCGACTTAAGCACAGAGTCTGTTTCGCATGCGGCAAAAGGGATCACCTCGTAAGGGACTGCCCGGAAGCTACGTCAAACCAACGCCCCCCGCAACATCAACAAAATCGAGGCCAAGCACCTCGGGCTCCACCGACCGCACAACATAATGGCCAAGACCGTCGCCCCAATGCTCAGGTCCGCGTCTACGCCATGACTCGGGACGAAGCGCTTGCATCTGATACAGTCGTGATAGGTATACTGTAATTCAATAATAAACCTGCTCGTGTATTATTTGATTCAGGTGCCACGCATAGTTTTATATCGGCGGACTTTGCCGCCGAGCACAAATTCTCCCTGACACCGTTAGGCCTCGACCTCACTGTTAACGTACCGTCGGGCATGCCACTAACTGCAAATTTAGTCTGCGGAGACGGAATCATCTGTATAGGTGGTCAAAAGATCAGTCTCGATGCGATAGTTCTAAATATTAAGGACTACGATATCATTCTGGGGATGGATTGGCTCGGTCCGTGCAACGTAACCATAGACTGCACTGAAAAGAAGGTCACATTCCGCATACCTGGAGTGCCTAAATTCTGCTACTCGTGTGGTGAGGTGTCGTCGACCTGCATGGTGATCTCTGCAATATCTGCTCGACGGATGCTGCATTCCGGGTGCGAAGGCTATCTAGCTTCCGTTTGAGACATGCGACAGGATGGTGCAAACGCGGGTCAGACCGACGTTGTGGCAGAATTCTCCGATGTTTTCCCGGACGAGCTGTCCGACATGCCGCCCGATCGAGAGATTGAGTTCACTATCGATACCTTCCCCAACACTCGACCGATCTCGAAGACCCCGTACAGAATGGCCCCTGCAGAGCTTAAAGAACTCAAGGTGCAGTTACAAGAATTGCTCGACAAGGGATTCATCCGACCCAGCGTCTCGCCCTGGGGAGAGCCCGTGCTGTTTGTCAAGAAGAAGGATGGCTCTATGCGCCTTTGTATCGACTACCGCGAGCTGAATAAAGCCACCGTCCGGAACAAATATCCCCTGCCACGCATAGACGATCTGTTTGATCAGCTTCAAGGTGCTACGGTATTCTCTAAAATTGATCTGCGCTCGGGTTACCATCAACTCAAGATCAAGCCGGACGATGTGCCAAAGTCTGTATTTCGCAATCGTTACGGCCATTACGAGTTCCTGGTAATGTCGTTCGGCCTAACGAATGCCCCTGCCGCTTTCATGGATTTAATGAATCGGGTGTTTCGACCATTCCTCGACAAGTTCGTAGTAGTCTTTATCAACGATGTACTCGTCTACTTGAAAAATATGCAGCAACATACTGAGCATCTGCGGACCGTGCTTCAGACCCTTCGAGAAAATCAATTATATGCGAAGTGAAGCAAATGTGAATTTTGGCTTAGCAGCGTCTCATTCCTCGGACACATCATTTCTGCTGAAGGCATTACGGTCGACCCGAAGAAAGTTGAAGCCATTGTCGATTGGAAGCGGCCAACGTCCGTCAGCGAGATTCAAAGTTTTCTTGGCTTAGCGGGATACTATCGACGCTTCGTGAAAGACTTCGCGAAGATCGCATCGCCCCTGACTCGCCTCACCCAGAAAGGAGTCGCATTTGACTGGTCAGACGACTGCGAAGCTTCATTCCAAGAATTAAAGCAACGGCTCGTCTCGGCCCCGATACTCGCACTTCCAGAAGGGACTGAGGGTTTCCAGATATTCAGCGATGCGTCCGGTCAGGGCTTGGAGTGTGTGCTGATGCAGCAGAACAAGGTGATATATTTTGCTTCCCGACAGCTAAAGCCGCACGAGAAGAATTATCCCATGCACGACCTGGAGTTAGCGACGATTGTGTTTACATTGAAATTGTGGCGTCACTACCTCTATGGCGTGGCGTGCACGATCTACACCGATCACAAGAGCCTCAAGTATCTATTCACGCAGAGGGAACTAAACTTGCGGCAGAGGCGCTGGCTTGAACTGATCAAGGATTACGACTTGACTATCGACTATACGCCGGGAAAGGGAAATGTTGTGGCGGACGCCTTGAGTCGGAAGTACATTGTGTAACGACCCGCTCCGTCCTAGCGGAACGCCGATTCAAATGGCAAGTTCAACGACTCAAACGAGTCGTCGACCCGAAGAGTTGACCTCGACCAGATGTAGAATCGATGCAAGGCTTGCATTGGCCCGTCAAGTTGAATCCAGACTTAGACTTTCAAAGGCGCGCTTGGAGTATCGCTCGGCCGATGCGAACATCGCTAAGGTGGGTGGCTCCGATGAACCCGTCTTTGCTTAGCCTAGACACATAACAATGCGGACACTATCACGAGAATCGCTAGGCGATAACACCGCACATGCTAATAAAGGACTCAACGCACCTAGCTAAGGGAACAATCCCATCTTGTATCCTTGTATAGAATATGGAAAAGAACATGAAAAATATGGGAACTCTCGCACCGCGCTCCACGCACGTGCTAAGGCACAAGCTTACGTTCAAGTCCCTTATGCGTTCAACAATGAAACAATGAATGGTTTACAATAATGAAATGGAAAGGCTATCAACATAGTCGTTCCGAGTAGAGTATAGCAACATTGAAAGACTATGGGACCGAAGGGTCGCCAAGGCGACTCCCGCACGGGGAGTTGCATAATGTATAAATGAAAGAATGAATGAATAAGTGAATAAATGAATCAACGAATGAATGAATGAATATGTGAATGAATCAATGAACAAATGAACAAGTGAAAGAAGGAGACCCCACAGTCTACTTGCAGGATGCAGGAGACGCCGGCGGGTGCGGAGCTTCCATCGAACGTGTTAAGGCGCGGAGCCAACTCTGGGGCCTTGGGACGTTGCAAGAAGCTGAAGCACCCTATACAGGACATAATGTATCGGAACATCGCCATGAATCATTCCATATTGTAAGCCACTTGGCACGCCCTTTTATGTTTCACGGAGAGAGCTTGAGCGACTTGTAATATCGGCCTAGCGCCGCTTGTAAACTTCTTGAATATCAATAAAGAGTTCGAATTCGCTTCTACTTGTGTTCATTTACTTTCCGCTGCAATGGGGACACTCTGTGCGACTCTCTGGCCTAGCTCAAATCGGTCGTTTCTGGACTTGGCCTTGCATGGGTGCAACCTAGGCCCGTGCGGCATCACGTCTTAGCGAGGACGATCGCTCCTACGGGAGCGGGGCGTGACAGATTGGTATCAGAGCACGGCTTTACGTCCTTGGACTTCATTTCAATTTTCTCAGTTTTGAAAGCTCGTTGGAAATAAAAGAAGTATACGCTCTCTCTCATTGTGCCTTGGGATGTTCCATACAATAAGTCTAATATTTTCAAAAGCTCGTATGAGTACTCGGTTGAAGGGATCGATAGGCGAAGGCCTTTGTGCCGAACCACGACGTACTTGAGTTGGAAGGAACCGATGCTAAGAGTTAGCAGAACACAAGACGTGCTTGAATAACCTTGTGCTGACAATAGCGAACGAGTCCACAAGACCGAAGTATAGTTCGAACGGGATGGTTATGCGCGCAGCCTTTTGGCTAAGTTGTTCCGAGCATCGCGCACCTAGACTTTATGGTGCAAACGAGTTGCGAGCGAGATTGATTGTCGCTCGGACGAGAATAAGGGAGACTTAGAACGTATGTTGATAGAGACGCTACTTGACCGGCGCTAAAGCGAAC
Source organism: Iris pallida (assembly GCA_029216955.1). NCBI lineage: Eukaryota > Viridiplantae > Streptophyta > Magnoliopsida > Asparagales > Iridaceae > Iris > Iris pallida. Next base: position 3,884,237 of record JANAVB010022593.1, read on the forward strand.
ACGGGGAGATGTTTCTTAGAATTTGAAGAATGAGCGAATGCGCAATTGGACATGTTGATCGGGAGTCGAATAATCTTTTGAGGATTTATAGAATGACTTGACTCCGAGTGGTGTATGTGATAGCTTCGAAGAAGAATAAGAGTGAGTGTCAACGACCAATCGAGTGGCTCGAACCCTGAGTGGTGTATGGACGTTATAGAAATCGTTCGAGCGAGACTAAAGAATTTACGGATAGAACGAGTATGTCGGCAAGCGATGATATCGCGCAAGCCTTAGAATGAGTAACGCTTGGTTGGTTTCGACTTCGAGAATCTCCAACGAGATATCGTTCGGACGAATTAAGAATGCGTAGTGCGAATCATGAAACGAATGGAGGTCTTGGTCGAGGAAACATAGAAAATCGTGCATGCAATTTTGAATTTAGTTGAATGGATTGAAACTTGAGTTAAGGTGAATTACTCATGGACGAGATCGGGAATAGCACGGTCGAAAGATAGCGTGCATAGGAAACGTTGATTTGAAGATATAAGAATGACTAAGGAATTGGAATTGATGTTGCTCGATGAAGAGTTAGCACGCGACAATGTGATTTGAGGAAATTAAGTTGCACGACTCAGAATTTGTTGCAAAAGAAAAATCGTCAGGTTATGTACATCATCGATGGTATTGAGGCGTATCAAAGATTGATGTACGATAAATCGGGGGTACTCTGATTCGATGAATGACGATCGTGTTAGAAGATATTATTTTGAAGGATGCTATGTTAGAAATGAATGTTTGGAATGAGGAAGGAAAGTGACTTGATTGTTCGGTGATAACCACAACAACAACGATCTTGTCTTGCGTGAGTGCAACTCCAGTCTCGCGCATGCGTCATGTCAGATTTGGGACGATCGTTCTGCGTGAGCGTTGGCATGGTGATTCATGTCCAGCAGGAATGATCGAACTCGAAATACCTTGACATGGCAATTTTGATTGCTTCGACTTGTGGTTTGAAGCGAAGGCGAATCGGAGGATTGAACGGACTTATGAGGGACAACGAAGAAAACTTGAGGATTGAGTAGACCCAATCCGCGTATCGAAAATGAGTGAGTCTAGATTCAACGCAAGAGTTACGTCCCGATAAGGACGATTATTCCACGGGAATGTTGACATGGTGATTCATGTCCGCCGTGGATAATCAGACTTGCGTGAGATCGGGGCGCGACATATTGCAAGGCTAGACGACCTTGTGATTGACTACGTGAATTGGATAGGATGGTTAGGTGGATTAAAATCAAACATACTTGAAGAGATAGACTACGAAAATTGCTAGTACGGACACACGATAATAACATGTCGAGGATTTGGTTGAGGACAACCTATCGTAGGATGAATTTCCTGAACGAGCTCGGACTTGGAACGAAGAATGTGTTGAGGCGAATAGGGTGAACGCTGCTTGATGTTTAGAAATTTGTGTGAAACAAACTTGGGTAGAAACTCCCGTACAAGCGAACAAATGGTTTGACCATAGGATTTGGGGCGAGCGTCGTGCAACGACCTTGCACGATGAGCAATGGACTTGACGTGTAACTATAACCTTGTGAGCTGACCTAGCGGATAGGCGGACGACCCTATGCCGAGTGATTGAACCTGTGCGATGGCATTTACAGTATCGTCTGGACGGACGATAGACTTGGGCAACAAGACTTAGAGTAGGACGGAGAACTGGGAGTGTGCGTGAACGACGGCAAGATTGGCCCCGAACGAAGGAAAAGATAGGAATGGATGATGCGTAAGTAAAGTCGGGATAATGAATTGAATCATTGATTGAAAGACGTACTCGATGATATTGCAATACTTGGTCTTGAATCGGACGGGAATTGCTTAAACTTGGTCGACTCCGCTAAGAAGAAATCGTATTGATTTCGTAGACAAGAACGCTTGAGAAACGAATCGAATCATCTCGATGACCGAGATAAACGATAGTGAGATGCACACAAGTTCGATTTTAAATCGAAGTTAGCAAAACGATCGACAAATCAAAACTATCACGAGTAGCTTGTCCGACTTCGCTAATCGCTAAGCTTGGTTGAAATGTACGTATTCAGGGGATGCCTTGAATATGTGCACGATCCAAACTCAGCGATATGATGAACTCGAATGCAGCTACAAGTGGGTGTGGCGATGCGCGTGAACGAATGAGTGAGTTAACCTCAACCTACGACTCTCGTGTTTGACGAATTACAACGTGCCTCGTGAAACCATTTTTGTCCCATGACACGGAGAAATAGCAACCAAGACGAAAAAACACTTGAATTGAATAAGTACCATCAACTCTAAAATGAATGAAAGGCTATTCAATAAAATCGACCAAACGCGTGCGACACGGAACTTAGAAAGATATCAAGTATGTTATGATGCCATCAAACGATAGAGCCGTTCGATAAAATTGTCTAAGAAACTCGATGACACGTGTTAAGGAATGGTAGGATGACCTGCACTCAGAAAGTCTCGAGGACGAGACTTATTTTGAGTGGTGTATTATGTAACGACCCGCTCCGCCCTAGCGGAACGCCGATTCAAACGGCAAGTTCAACGACTCAAACGAGCCGTCGACCCGAAGAGTTGGCCTCGACCAGATGTAGAATCGATGCAAGGCTTGCATTGGCCCGTCAAGATGAATCCAGACTTAGACTTTCAAAGGCGCGCTCGGAGTATCGCTCGGCCGATGCGAACATCGCTAAGGTGGATGGCTCCGATGAACCCGTCTTTGCTTAGCCTAGACACATAACAATGCGGACACTATCACGAGAATCGCTAGGCGATAACACCGCGCATGCTAATAAAGGACTCAACGCACCTAGCTAAGGGAATAATCCCATCTTGTATGCTTGTATAGAATATAGAAAAGAACATGGAAAATATGGGAACTCTCGCACCGCGCTCCACGCTCGTGCTAAAGCACAAGCTTACGTTCAAGTCCCTTATGCGTTCAACAATGAAACAATGAATGGTTTACAATAATGAAATGGGAAGGCTATCAACATAGTCGTTCCGAGTAGAGTATAGCAACATTGAAAGACTATGGGACCAAAGGGTCGCCAAGGCGACTTCCGCACGGGGACTTGCATAATGTATAAATGAAAGAAAGAATGAATAAGTGAATGAATGAATCAATGAATGAATGAATGAATATGTGAATTAATCAATGAACAAATGAACAAGTGAAAGAAGGGAAGAAAGGAAAGAATAAATGAAAGATAAGAAAGAAAAGAATGGTTAGCGACAGGTGTGACGGGCACGTGCAACAGGGCTCGCTACCCGCGCTGTACGGACGCCAACCTGGTCGATAACATATTATGGCTAAGGGTTAGCCTATGGCTCAAAGACAGCCGTTAAGTTAAAATGACAATAAAATACGAAATGGTCGTGGATGGCTCGTGCACGAGTGAAAAGGGATTCCAAGGGCAACGAACGACGTTTTCGTGGCCGGCCTAGGCGGAATCATGGCCTACGGGCGGACATGTGTGCGGGCTTGGACACATAACCAAACGTAGGGCCGATTATTTAATAGTCTATCAAGGTGTACCAGCCATCACGCTTAATAGATGAGAATGCCACAGAGGAAAATGTCCAAAATGGCTGACATGCCTGCGACCGGTGCATATAGATTTAGGCGGGCTTTGCTGGTGGCAATACACGTGCAAGTCCTTGCATTAAAATCAAAGTAGTCTAAAGTTAACTGAATGAAGCGCCTTCTGAACAGGCTTGAAATGTAACACACCAAAATAATAAAGAGTACTTCGTGCAAAGGAGTTAGAAAACACGTCTACGATGCGCTAGAACCTGAGGCAGGGGACACGCCCTTGAACACTGAATGTTATGCGAACTACATTAAGTTGTGTCATATGAATTGTTGACTAATTTGGTTTACTTTGGACAGGGGAGGCCGGACGGTAAGTATGGGTAAGTCATACATGTATTTCCATGCGACACTTGTATTCGGCAACACGAGATAGGCTATGAACTATGCCATAAAACTGATCCTAAGGCAAGATTAGAAAGACAATGAATGATAGACGGTGCACAAAAGTAAATAGAACATATTTGGTAATTATAGCATTGTGGGCAAGCTAGCCTCCCCACCAGTGCATAACAATGTACTGATAACCCCACAGTCTGCTTGCAGGATGCAGAAGACGCCGGCGGGTGCGGAGCTTCCATCGAACGTGTTAAGGCGCGGAGCCAACTCTGGGGCCTTGGGACGTTGCAAGAAGCTAAAGCACCCTATACAGGACATAATGTATCGGAACATCGCCATGAATCATTCCATATTATAAGCCACTTGGCACGCCCTTTTATGTTTCAGAGAGAGAGCTTGAGCGACTTGTAATATCGGCCTAGCACCGCTTGTAAACTTCTTGAATATCAATAAAGAGTTCGAATTCGCTTCTACTTGTGTTCGTTTACTTTCCGCTGCAATGGGGACACTCTGTGCGACTCTGTGGCCTAGCTCAAATCGGTCGTTTCTGGACTTGGCCTTGCACGGGCGCAACCTAGGCCCGTGCGGCATCACGCCTTAGCGAGGACGATCGCTCCTACGGGAGCGGGGCGTGACAGATTGGTATCAGAGCACGGCTTTACGTCCTTGGACTTCATTTCAATTTTCTCAGTTTTGAAAGCTCGTTGGAAATAAAAGAAGTATACGCTCTCTCTCGTTGTGCCTTGGAATGTTCCATACAATAAGTCTAATATTTTCAAAAGCTCGTACGAGTACTCGGTTGAAGGGATCGATAGACGAAGGCCTTTGTGCCGAACCACGACGTACTTGAGTTGGAAGGAACCGATGCTAAGAGTTAGCAGAACGCAAGACGTGCTTGAATAACCTTACGCTGACAATAGAGAACGAGTCCACAAGACCGAAGTATAGTTCGAACGGGATGGTTATGCACGTAGCCTTTTGGCTAAGTTGTGCCGAGCATCGTGCACCTAGACTTTATGGTGCAAACGAGTTGCGAGCGAGATTGATTGTCGTTCGGACGAGAATAATGGAGACTTAGAACGTATGTTGATAGAGACGCTACTTGACCGGCGCTAAAGCGAACACGGGGAGATGGTTCTTAGAATTTGAAGAATGAGCGAACGCACAATTGGACATGTCGATCGGGAGTCGAATAACCTTTCGAGGATTTGTAGAATGACTTGACTTCGAGTGGTGTATGTGATAGCTTCGAAGAAGAATAAGAGTGAGTGTCAACGACCAATCGAGTGGCTCGAACCCTGAGTGGTGTATGGACGTTATAGAAATCGTTCGAGCGAGACTAAAGAATTTACGGATAGAACGAGTATGTCGACAAGCGATGATATCGTGCAAGCCTTAGAATGAGTAATGCTTGGTTGGTTTCGACTTCGAGAATCTCCAACGAGATATCGTTCGGACGAATTAAGAATGCGTAGTGAGAATCATGAAATGAATGGAGGTCTTGGTCGAGGAAACATAGAAAATCGTGCATGCGATTTTGAATTTAGTTGAATGGATTGAAACTTGAGTTAAGTTGCTGCGAAATCGAGCGATCCCTCTCGTCCGCGTCCTCTGGAAGAACCACTCGGCCGAAGAGTCGACGTGGGAGCTTGAATCGGAGATGAAGGATAAATTCCCTTCATTGTTCTCGTAGAGGTAGGTTCCATCTTTAAGTTTCGAGGACGAAACTTTTTATTAGTTGGTTATGGTGTAGTGCCCCGTCCCTACATCGTGCCCCGTCTCTGTCCACGGGGTACGCGAGAAAGGATCACTGTCGCTATCGATTCGGTCGGGACCGATAGGTCGCAATCGGCCAAGTCGATCGAACGAAAACGGTTGAATTAAGATCCATTATACGTTATGGAATGGCTTCTTCGGAACCAAGTCCCATATTCAGCGGGTTGTGCCTCGAGGATTGGCTCTGCGGCTGAGTCGGAAGAGACCTCTCGTTGCTCTGGTTTTCATGCCGCACTTGATTTGGCTTTGGCTTTGGTTTTCGTGAATGTATTTTTCGTGAATGTTTTCGATGGGTTTTCGTGATGCGTTTTCGAGCTTCGCATTCATATCGAATATCCTTGAATTATACAGTGTTCTAATCAGTTGCTTATGCGATTACAGGTGAACGCGTAGACGACGTCAGCGCAGCCAACCGGTCGCTCGCTTGAAGCAAGGCTAAGGCGAGTGGCTGACCTCCTTCGTCTCGTCCCTCTACTTCAAAACTCAATATATGAAGTAAATGAATGCTTGTCATAATAGTGTAGAATCAAAGAAATCGTGGCACGATTCTTCACGAAACACTTGCTATCAAACTGCCGGTTTTAAAAATGGAAAACGCGCTTTCTTATACAAATCCACTTAGCCTATGCAAATAATGAATGAATTGATTAACGTTTATCGCAACGATACGGCTAAGGAAGCAAAATCGATTAAGTCTAAAAGAAAACGGTCATTGGATAACTTGTCGACAAGGTGAAGTTTCCTCGAACGGTTGCCTAGGCCAAGGGACCGATTCGGCCCGGAAGGAACGAGTGTAGCAGCACCAACCCTTCATCGGCACGAGTTATGCGGGCACTTTCGTACAGGGCTCGCTACCCGACGCGAAAGGGGCGTCGTCTAACCAAATACTATAGTCCGCGATGGCTTGACATTGCCAGTGGCCTTTATACCCCTTTCACTGCTTAACTAGTGCACGGGACACGGGATGAACATGATAATTGCTTAATGATATACAAGTTCATATGCTTGCCTCAAAACATGTTAACATGCAAATCGAACAGGATGGTTAGAAAGATCATTGAAATAGCTAGCTAACATGTTTACGAAACTTCTTGAATCAAATACAGAGCTTGGATTTAATTAGCCATTCGCCAGTACATGTGTTTCGTGCAGATCCTCGCTCTTTGCAGGTCCCACGAACCAGGAAGGACGCGCCAGCTAGCTCGGCGGTGTTCGTGACTTTTGAAGCTTCGGCCATGCGTCGAAGACTTACTCTGCGACTCCACTTTTGAAGGCTCTCGACAGTCCAAGGCAAATGACTCAGCGTCCCTCCCATCCAGGTCAATGGAGTACTTGTGTATATTGAGGGATGTGTGCAATGTATGGAACGGCTATCTCATCGGCACTCTTTTATAATCGAGTCATGTTGTAGCCCGTGCGGCAATGAGTCTTGTATCGGAGTCTGTAAAAGATGTTCATTATCAATAAAGATCAAGTTTTCTTTACTTATTGCGTGTATCAATTTGTCTGTGTACTCTCTTAGATCTCGTGTCTCGGATTACCTTATGACTAGGCCTTGTGCGATCGCAAATTAGGTTCGCACGGCATCACGCCCGGGGGACGACTATCGATTCGACGGAATCGGGGCGTGACAGCTAGGGTGAGAGGGAAAGAGAGAGAGAGAGAGAGAGAGAGAGAGAGAGAGAGAGAGAGGAGAGGCTAGAGAGGGGGGGGGAGGGATTTGTCAGAGAGGCTAGGAGGAGGAGAGTTAATAGGTGGTGGTGGATACCGAGGAAGAGAGTGAAATAGGGAGAGGTGGGAGACCGTATTTTGCATGAGACTTTGAAAATGTGTTCGGAGACCGTGTAGCTCGTAGACTGTGCCTATTTTTGGAGACTGTTCCATCCCCATGATAAAATGCAAGTTTCTTCTCCTTTCTTCTCCTCACTGCACTCCTACAGCAGCAAGCACATCCGAGAGTTTCTTTCCTCCCAAATATCTTCTCCTCCTTTGTGTAACCAACCTCCTCTTTGCAAGCAGGACCTCCTTTCCTCTGTGTAAGCAAACATCTTCTCCTCTTAGTTCTTGTTAATAATTTTGTAATAAATATGTTTGATATATTTGTAGATTTTTTATTATTTTTTCAGATGGCTAATCAAAACGACGGACGCATCCCGGGTGGACCAACGACTGATAAAATCAGACAGGAACGGGTAAATCACATTTCTACACAGATATTTGATGTAAAGGTAAATATTTAATTAAAAGATATATTTGAAAATGTTTGACTTGCTAGTAAATAATGTTTCACATAAACGTAGTTGTAACATAATTTAAATATTTTATTTGTACTTATATGATCATAGTCTTAAATTACGAACGCGAGAACATGAAAATTGGCGGACTGAGAGAAACTATAGCACATGGGAGTTAAACAGCGCACAGAAGGCTTTGGTGCGCTCATTTGGGTTCCATTATTTAGATGAGATTAAATTTTTAACACATGATGTGCATCTAATCTTAAGTCTTGTTGAGCGATGGTGGCTTGAACGAAACACATTTCAACTACCTGTTGGCAAGATGACTATCACGTTATGGGATGTGACAAATATACTAGGGTTACCTATTACAGGAAACCCTATATATTTTGATCCGCAGTTAACTCCAGCTAGTCTAATCCGACGTTATTTAAGTATTATGCCTACATCTGATATGGGAAATGCCAGTTATGCAAAGATAACATGGTTGCGCGACAACTTTATGGATCTAGATCGCACAATTGACGGCGAGGTAGATGTAGATGAATTGCGGGTATGTATTTTAAAGTAAAATTAATTTATGATTTAATTTATTTTAATATTAATATTTATAAAAAATATAATATTTACAGGTGATTAGTTGCACTATATAATATTTACAGGTGATTAGTTTCACACATAGCATGTATTAATCCCTTTTGCTTATCAGAAATAAATAAAATTCTACTCCATTCATTAAAATAACTTTCAAATGATGTTCTAAAAGAGTTTAAAAACCAAGACCAAGAATCAGTATTTTCACTTTCAGCAACAACATAAGCAATAGGATATAACTGATAGTTAGGATCGTGAGCACAAGCAATAAATAAGATACCTTAAAATTTAGATGAAAGAAATGTAGCATCGGTACTAATAACCGGTAAACAGTCCCTTAAAAATCCGTCAATGCACGCCTTAAAACAAATAAAAATTCTTTGAAACCTATTATTTTCAGTGGTTTTAAGAAAACATCTACTACCTGGATTCGTCTCTATAATTCTAAAACCATACTCCTCAAGACTAGCATATGCCTCTATGTAACTACCATTTATTTCAGCTAATGCCATCTCTCTAGCTCTCCAGAATTTGTTAGACTACTGGAGAGTATGAGTGAATGCAATTGTTCAAGATGTATATATTTTTATAGCGGTTAACGTGTAACGTAACTAAGACCGCCATCTAATTTGTCGAGGAAGTTAACGTTGCTGAGGAAAGTTAACGTTGCTCTCTGACAAATCCCCCCTCTCTCCTCTTTGACAAATCCCCCCTCTAGCATCTCTGAGAAATCCCCCCTCTCTCTAGCCTCTCTCCTCTCTCTCTCTATTTCCCTCTCACCCTAGCCTCTCTCCTCTCTCTTTCCCTCTCACCCTTTCCCTCTCTCCCTAGCCTCTCTCCTCCCTCTCCTCCGTCTCTCTGTTAACACCCCCCCTATATTATTAAGTCTCCTCCCTCTCTCTCTCTACCTCTCTCCTCTCTCTTTCCCTCTCCCGAAATGACCCCCCCACCCCACCGCGCCATCTAGGATGGCGCCCCCCCCCCCACACCGCCATCCTAGATGGCGGTCTCCTCTCTCTCCTCTCTCATTCTTTTCCTCCCCAGCCTCTCCTCTCTCTCTCTCTAGCCTCTCTCCTTTCTCTCTCCCTCGCCATCTAGGATGGCGGCCTCCCCTCCATCCCGCCATCCTAGATGGCGGTCCCCCCTCTCCCCCCACGTCGTGGCCACCACCGCCAACCTAGATGGCGCGATGTCCTGTTATATAGAAATTCCTGAAACTTCTCCCCTCTCCCATAAATACTATTAAATGTATCCCGTAGTATGAAAATTTCTGATAATGTTATTGCAGGAGTAGCTTTGGAATTTGAATGTTAAAAAAATTAAAGAGGAGTGCCGAATGACATTTTATGAGTGCTAATAGCAGTACCCACATATATATATATATATATATATATATATATATATATATATATATATATATATATATATATATATATATTCGGTTTTGGACCGTATCGAAACCGAATAAAAAAATTTTGTATTTTCAAAACCGATCCGATTTTTTTTTAACGAACCGAATCTCTTATTCGGTTCGGTTCGATTTGATTTTCGGTCCAAAACCGAATAATGCTCTCCCCTACTTCAGCGCCGACCTTGTTAGTGGAAACTGAAATTTTTTTTTTTAAGTTAGAATATCGAAAACCAGATTTTGATGACGTTTTTTTTAAAAAAAATGTTCTAACCCATTATCAATTTTTTGTTGTTAATATAAAGTGGCCGGCACAATTTTGTATCTAACAAATGAGTGTATCTAGCAATAGCAGATGTTGATTTGTCACTAAAATATGTAGAGACGAAATGTTTTGTGATGTATGCTCCAATTATTAAGGTATTAAATAATAAGCAAATAGTTTTTATATGTTGAAACAATTGTTTTCCTAACATCGATCTTATATTTAATAATTGTGCACTGACAGGGACTAAATTAATAAATTAGTCTCGAAACCGATCTTTGGGCAAGGACATGTTTTTTTCTCCCCTTCTAGTGATACTAGTGTGGTTCTTGTTGGACGCCATAAAATCTTTATTATTATAATCTCTACTACTATAACGACTTTAAAAAGGCTCAACAATAAGTTGTGTGTATATTTTCAACTCAATAATAATAATTAATTAATAAAAATATTTTTAGGGTGCTGCTATCTGTACTCCACAAACTGCAAAGCACATCCCACTTTAAAAATAAATTTTTTGTCAAATTTCTATTCTACCCTCCCAGCTGCTGAACACACCCCACTGCTCCCCTCCCCTTCACCCCCGCCCCCCCCCCCCCCCCCCCCCCCCCCTCCCCCCCCCCCCCCCCCCCCCCTTTCCCTCCGCTGCTTCCCTCCCCTCCCCCGCCCCCGTCCCCACCACCTCCACCTTCACCATCACCCCTCTCCCCCGCGCTGCCGCACCCGAGCCCCCGCCCCCGTCCCCCACGGCGCCCTCCCCCCCTCCCCACCACCTTCACGCAACAGCAGCCAGCGACAGCATGACGACGAGGTCGAATGGCGAGGTCGGGGGGGGGGGGGGGGGGGGGGAGGGGGCAGCGTCGAGGTCGGGGGAGGACTTCAATTTTTTTTGAAAATTTTACGGTTCTGTTCGACCCTGGTCGGTCGGACACACAGCAAAGCGTTCGATCCATCTCAGTCGAACACCTTTGTGTTTGGTTCGACCTGCTCTTGTCGTACACCAATCTCAGTCGGACACACTACTGTACAGTTCGGCTGTTGTTGGTCGAATAGTATGGATATTTTCGACTGGTGTATGTCGAACAGTTGGGCTGTGCCCGACAGTCACAGGTCGAGCATGTGGTTATCTGGGGTGTGTTCAGCAATTGGAGGGTAGAATATAATTTTTTTTTAATTTTTATAATATTGGAGTGTGCTTAGCAGTTGGTTGGGTGCGGATAGCCGCACCCATATTTTTAATTTGTTGCGTGAAACTAACTGAACATATAACAAATCTCCAAATATATTCAATATTTAAATTATACTAAACTAAGTATATGATATTATCTACCTAATTACACATCCAAAATTCTAAAAATATATCCATAACAAATCATAAATAAATATATTCAAATTATGTTTTAATATAATTTAAAATTTTAATAATATTATTGATTTCTTTGTATGTACAGTAACGTACGTGAACATGGCTAGTAACACTAATAATTATGAGATGCATCGCACACAATTAACTTTTCTTTCTCATATTCAAATATTCACTTTTTTTTCCAAAGTTTTTGATATTTCGAAACATAGGAAATAAAAATCAATAAGAATTATATTTTTTCAAAGAAAAAAAATCCAAAAAATTGATTTTCTTTTCGTTCCTTTCTGGGAACCAAACCAGGTCTAATTGGATGGAATGTGAAATAATTCATATGTGACGAAGAGAACTCGTTGTTTTGTGATATTTGGATTGGTTCGAAATATCTAAAAATTTTCATATTTTGGAACAATTTTTTATTTTCACGTCACAACAAGTGCTAATCTTACATATCAATCTTCATGCTCGAAATTACAACTTCGAGACAATTCAATCCACATGGATGTGTGAGTCAACACTAATTCGATCCAAAAAAATATATTTATTTACAACCATTGAAAAAATAGTGAGTCAACACTAATTCGATTCAAAAAAAGTACCGGTTCACGAGTCAGCTAATTGAACCGACATGTCCAAAATTTAAAATACAAGTTATACATTCTTGTAAGTGACTCAAATTCCCTCAAAACTTCCACTATGGGTAGATAGTAAGGTCCATCACAATTTCTAGATTATAAGTTCAGAATATAGGAGCTCATTCTGTAGAAAATTAAGGCTCAATTGGAGTTTTATGATGGTCTCAACCCATTCACAGGAGCTATAACTTATTCCTCATAATTTTTGCATTTAGAATTTAGAAACTCATTCTGTAGAATAGTAAAGCTCAATTTGGAATACAAATTTCAAGATTCTAGATTTCACATTATTTTTTTACTACATTATTTTTTGATTATAGAATATTTGACATCGAAAGTCATTTTATTATTTTATATTATTCTCATACAGATCCAATTCATTAATTTTTTTTTGTTATATCTCTGCTAATATAAAGGGACTTCAAAACGGTTCAAGATTAAGCCGTATAAATTGTGTGTATTTCATCAACCAATTAGTTAATTTTTTTTAAAAGTTCCGCGGTTATTTTATCACGTACTTTAAACTAAAATTAAAACCTAAAATTCTCATAACTAAATAAATATGTATAAATACTAAAATATTTTAGAATTTAAATTATATTTAAACTAACTAAATAATATTATCTAACTAAACATATATCAAAAAATTTAAAAATATATTTATAATAAATTATAATTAAAATATATTCAAATTATTTTAAAAATATTTTAATATAATTTAAATTTTTATATTTCAATCAAAATGAACATTTTTTAACTTGTGGGTTTTAAATATATTTTGAACTCCGTCTACTAATAATGTTCTTACTCCAGCTAATTATCATTCCCCCAATTAAAAAATACTACTAAATCCACGCTTTGGGCCTTTCCCTAATAAAATATTTTTTCCCAAAACCCATAAAAATATCACCAGGGGTATCTCTGTAACTTCAGGTTCTTTTTTCCTGGCCCGGAAGCATCGACAGCGAAATCTCAGATTCTTCTCCGTTCGCACAAATAAATCAAACCCAATTCTTTCTTTTCCTTCCCCAATTGACCAATTCCCAAAATTTAGGGTTTTCCCAAATTCCTACAAATCCACCCCCCCTTCCAAAATTCCTACAAATTTCTATCAGGATTAGGGTTAGGGTTTCGGAGTTCGAGCCACGATGTCAGTCCCGGCGATCGCGCTCTACGCGGCCCCTCCGGGGGCGGTCTACTCGCCGGAGTACGACCTGAACCCCAGCTCCCGAACGCCCCTCTCCTCCTCCTCCCCGCCCTCCTCCTCCGGTCAGAAGCCGATCGCCGGAGGCCTCTCCTGCCTCTTCTCCCGCCACGCCTCCTCCTCCGCTGCCGCCTCCGTCTCGTTCTCCGGCGGCGACGAGCTCAACTCGTTGTGGCACGACCGGTCGGACGACCCCCTCTCGAGTTCCTTTTCGTTCTCGTTCAAGCCGCGCGACCAGAGCCCGGTGTCGGTGCTCCACTTCCCCACCCCCTCGAGGGGCTCCCCGGCCAGGAACCCCAAGGACTGGGGGAAAGATCGGATCTTTAGCGGGTTCGTCAGGAACGCCCTCGGCTCGTGCCTCGATTACGACACTCCGAGCCTCCCGATGCCGAGCGGGGGCGTGGACGTTGAGGAGCTGACGTTCGATCTTGACGAGGGATTGGAGGAGGAGGAGGGGAAGTTCGATCTCGACCCGTACGCGAAGGATTTGATCTCGAAAGTACAGTCGAGGCATCGGATCTTCCGCGAGGAGGTGGTGGTGAAGGCCTTCTACGAGGCCGAGAAAGCTCACCGGGGGCAGGTGAATGATTGTTGAGTTTGGGATTTGCTATTTTTGGTATGAATTCGTTTCTAATTTTGTTGTTGTCGATGTAGATGAGGGCGAGCGGAGATCCGTACCTGCTGCATTGTGTGGAGACTGCGGAGCTGCTGGCGAAGATCGGTGCCAACGCTACGGTTGTTGCTGCAGGGCTTTTGCACGATACGCTCGACGATTCTTTCATGAACTATGATTATATTTTCAGGACGTTTGGCGCCGGTGTTGCCGATCTCGTTGTAGGGGTAAATCTCTGTTTCCTGCTGTCTACGACACTTTGAATATCTCTGCTACCTTGTTTTGTTGGAGCCGCAACTACTAGATACGACTTGCTAAGCTTATAAAATGACGATGCAAGCACCGCAACAAGGATCCTGTGACACATTTTGGCATGCCGTAATATATTTCGGGTGTATGCAGTATGCGTCATTCCGTATATGTGTCCAACACGACGAACACGGGAACGGTGTTTGAAGTATCTGGCTTCCTAGCTTTTGCACATTTATCATGTCAATATCCAATTTACGTTATGCTTCAAATGTAATTTGAATTTAATTCAAATGTCCTGTAATTAGTATTGTGGGCATATTTTTTTATAGCTTAATCCGGGCATTAACAATTGCTATTGCACATGTTATGTTTTATTGTTGGGTAGCATTTGTTTTCAATTAGTTATTGATGGATATATTGTACCTTAAGTTTACTGCTTATGTGGTGCTGATTGTTCCTTTAACAAGTAGTATTCACATAACTTCTTTGCAGGAAGCTCATTTTTATGTTGTGTCATATTCTGTTTTAATTATAAAAAGTAATTTGAGATATTATATAATCGCTTGAACTTCTTAAGGTTGAAATCTGACATGCTTGGCATAGGTTCTGATTCTATCACGTAACCTAACCTTAGGTAGGAAATGATTGTTTGTGTGGTAGATGACTTCTGTCTGCGATACAAATTCGAGAAATATGTAGCTCTAATTCTTGTTTAGGGATCTGTCTGCTGACATCTTACAGATCATTTACCCAGTGATATAAGCTTGTTACTTGGTGATTATTTATATGTTGAAATGAGTCTCATTTCATTTATGCAGTCACATGTAGAAGGTGTTATTTTGATAATTTGTTAAAAAAATTGGCTGGTATATGCCTCATCTGAAGTTGATGGCATACGATTTTGTTTCTAACTTCTGCTTGGCTTCTTGTGTAGGTCTCCAAGCTAAGTCAATTGAGCAAGCTTGCACGTGATAATAATACTGCGAGTAAGACTGCTGAGGCGGATCGATTGCACACGATGTTTCTAGCGATGGCTGATGCAAGGGCAGTTCTTATCAAGCTTGCTGATAGACTTCACAACATGATGACGTTAGAAGCTTTGCCTATCATCAAGCAGCAGAGGTTTGCAAAGGAGACTCTAGAGATCTTTGCTCCTTTAGCCAATAGATTGGGAATTTCGAGTTGGAAGGAGCAGCTGGAAAATCTGTGCTTCAAGTACCTTAATCCGGAGCAGCATGCAGAGCTTTCCTCTAAGCTTGTCAAGTCCTTTGACGAAGCAATGATCTCAACTGCAATAGAAAAGTTGGAAGATGCACTCAAAGATGAGGGCATTTCCTATCATGTTGTCTCAGGGAGACATAAGAGCTTATACAGCATCCACTCCAAGATGCTAAAGTATGTTCACCATTATATTCCTTTTAGCTTTTGTCATCTTGTATATCTGCGTACTGGTGAAGTATTTACCTGCAAATGAGTAATTAGGTTTTGTGGATTTGCCTTTTCAGGAAAAAGTTGAGCATGGATGAGATTCATGACATCCATGGGCTACGCTTAATAGTTGAGAAAGAGGAAGATTGTTATGCAGCACTTCGTATTGTTCATCGCCTGTGGCCCAAGGTTCTTGGTAGGCTCAAGGACTACATAATCCACCCCAAGTTTAATGGGTATGTTCTACGCAAGTCATATGATATACTGTTCTCATCTTTGCTCTGGTACTGAATGCTATTTACTTGTCAGGTACCAATCTCTGCATACCGTTGTTATGGGTGAAGACATGCTTCCTCTGGAAGTTCAGATACGAACCAAAGAGATGCATTTGCAGGCGGAGTTTGGCTTTGCTGCCCATTGGAGGTACAAGGAGGGTGACTCCAAACACTCATCCTTCGTCCTTCAGATGGTGGAATGGGCTAGATGGGTTGTGACTTGGCAGTGTGAGACATTGAGCAGTGACCGTCCCTTGTCAAAGTGCGACTCTAGTTTGATAAAGCCGCCATGCCCATTTCCTTCTCACTCTGAAGATTGCCCTTATTCGTACACTAGGCAGTGTGATCATGATGGACCCATCTTCGTAATCTTGTTGGAGAACGAGAAGGTGATTCCTATTTTTGTTTCTTGAAATGTCTTGCTATTCCCATGATGACAGATAGCTGGCTAATAACTACAGTAGTTGGATTTTACTTGGTGTAGATTGCTGTCAATGTTTAAGTTATTCTTAATTTGGTTTTGACTGTTACACAGATTAGACAAACTAAAGAGTACGATTTGTTTTCACGGCGGAGAACCATGATTGGACATGGATTGGGTATTGTCATATTCATATCCCTATTCGTTCTATCAGAGGATTCAAACTGATAGTGATCAGTTTGGGTATGGGACTTGTATCCAATTTCGTCAGGAACATTAGCAGATACATATACGAATTGAGGCATACAACATCTAGTTTTATGATCCTTCGAAAATATTGCCTTAAAACATTACTGAGATATATACAGAGGTTTAGGCTCTCAAGTAATGCAAATATTTTGAGTATAGTTAGATGTAGATTTAGATATCAGAAGTTGGATAGTGATATTTAAAAAGCATTTTCAAATCTAATTCAAACGTATTTTTGTATGACATATTTGGTTATCTATGTATGAAGAAGAAACCTGAGTTGGATCTCAATCTTAATTAAATATGGAACACATTTGTCTGATGAACTGCTTAAAATTCACATGGGTATTCGAGTCCAGAAGTGGTCAGTGGAGTTGATAATCTTTTGAAGTATGTAATTGAAATATAGTCTGATCAACTGGATGGCAAAATTGCTAGCTTTCTTCATGTTCTATAGCACAACAACAAAGCCTTTATCCCTTTCCTCTGTTTGTATCCTCTTCTTCCATTCGGCTATATCAAGGGCCATGTCCTTTGTAATGCTAACAAGATTCATATCTTTCTTTAACACTTCAAACCAAGTTAGTCTAGGCCTACATCTAGTTATAGTGGCTCCATTAACTACTATATTATTGCTCTCCAGGAGGCATCTATGGCTCCACAGTTTCTTGCTCAGTGTTAATGGAATAGAGTTGGTTGAATTACTATTGTTGGTCTTGAAAGTAGTGTATGTACGATGTGATTAATGCTACATGCATTTATAACTACCATAAATAACAATATACGAGTCCATATATCATACTATTGGTTGCTTTGTACTTTACCTTCCTCGTTAAAGCTTTTGCTCATCTATGTTGCTCAACAGAAATGCATGTATGTTTCAGATGTCAGTGCAGGAGCTTCCCCCGAACTCGACAGTTATGGATCTCTTGGAGAGAGTTGGTCGAGGGTGCACAAGATGGAGCCCTTGTACCTTCCCCTTGAAGGAGGAGCTGAGGCCAAGGCTGAACCATGAGCCAGTTAACGAGCCTAACCAAATGCTGAAGATGGGGGATGTTGTGGAGCTGACACCGACAATACCCGACAAATCTCTCACAGAATATAGGGAAGAGATCCAGCGCATGTATGATCGTGGCCGTGGTTTAGCTGCTGCTGCCCCAAGCCGAGTATGACACTTGACCATCTCAAGCTGTACTTAATCCATTTGTTTCATTGTATATATATTTGGGAAGAAAATGTACAGAGATCCTCAATTTGAAAATGCTGAAATAGCAACTAGAAGGGTGTTCTGAAGTTCAGTTCTCAAGAGCCTTATATTCCAACAAGGTCTTGTGGGGTTCATC
The DNA here is from genome assembly GCA_029216955.1 of Iris pallida. Classification (NCBI taxonomy): domain Eukaryota; kingdom Viridiplantae; phylum Streptophyta; class Magnoliopsida; order Asparagales; family Iridaceae; genus Iris; species Iris pallida. The sequence continues at coordinate 3,902,264 of JANAVB010022593.1, forward strand.
AGCTCCATCTCTCTGCTGTTGCTTCTATTTTTATTTTTTTTCCCCTTGTTAACCCTGATTGGTATGTAGTACTCTGGGGAGGGTTAATGTCCACAGCTTGTATTATGGTATGGTATCAACATCTACATGTACGCTCTTCTGTCCAAGAAATATTTAAGTTGGACCCTTTGAAGACTCAATTTGTACATAGTGTGCATTGATTCTGAAGCTCTTTCCTTTGTGGTAAACACAGTTTGATCTGTTATGAATTATGATGTCCTGAATTCCTGGGTTCCTTCTGTGTGAATTTTGGGGATCGAGCTCGGCTATGTTGTAAATTTGCTCCTATTTATTTTTCTGGGAAGGGATTCCATTTGTTCCCTTCATAAAAGCACAGTGTTTATGTATAACCCTGTTGTTTTTGGCCTGCGAATCCTTTTGTGGTTCATCAAGGTTAGTTCAAGAAATCGGGAAATTTCTCTTCAGTGAACATTAGAAGATCTGTTCTTCGTGATGCAGCTATGTTTGGGTCATCCAGCAGTAGCTGTTGCACTGACATGTTGAAGTGCAGGTTTACTCGTTGTCCAGTAAATTTTTAGATACATCTGTGTTCTGGATCGTGTCTTGTTTATTTCTTCAAGTTCTTGCTCAAGTTGTCGCTTAAGATACTCTCCTTTTGCATTTCTACTTGTTATTTGCTTCGTATACTCTCATATCTAAATGATCTCTTGCTTAACTTTGTGACAGAGGGAAAGTTCAATACTAGATGCAGTAGAAAATGTTGATAAATCTGAGGAAACCTAATTCCAATGCCAATTATATGTACATCTATTTGTTAATTAAACGGATCAAATGGGTCAACAAAGTTAAACTCAGACCCTAAAATATGATGAACTAGAATGGACAACTAGGGGGATGTATTGGTCCATCGTAAAGCAATTGTAGCTTAATCGACTATATGGGTCCTGTATATACGTACACCAGTACAATTTACTTTTGGAAGGAAGTCTACAACCAAAATTTTACAACTTTCTTATAATCTCTCTCTCTCACTCCTTACACATGGGTCCCACCGGGTCTCATCTCCCCTCTCATCCTCCTGCTACATGGGCTCTATCCGATCCCACTACTTCTCCCCCTCCTCCAATCGAAGTCCGACACGTGACGGTTTTTAGTACCAGTCAAAAATGGTACAACTGCTGCAACATAGTTTTCTACATACTAGGTTGCAAAATGTGGTCGTCAACCAGTATCAACTATACCTCCCACATGTATACTAGTTACTACATCTATGTAAGCAAAAGCGGAACCAATTTCGAGCTCGGTTGGGATGTGGTGTGAGTTAACTTATGTGAAAAAGAAAACATATAAAAAAAATCGGGTGGACTAAAACCATTCCAGCCCTCGAGTAGTTTGGCCGTTGTATGTAAGTGTCCCGAGTGGGACCACACTCTCGGTGTACACATGGTCGGCCTTGGGATAAGCCAGACAAGCCATCGGGTTTGGACAACTCTCAAGTCCCTAAGTTTCCACCTCCCCGTCAATAAAGTCTTTACGTTCCACCCAACTCCTCCTTGTCAATTGAACTGGCATTTCTCGATGTCCATATTTTAAGATTCAACTAGAAAGATCTGAATAGCTTAAGAGTCAGGAGAGGAACTCGAAACCCGATCTCCATGCCGCCGTCAGAGCCAAAGATAACTGACTTCTTAGTGTTTGCCAGAAATTATTGGTCTTATTTTCTTAGCAAAAAAATTGTGACCATTTTTATTTATAGTTAAGGAACAATCAAAATTAGTTTCGACTAGCTGGTTCCGGATGTAATTGAAGATAATTTTTTATATAAGTACTTTATATGTTGACGATAACCTCGTTCTGGTTAGGAATCACGGTTGGTGTGGTTGGTGCTTAGATTTCCATCCATGTCGGCTGACACTTATCTTAATCTTGATTAAAATATTAATTCATGTTCAAACCAATGACGTGATAGCCAAAGTACTATCCTTGCTATTGTATTTTGACTGATCAGTCTAAGCAAAACCGGCACCACCTAGTAAATGCACGTACAAAGTACGTATAATGTATAATAAAAATATTATCCAATTATACTTGAATATATCTTCTAATTTATGTGGTTAAGATGAGATTTTTTTTTATTTATTTGTTGAGTTCGATTTTTTCATGTTGAACATATATAACAAAATTTACTTTACCCAAAACATTGTCATGAAGTAAAAGTACAACAACTTTGGCTGTTCTGAAGTAAAAATTGTCCGGGAGTAAAATGTAGAGCGTCTATAGAATTTGTCAAAAATTATCAAGCAAGCAAAAAAGAAAAAAAAATAGAAAAAATAATAATACATTGAACCAACATCCACCTGCTTCCGAACCATTTGAGATGCAATTCAAAAGTAACTAGAATTTGGAGGAGACATGGAATAGAAGATGTCGATTTCATCTCACTTCGTGTCAGATTATCAATATTTTATCCGAACATTAAAAGTGATCATATGTACCGAAAGTGACACTTTCAACTCACTTTTTATTGCACATCTTACGAATCAAACATCCATATCATATCACATTAACTTCCTCGAACCTTTTACCTTCCATCTAGACGTTAGAAGTGTTATTATAAATTACATATGCACAAATAGTGACACTTTGGGTCCACTTTTATTCACTTACAAAGAACCAAACGCCCCCTTATCAATTCTTTGTTGATTGGAGGATGTCCACAACACCACCACCACTGTGGGCTATTTGCTTGGGAGGAAGTGGGCTGGAAACTGATATTTTTTCAGAAAGTGGGCCTCCCAAAGTCCTATTATATGGATCTAGGACATTTTCATGTGAATGTCTCTAATAATAACCTTATTTTTCATCAAACTCGAGTGGCTCTTGTGGTTACCGAGAAAAGATATAAGACATTGATTGAATGGCAAAAGATCAGTGGATCGAGCCATGAGGGTGTATGATTATTCCTTCTATTTATTTGCCATGGGAGCGCCGAACATCTCAAAAAAAAAAAAACCTTATTATTATTTTTTTTTTGCAAAAAGTTAATAAATGATAATTTTAAAAAACAAATTTAATTGTACCACAATAGATTGAAAATAACGGATGTTATGATGCTATGAGATGATTAGTCACGAGAGAGGAAAGAAAAACTGTGTTTGTTAAAAGAAGAAAGAACTCTATAATCAAATTGCATTCTCACTTCATAGTTCATAGTCTCCAAATGCTGTTTCATCCTCTACTGGCATTATGTTTTATTTTCATTTTAGCTCATTGATATGTTGTTATGCATAATATACTTGGTGCTTTAAATCTAGAATATGCTAGTAAATGGATCCTGCTTGTATCTTTGATGTATCCGAGTATCCTATGCCATCAGATACAGTTACTGTACCAACATTGTAGTATCCGTGGAACATAGCGCAGTTATTTCCTTATGACAGCTAAGAAATGTTTAATCGTCTCTAGTCCAAGTGGCTGAGATGGAAGACATCCGTCCCATCTGTTCAGACTTGAGCTGGGATGAGAGCCTATTATTCTTTTTTATTTAATAAAATGGTTATGTATCTTTCTTGATGGTCAGCGGTCAAACTCAGGATCCTACTCAATGCCATAGGCATTATTCTTTACGAAAATGCTTTTTTTGCCCGCAGATTTGGACCGCGGTTCTGTTTCGCGGGCCACGTGTAGCCAAACGAATTGCCCCCGCTAACTTCCGGTCCCATCCGTCTCCGGCCAATCGGAAGACGACACGTGGTCCGCGGACCAGAATTGCAGTCCAACCCCGCGGACAACGTAGCATGTCCGTATTCTTTATTGGATTGTTGTCTTAGTTATGTATTCTGCTACAATCTTTCTTTTTCTACTGCAGCTTTTGTGCATTTGCATAGGTTCGTAAAGGATGGGACATACACGTCTCCGCGGCCTTTCCTGGAAAGGATGGCGAATTAAGGACTGATTGACGACTACAAGGGAGATCAGGAGCAAAGTAATTTCGAAAGAAGATTGTTGCTTGAATGAATTTTCGGAGGCATGTGATGCTCTACTTAACCCCCATCATTGATGTCCCTTTTACTGATGTTGGATTATATTTGTAACTTGGCAGATTATATTTGTAACTTGGTCCATAAAGTCCACTCATGTAGACACTATATATATTGTAAACAGCCCCATCAATAAGAACAAGACATTATTATTTCTTACATGGTATCAGAGCCTCCCGAAAAATCCTAGCCGTCATCTCCCGAAAAACCCTAGCCGCCATCTGTCTTCCCCTTCCGGCTCCGGCTGAGCCATCCGCTCGGCTGACTGATCCGTCCGATCCGGTGCCTGTCCGCGCCCGCCCGCGCCCGCACCTGACCGCGCCGACCGCGCCCGCGCCTGCCCGCGCCGACCGCGCCCGACCGCGCCCGACAGCGACCGCGGCAGGTTCGCCGTGAACCCCGTCCATCAGCGGCCGATTTGCCGCTCGTTCGGTCGATCCGTCGGAGTTGTACAAAATTTTGTACATCCGACATCGCCGTGAACCCCGTCCAGCAGCGATCGATTCGTCGTCGACCCCGTCCATCAGCGGCCGATTCGCCGCTCGTTCGGTCGATCCGTCGGAGTTGTACAAAATTTTGTACACCCGACATCCGCAATGGCTGATGATGCTGCGTCCAGCTACTCCATCGCGACTGAGGGTGGCGGTACACACAACCCAAATTATCCTAATCCGAAGGATCCATATTTTCTGAGTTCTGCTGATCAACCAGGAAATATCATTACTTCTATTATTTTTCGTGGACCGAATATGCTGAGTGGTCTCGGTCGATACGTCTCTCCCTGATCTCTAGGTGAAAGATCACTTTTCTGGAAGGTACTGAATTCAAACCTGTTAATGATGCTAGTAAATTGCTTGATTGGAGATGTGTGCAAGCGCTATTGGTTCAATGGGTTCTTAATACCATTGATCCGTCTCTGAAAAAATCTTTGCCGTACTTTGAGGAGGTTTATCCATTGTGGAACATGTTGGAGAAAAGATTTGTTGTTAGCAATGGCACTCGGAAGTAACAAATTAAGGTGGCTTTGGCTGAGTGTAAACAAACGGCTTCGATGTCTGTGAAAACTTACTTTGAAAATTTGCAGTCTTTGTGGGATGAACAAGCTGCTTATTTTCCATTGCCTACTTGTACCTGTGGTGAACTTGCTGCAAAGATACAGGCTATGAGGGATGAAGACCACTTTCAGGACTTTATGTATGGGTTGAATACTGAGTTGTATGGTCATACCCGATCTAATCTTCTGGCTCAGGATCCTCAGCCAAGTTTAGATCGGGCATACCAGGCAGTCCGTGAGGAGGAGGATATACGAAAATCTCAGGTCCAATCCGCTGCTGAGGAGGTGTTGGTGCTGACTATCAAGAGTTCACCTCGTCTTTCTACTACTTCTAATAGTAGAACCTCAGATTCCAGGGACAAATCAGGTATGATCTGTACTCATTGCAAGAAAACAGGTCATGATGTTGCAACTTGCTTTGCCAAGATTAGCTATCCAGAGTGGTGGGAGACTCGTCCTCGATGTGATGGCGGACGTGGTGCTGGCGGTGGCAGAGGCCCATGTAAAACCCCTAAAATTTCTACTATTTTTTTATTAAATTTAGTACTGATTTAAAATTTTGTAATATACGTCGCATAGTCGTATTATACGTCGCGCACGACCTTTTATTTCTTTTTCGAATTTGCTCGACGAGTGCGATTATGTGCGAGCGTACACAATTTAGAAAAATATTTTTCTATTTTCAAAATAATATATAAAATAATTATTTTTAGTTATCATACTGAAATTTCCAAGTTTACGATTTTATTTATGAAAGCCTTTTCGTTTATAGCAGTTACTAATATTAAATAATATTCTTCATAAATATTATTTTAATTATTTATTAGTGCATTTAAATAATAATATTATTTTCAAAATTATTATTATAGTGTATTTTTGGAAAATATATTTCGAAATTATTGTGGCAATTTAAATCTTGATTTGAATTTATGGATTTATTTAAATAGTGAAACATTTAAAATTTGATTTATCCCATTGATTTTAAACCAAGAATTTAATTAGATTTAAATTTGATTGTATTTGGAATTGGATTTTGATTTGGATTCGGATTTATTGAATTAATTTAAATAAATAGATGAATTACCTAATCTGGGTTTTAAATATCCTAATCCCTATCTTAATGGGAATTTCCACATCCTATAAATAGGCAGGTACTCATCCATTATTTTTCCACAAGTCATAATTCCACAAATATTTCTCCACCCACGTGCGTGCATCGTGTCCGTGTTCCACCATCAAATTCTTATTCCAATTCTTTTTACAAATACAATTATTCTTTCGTGTTGACACCCCGACACCAAATTCCTAAACCTATCCCAATCCTAACCCCATCGACCACCTGTCCTCGGCCAACCCAACACCCTTCACCATCATCCCGGCGAAACCACCACAGCCCCTGTCAAGACCAAACCACCGAGACCAAATAATCCCCGGCGCCACCATTACAGAAACCACCACCACTGCCTTCGCCGTCACCACCACCGTCGTCAGCAAACCATTCCCACCATCACCGAGCACACAACCAACGCCACCAGCGGCGCCGTCCCAAACCACCACCGCAGGACCGGCCGGCCGAAAAACCCAAAAAAAAATCCCAAAACGAAAGCACACAAACCCTACTCACTGTAACGCCCCAGTCCCAAATACTTGAGACTATATACGTATCATGCCAGCTGTATACATACGTGTAAATATACGGCTCGTATGTATACATAAGCTGTAAAATGTAGAAAGCCAAGACACTAAATCTCATCCACAAATATAAATAATAATATAAAAATAACTTTGAGTTTGTCATGTATACAATCGTTGGGCGGAGACAAATCCACTACCAACTAATTTAAATAAGAAAGAATTATACAAGAAAATGATTTGGTCACGCGAAGGAGATGGCGATCCAAAAGCAACATCTCGAAGAATAGAGCGCAAGACATGGCCTTAGCTAGAGCACCTGGAGAAAATCACAAGACACACCTGGAGAGATAATCAGGTCCTCAGAGGGACGTAACAAGACACATAATATCATGCCAATAAACTGAATAATAAAGCTCAACAGAAAAGTATGCATGAGTAAAGGTTCCTAACCATCCTATGTGATATGCATTTTGAGGACAATATTCTATGCAGGGGCTGTAACGGATTCACGCAAGCAAGTAATAGATAGTGGCCGTCAAGTAGCGCTCATCCGAGACGCTATCGGCCCTGGGCAGAAGGTAGTGCTCATAGGAGTCACCCTCGGCCCAAAATGTGTGTAAAAATAAATGTAGCCCCTACGCTAATAACTGTCCCCTCCCCCGAATGATACTATACATGCATCGACTCCACGATACTGTTTTAATCCTTAATAACTGTCAAGTCTTCTAAAAAAAAATCTATTGACAGTTATATCGTAACGCATGGCCTGTACGCACCAATGATCAGTCAGCACGCAAGTCCGCATCTATATGCGACTCACAACTCACACACAATTCGTGGCACATCGTGACAGTTTATGAGATGCACTAAACATTCGGTGGTCCCTTAACTCTAAGCCAATTGCATAAAATATAATAATTTGTATATATATATAATTTTGAAAGAACAACATAAAGAAAAAGTATGCATAATATTGAGCAAGAAATTAAACAGTAAAGGCAAGGTGTCTTGCCTGATGTCCGAGTGAGGTAAGATGATGTCCTGGCGACGAATCAACAGCAGCGCACAAAGAGAAAGGTGTAGTTACAACTTCGGATGCTGAAAATAGTCTATTATCTAATTATAAATAATACTGCACCTATAACATTTATTTAATAAATTCTAAAGTTAGGATATGGCATAGGTTTTTGTATTAGCTCTCCGAAAAACTAAACGGATCGCATTTTCGTTTCCGGAGTCTCCCGAAATCGCAAAAATACTGAAACCCGTTTATTTTTAGGACACTAGATACTCAAACAATTTTGTAGAAATCTACAGAATGAAATTTGTCTATTAAAATATGTTTTTGGAAATTTTACCTCGATACGTTTCTTTTAAAAAAAACTAGAGGCAAAACGGAGTTCGGAGCTAGGATATATCGTCGTTACAAGTTGCTCTTGCTACTAAAAAGCGGGACTGAATCTAATGACGAATTTTAGAGTTTCTATTGGACTAAAAATAATTTCGAATTATGGCTGATAGAAGGGGGATGTATTGGATTTATATTGTTATTTATTTCAGATTTATCTCCTAAATTAGATAGGATTTGATTTAAATAAATTGGAGTTTGCTTTGTTAGGATATGATATAGATATGGATGCTTTCCTATTAGACTTAGGATTATGATTAACTTAAAATATAGTTCATATTTATCTAAATTATCTATAACATTATTTAAAATTACTATAGATAATAAATAGAGTTAATATCTATTTAAACAACCTTTATCTAATCTCATTTATACAAGCTGAAATATTTAATACTAAATTGACATTTATTCTATATTATGTAAATAGTGTACAATACAAGTAACATGTAAAAAGTAATAAAAGTCATAAAATAAATCTTAAAAGTTTGAGAATTTTTTTTGTATAATATAGTTCAGATCCTTAATATACTAGAAAAATAGCTTTATATATTTTTATACTAAATTCACTAATGAGCACTATACTAAATATATGGAAAGTAATATAAATTATATAATAAGTCAATAAATAGTTATTTAAAAATCCAAAAATTTCACAAATATTTATTTTGAAAAATCAGGGGATTTACAAAAGTCTTATTTAGATAAGAACTAAGAAGAGTTTTAATTCCCCTTAGATTTTCCACTATTAAATTCAAATTGATTTAAAAGTAACTCAACAAATATAATCCAATGTAGATAGATTCTACCTCTAATTTAAAATGTATTTGAATAACTTAATAACTTTTTTTTAAACTTAAATCACCATAATTAATTACATATTAAATCAACCCATATTTAATATACCTTTTTCGAGATAATATATGATAATAATTAATTTCAAAAATACAATTATATATACACTCGCATGCAAAAATAATACTTACATAAAATACAGTTTTTCTAAATTACTAGTTATACTAGTACCATAAAATAAAATGACCTTTTTTAAAATAAAAATAAAGTTTGATAATCCTCGACACAACGTATTTACAACTTCAAGCAATATAAAATATTTATCGTCTATTATTTTGAAATATTTTCTACATCTATATAATTAAAATATTTTATAAAAATATGTACTTCGTACTTATTCGCACTTAACGAGAAATTTACGAAACGTAAACTCGTACGCGACGTACAAATACGAAGTACCAAAATCAATACCATATTTATAAAAAAATTGTAGTAAAAATTTAGGGGTTTTACACTCACCTTCTCCGGTCGCCGTGCCTGTCCGTCGCGAGCCCGCCGCACCGCCTTCCGTCGCGTCGGCTACCGAACGCCGACCGCCGCCCCCACTGGATCACCCAGCGCCGAGCCCAGCCCCGAACTCCGATCACCGATCTCCCCTCCACTGACTCTCCCGCGGCCATATCTCCCCTCTCTCCGCCGGATCTGCGCCGGCGAGCTCCTCCTCGTCAGCACCCTCCGCGAAACCCCCTTCGTCGAGACATCAGCCTCTTGACCGCCTATTCCTCCGCCCCACCTCGCCAGCTCTCGGCGTGGCCGCCCGCGCCGACCACCGTCTTCCGCCGCAACCTCGATCCACCTTCCACCGCTGAGCGCTCCGCCCACCTCTCCTCGCTGTCCGCCGGAGCAGCGCTCCGCTCACCTCCCACTCCCTCTCGAAACCCACTCCTTTCATCCTCCTTTCTTCCTTAATAGTAGAAGACAGTGGTCTTTGTTTTGGTTTCCCAACATTTTGTTTTGCTTTGGGTTCTGTTGCAAAGGTTGTGTTCATCTAAAACGACTAAACGAGACAGTGGTCTTTGTTTGATTATCTTAAATTATTTTTATTTTATTAATTTATTTTATGTATTTGTGTAGGTTTTTTAAAAAAAATAGCAACAGATGCTGCCAATAATATTTTATTATTATCATACTACTATGTTTTATTATTTGTAGGTTATTCCTATTGTTATTATTAAGATAAGGGATATAATAGTTATGATACAATTGTTAATTGCTATTATATTAATTGTTATTTTACTATTAATATTAATACTAATATGTATTATTCATATATATACCGTTTTAATAAATAAAATATATATGATAAACAGTTTCATAAAATATATATATAAACATTTGAAAAAAAAAAATACAGTCTTGTCTTAAAGTGATTTTTCTAGATTTTAATATATTTTCAATAATAAAATGATAGCCTTTTATCTAAGTATCCTATTTTTACAAACCGTAAAGTATTTTAGCCTAAAAAAACAATTTATATATATTTCAAGTATTATCCAAAAAAACTATTTCGACTAATAAAATATATTTTCCAGTATTATAAAATATTTTCTAAAATTGTATATATATATATATATTTTTTATCCATTTTCTCTAATTATCCTCATGTCCGTGACTAATCACATTATTCCTATTCCTTCGCCAATTCTATACGTCCTCCTATCGTCCTTAGCTATTTCGACTGTCCTGGACCTGATGGAACAGTCTGTGCCACCATCGGAGACCGTCTTGCGTAGTTGTACACCGAAGTCTTATTATGTGCCACCTTGATCATCGCAGCACACCAGGCGTCCTACCAGGCAAGACACCTTGCCATTTGCTGTTTAATTATTTTAGCTCATATTTTCATGCATTATTTATTTTCTTTATGCAAAATAAACTGTGATACATGGCATAACCTGTTAGAACTTACTGTTCATTTATATTTCCTGCTATGTATTATTTTTTTTACACATTAAACCTAGATTTAAGGGCCACCTTTGTGTGTTGCATTCATGGCCTTGACACGTTGTACCACGAAGTTGTGTGTCGCATGTAGAACCCGGAAGTACGTGATTGGCTGGCCACCAGTACGTACAAGCCGTGCGATAGGAATAACCGCTAATAGAAATTGCATGCTAGTTTGACATAGCGGTTATAAAGGTTTACTGTTGTGGATACAACATAATAGGCATTGGGAGGGAAGAACAGTTCCTTAATGTATGGGTCATATATGCACTGTCCTGATTGCCGGTTATCTCCAATGGGAGGTACGATCCTGATAGCCGGTTATCTCCAGTGGGAGGTACGGTCCTGATTGCCGGTTATCTTCAGTGGGAGATACTGTCCTGATTCCTGATATTCCTGATCCGGCCCATGCGTCAAAGGTTTATTCTTTATTGCATATTCACTATAGTACGGTTAGGTACCCTATTACATATATATTTGAACAATATTTATTCAGTTTATATGGCATGATATTATGTGTCTTGTTACGTCCCTCTAAGGACCTGGTTATCTCTCCAGGTGTGTGCTCTTGTCTTTTGCAGGTGCTCTAGCTCTAGCCATGATTGATATTTCGTCGAGGATGATTGCACTTGGATCGTCTTCGCTTCGCTCGCCACTCATTTCATTTTCTATGTACTTTTTCTTATTTTGTTGGTAGTGGATTTGTCTCCGCCCAACATATTGTATCAAGACAAATTCATTATCATTATATGATATCTTTTATTCATTTATTTTGTGTGGATGAGATTAGTTATGGTTCTACTGCATTTTACAGCTTACGTATATTTATTATACGGCTGGCATGTCTACGTTCCTAGTCCTACGTATTTTGGGACTGGGGCGTTACATATTTTTATGGTGGCCCATGCAGGTCAAGATAAATTATTTGGTTACTTTACCGTACTGCGAATAGGTTTAGAAGTCTAGGATCTCATCCACATACTTGACCTCTTTCCTTGATTTTATCTACCATCTGACTCATCAATTGCATCTTGCTTGCTTCCTTCCATCCCTATTCTCATCTTTCCTTCGTGCTTGCTAGATATTGACCCTACTAGTTAGTTGTCCCAAAACACCATTAGTTTAATTCTTTAAGTTGGGAGAATACCTTATGAACTATCAACCCCTTTGACCTAGTGACCTATATTAGCAAGCTTATTTAGATCCTAGAATCTAGAGGACCTAACCCCTCTAGCCAACCAAGGACTTGGACAAGAAGACTATAGGACGACTGTATGACTTAGAATCATTCTACCTTCTTTAAATTTTAATCTCTCGTGCCTGTGTATTTACTATTTTGACTAATGATGCTAATGTAGCCTAGTTTGTCACGACCCGCACCCACTGTGAGGGTACGAGTACGTAACAGCGCCCAGCCTACGCCGCAGTGTCGGCGGTAGAACGCTGTTCTAAGTCTCTAACTAACCATCAACTCATGCAGTATATAATGTACTCATCATGATCAACTCCGAACGGAGGACAAGTATAAGATATGGTGTATCTCAATCACAGTCTAAGCACGATAAGTAACACAGAATTGTAACTAAGAATTTGAAGACAAAAATAAATACTGAAATAATAACAACATCTGAATAATCTCAAATACATCTCAAGTCTCAATTCTATACAACAAGCTCTAAATGAAAATAAATGCAAGTCTACTAAACTAAATCTCGATCACTCCTGAGTGTCGGGGCCAAAGGTAGCTAAACCATCTCCTGGACAGTAACATGTAGGGCACGTGTCCTCAGGGCAAACATCTATAAAATTTTCAACAGGTCCAGTCAGGACAGGAACGAGCACATCTCATCTAGAAAACCCAAGTAAATGACAGAGAACTATAAAGCAGTTATAGGCAGTTGTATTGATGAAAATGGCAGTTTATATTCAGGTGATGGTAAGAAAGACATAAAGTACAAGGAAAGAAAATAACTAAACAAGAGAAGAATCATAGTAATGAAGACTGTAAAAATAGAACTGGGTGTTACATAGTTTTTGCAAGCTTATTCTTTATCGAGTTTGTTCATGACATATGCTATTGAGCGCTCACTAGCATGTTGTCTAATCAGAACCGGTGCATAATGGTCTGATCAACCAAGTGCACTTTGGTTCGCTTTTATCTATCGTTCTACGTGGATGGGGACATAGCTAAACTTGCCCTCTAGAATCCCATCCACGACTGCCTTGACAATTCCTTTAAAATTATTTGATCGTCTTTGAATCACGTATTCGTATTCGATAACGCCTCCTTCGAACTCTATATTGCTTTCGCCTTCACCTATTTTAGAAGGACGAAGGCGTTATACTAGAACTTCCTCTAGCCTTCCTATCGGCTATGACCATTCTCACTCGATGTTGCTATGTCTTCATCATAAACTTCTCGACCTTTTCCTTGCCCCTAATTCGACAATCTTGACTTTCTAATCACTTGAATTTAAGAGTGATTACAATCGTCTCTTAATCATATCCTTAACCTAGACTACGACCATATAAACTTCTTTAAGGAACCCTTCTATCTACCGTTGTGCCTTCTCACCCCCCCTACGAAATTCTTAATTTCGAGGACGAAATTCTTTTAAGCTGGGTCGGATGTAAAATCTCTAAAATTTCTACTATTTTTTTTTAAATTTAGTACTGATTTAAAATTTTGTAATATACGTCGCATAGTCGTATTATACGTCGCGCACGACCTTTTATTTATTTTTCGAATTTGCTCGACGAGTGCGATTATGTGCGAGCGTACACAATTTAGAAAAACATTTTTCTATTTTCAAAATGATATATAAAATAATTATTTTTAGTTATCATACTGAAATTTCCAAGTTTACGATTTTATTTATGAAAGCCTTTTCGTTTATAGCAGTTACTAATATTAAATAATATTCTTCATAAATATTATTTTAATTATTTATTAGTACATTTAAATAATAATATTATTTTTGAAATTATTATTATATTATATTTTTGGAAAATATATTTCGAAATTATTATGGCGATTTAAATCTTGATTTGAATTTATGGATTTATTTAAATAGTAAAACATTTGAAATTTGATTTATCCCATTGATTTTAAACCAAGAATTTAATTAGATTTAAATTTGATTGTATTTGGAATTGGATTTGGATTCGGATTTATTGAATTAATTTAAATAAATAGATGAATTATCTAATTTGGGTTTAAATATCCTAATCCCTATCTTAATGGGAATTTCCACATCCTATAAATAGGCAGGTACTCCTCCATTATTTCTCCACAAGTCATAATTTCATAAATATTTCTTCACCCACGTGCGTGCATCGTGTCCGTGTTCCACCATCAAATTCTTATTCCAATTCTTTTTACAAATACAATTATTCTTTCGTGTCGACACCCCGACACCAAATTCCTAAACCTATCCCTATCCTAACCCCATCGACCACCAGTCCTCGGCCAACACAACACCCTTCACCATCATCCCGACGAAACCACCACAGCCCCTGTCAAGACCAAACCACCGAGACCAAATTATCCCCGGCGCCACCATTACAGAAACCACCACCACTGCCTTCGCCGTCACCACCACCGTCGTCAGCAAACCATCCCCACCATCACCGAGCACACAACCAACGCCACCAGCGGCGCCGTCCCAAACCACTACCGCAGGACCGGCCCGTCGAAAAACCCAAAAAAAAAATCCCAAAACGAAAGCACACAAACCCTACTCACCTTCTCTGGTCGCCGCGCCTGTCCGTCGTGAGCCCGCCGCACCGTCTCACCACCTTCCGCCGCGTAGGCCACCGAACGCCGACCGCCGCCCCCACTGGATCACCCAGCGCCGACAGCTTCAGCCTCCGCCTGAGCGCCGAGCCCAGCCCCGAACTCCGATCACCGATCTCCCCCTCCACCGACTCTTCCGCGGCCACGTCTCCCCTCTCTCCGCCGGATCTGCGCCGGCGAGCTCCTCCTCGTCAGCACCCTCCGCGAAACCCCCTTCGTCGAGACATCAGCCTCTTGACCGCCTATTCCTCCGCCCTACCTCGCCAGCTCTCAGCGTGGCCGCCCGCGCCGACCACCGCCTTCCGTCGCAACCCCGATCCACCCTCCACCGCCGAGCGCTCCGCCCACCTCTCCTCGCTGTCCGCCGGAGCAGCGCTCCGCTCACCTCCCACTCCCTCTCGAAACACTCCTTTCATCCTCCTTTCTTCCTTAATAGTAGAAGACAGTGGTCTTTGTTTTGGTTTCCCAACATTTTGTTTTGCTTTGGGTTCTGTTGCAAAGGTTGTGTTCATCTAAAACGAGACAGTGGCCTTTGTTTGATTATCTTAAATTATTTTTATTTTATTCATTTATTTTATGTATTTGTGTAGGTTTTAAAAAAAATAGCAACAGATGCTGCCAATAATATTTTTATTATTATCATACTACTATGTTTTATTATTTGTAGGTTATTCCTATTGTTATTATTAAGATAAGGGATATAATAGTTATGATACAATTGTTAATTGCTATTATATTAATGGTTATTTTACTATTAATATTAATACTAATATGTATTATTCATATATATACCATTTTAATAAATAAAATATATATGATAAACAGTTTCATAAAATATATATATAAACATTTAACAAAAAAAAATACAGTCTTGTCTTAAAGTGATTTTTCAAGATTTTAATATATTTTCAATAATAAAATGATAGCCTTTTATCTAAGTATCCTATTTTTACAAGCCGTAAAGTATTTTAGCCTAAAAAAACAATTTCTATATATTTCAAGTATTATCCAAAAAAACTATTTCGACTAATAAAATATATTTTCTAGCATTATAAAATATTTTCTAAAATTATATATATATATATTATCCATTTTCTCCAATTATCCTCATGTCCGTGACTAATCACATTATTCCTATTCCTTCGCCAATTCTATACGTCCTCCTATCGTCCTTAGCTATTTCGACTGTCCTGGACCTGATGGAACAGTCCGTGCCACCATCGGAGACCGTCTTGCGTAGTTGTACACCGAAGTCTTATTATGTGCCACCTTGATCATCGCAGCACATCAGGCGTCCTACCAGGCAAGACACCTTGCCATTTGCTGTTTAATTATTTTAGCTCATATTTTCATGCATTATTTATTTTCTTTATGTAAAATAAACTGTGATACATGGCATAACCTGTTAGAACTTATTGTTTATTTATATTTCCTGCTATGTATTATTTTTCTTACATATTAAACCTAGATTTAAGGGACCACCTTTGTGTGTTACATTCATGGCCTTGACACGTTGTACCACGAAGTTGTGTGTCGCATGTAGAACCCGGAAGTGCGTGATTGGCTGGCCACTAGTACGTACAAGCCGTACGATAGGAATAACCGCTAATAGAAATTGCATGCTAGTTTGACTTAGCGGTTATAGAGGTTTACTGTTGTGGATACAACATAATAGGCATTGGAAGGGAAGAACAGTTCCTTAATGTATGGGTCATATATGCACTGTCCTGATTGCCGGTTATCTCCAATGGGAGGTACGGTCCTGATAGCCGGTTATCCCCAGTGGGAGGTACGGTCCTGATTGTCGGTTATCTTCAGTGGGAGATACGGTCCTAATTCCTGATATTCCTGATCCGGCCCATGCGTCAAAGGTTTGTTCTTTATTGCATATTCACTATAGTACGGTTAGGTACCCTATTACATATCTATTTGAATAATATTTATTCAGTTTATATGGCATGATATTATGTGTCTTGTTACGTCCCTCTGAGGACCTGGTTATCTCTCCAGGTGTGTGCTCTTGTCTTTCGCAGGTGCTCTAGCTCTAGCCGTGATTGATATTTCGTCGAGGATGATTGCACTTGGATCGTCTTCGCTTCGCTCGCCACTCATTTCATTTTCTATGTACTTTTTCTTATTTTGTTGGTAGTGGATTTGTCTCCGTCCAACATATTGTATCAAGACAAATTCATTATCATTATATGATATCTTTTATTCATTTATTTTGTGTGGATGAGATTAGTTATGGTTCTACTGTATTTTACAGCTTACATATATTTAATATACGGCTGGCATGTCTACGTTCCTAGTCCTATATATTTTGGGACTGGGGCGTTACAGCCCGGCACCACAGCAGAGACGTGATGGAGGACGCGGTACTGGTGGCGCAGGGGTTGTTCATCATGTCGCCGCTGCTGGTCATGGTGTCCCTGCTGGTCTTGCTGGGAGTTCGACAAATATGATGCATGGAGGGTATCCTTCACCACTCTCAGGTGAACAATGGCAGAAACTGATGAGCTTGCTGGGTAACGACAATCCTTCCAACCCTGGTTCTTCAAACTCTGATCGTCTGATGGGTAAGAATTCTTCTGTCACTTGGATATTTGATACTGGAGCTACTTTTCATGCGACAGGTTCTCATGACTGTTTAGTTGATTTCTTTGAGGGCCTTGTCTGTCCTGTGGTTTTGCCTGATGGGAGTACTATTGAGGCTGTTCTGAGAGGCAAAGTATTTTTGACTGCTTCATTGGTGTTGACGGATGTTCTTTATGTTTCGACATTGACTTGCAATTTGATCTCTGTCTCACAATTGATTGGTGTCAGAAATTGTGATATGTTATTTACTCCTGATTTATGTTTTGTTCAGGACCGAAGTACGAGGATGGTGATTGGAGCAGATGAACAACGGGGTGGACTTTACTTCTTGGGGGAGGTTCCAGCTTCTTAGGCTTCGGTGATCCTGGCATGCAGAGAGAGTGATTCCGAGGTTTGGCATAGTAGACTGGGGCATCCTTCAGATAAAGTAATACAGACTTTGCCTTTTCTCTCTGGTAGTAGTGTATTTTTTCATAAGGCTTGTGATATTTGTCATCGAGCTAAACAGACTCGTGTTGCCTTTCCTGATAGTAGTAGTCGTGCTTTGAGATGCTTTGAACTTATACACTGTGATCTGTGGGGACCATATCGTGTTCCGTCATCTAATGGGGCACGATATTTTTTGACTTTGGTGGATGATTTTTCTAGAGCTGTTTGGGTTATTTTATTGGAGGATAAGTGTGCTGTTTATTCTATGTTTCTTAAATTCATTGCTATGGTGAAGCGTCAGTTTGGGGCTGATATACGTCGTATGCGGAGTGACAATGGCACTGAATTTAATTGTTTACGAGATTATTTTTCATCTCAAGGTATATTGTTTCAAACATCCTGTGTTGGGACACCTCAACAGAATGGAAGGGTGGAAAGAAAACATCGACATATTTTAAATGTAGCCAGGGCATTGAGATTTCAGGGTTCTCTTTTCGTGGATTTTTGGGGGAATGTGTTCTGGGTGCATATTATTTGATCAATAGAACACCTTCTAGTATCTTGCATTTTAAGTCTCCTTATAAAATTTTATATGGTTCGGCTCCTTCGTATGATCATCTACGTATTTTTGGGTGTCTGTGCTATGCGTATGATTTAAAATCCCGCCATGATAAATTTGCTAGCAGGAGTAGAAAATATATCTTTGTTGGGTATCCACTCGATAAAAAGGGATGGAAACTGTATGATTTGGAGACTGGTGAATTTTTTGTGTCCCGCGATGTCACATTTTATGAAAAAGAATTTTCTGGGTGTGGCTCTGCTAGCGAGATGTCTTCTGCGACACGCCATACATCTATTGAGATGCCGAGAGACGATATAGAGGTTTTTGGGATTGTGTCGGCTACGGTTGCTGAGGCCGGAGTGGTTGCTGGCGGCTCGGCATCGAGTGACGAGGATACACAGGTAGCTGCAGAAGTATTGACAGGAGAGTCCGCTGGGGGTGACGCGGATACTACTGATGATACAGGGGATACAGTGTTGCCAGAGGTGCCCGACGAGGTAATATTGGGAAGAGGAATGAGAAAGAAATCACAGCCAGTACGATTATAGGATTTTGTGACGAATGCTGTTCGAAGTAAAAGTCTCCCCCTTTGTAGCTCCCCTTCCCAGATTTTTTTTAAATATTTTATTTATTTTATTGGATTGATTATTAAGTATAAATTATTTATTATTATTTATTATCATTTTTGCTTTATCAAAATAATATAAATAGTATTCACTCTTTAAATGAATTATATATATGTTTTGGCTATGGAATATTCATTTATGTATATAGGGCATTATCACATGGTTATATATAGACGCAAATACATATTTATATGAATATAGAAATATATATATAAACATCTATATATATAGTTAATGAAATAGAAATATATAAAAAAATATATAGTTAATGAAATAGAAATATATATATAAATATATATGTATATAAATACTTATATATATACATATATCTACATATATACATTTATATATGTATACGTATATATATAGATATGTGTGCGTATATATAGACGTATAAATATATATAGGTATTTATATATATAAGTAGACACACACACACACACACACACACACACACACACACACACACACACACATATATATATATATATATATATATATATATATATATATATATATATATATATATATATATATATATATAGACGTATAAATATATATAGGTATTTATATATATAAGTAGACACACACACACACACACACACACACATATATATATATATATATATATATATATATATATATATATATATGAAATAAATTGTAATAGAGAAAGAAAAAGAAAAAAAAGAGGGACTAAAAGGGAAAAAGCCAACCTTTTTCCCAAAACCGAACTAGTTCTCAGCCCAGCAGCGGGCAAAGCCTCAAACACACCCCACAGCCCGAGCCACTTAACCCAGGCTTTCGGTTCATAACTGAACTTTCAAGTATATATACACCCACACGCGCAATCGAGGTTGAACGAAACCCTAGTACGAGCGTCACGCCACCACCACGTCTCGGAGACCCCCGTGCGCGTGCCACTGCGGGCCGCCGCCGGCCGGCCATGGACGCCACGCGCGCGCATGTGCGCAGGAAGGAACAACAGCAGCGTGCATTGGGAAGTACAACTTCGTCGTGCAAATTCTTCACGCCCGATCGATCATTCGATGAGCCGTTTCTTCAGATGGATACCTAACCTAACCCTCTTCGTCTCCTTTCAAGTAGATGTAATTATTTAGCGATGTACGCGTAGTAAATCGAGTGCCAAAACTTGGAAAACCTGCTTACATACAGAGTAAAACCCAGTCCAAACGCCCATGTTGGGAGGCCGATTCTGGTCAAACCAACGACCGATTTAGAATTCTAATTGAACAATTATTTAGACAACATGTAGGACAACAAAATCCTTCAGATAGATTAATTTTTCATTCACAGTGTAATGAGTAATTGGATTGTAAAGTTACAGAAAAACCTGTTTTGAAAATCATGAAAACCCACGTTACGACGTGCGTCCCGCCATTCTGGGCGACGTGGTCGTGAACCGAAGGCATCAAAAGCTGCGTAACGGCTTCATGGTCGTGTGGGCTTTGACGGAATTCAAATTGGTCGCGTGTGCGCGACGAATTTGATGCGTATCCGTCAAAATTCACCGTATCGTGCACTTTGCAAAATTTTCAATTACTTTGTGCACGCTCGTCAGATCGAGACAAAACTTGCGCCAACAGGACCGTATCGTTTTTCTGGTCCTGTATGCCAAGTTTGGTCCGATTCCGAGACAGTTGATAAAATCGTCGTTTTACGGGCCCCACGGTCCCACTTAACGGGCGATTTTGTGCACGGCCGCCGGAATCCAACTCTGGACATGCGGTTGGGTTCGTATCGGAAAACCGAATCCGTAAACATATTGTTTGATGACTTTAGAGATCGTTGACCCTGGCATGCTTTTCGGTGCAAAGCGGATCCAACGACAGACATCATTTTTGCCCAAAATTACTGTTTTGCCCCTGTGTCCAGAATTGGACTTAAGGACAGGCAATCCTAGCTAATTTGACTATTCTGAGAACGTTGGTACTGTTTATTTCAACATCTGGAGATTTCTGCATGTGTTGACTGATTGTGGCTCATTGAGTGGTATAGTATTATTGGTTTCTCCAGCTAAGGACCTCAGGCAAGTACACTTTCTGATTGCTTTCGATTCATTGTAGTTTTCTCATTTCATGTCTATACATATATCTTGCTGCTTGTTGACACGCTCGTCATACGGAGTAGTCGGGAGGGGAAATACCTTAGTAGACATGTGGACTACCCAGAACTTCCCCATGATGTCTATTCGTGAACAATAGCACCTGTACACGACACGTACAGGTGCCGTATTTACCTTCTAGCCGTTCACATGTCGAAAAAGATATTTCACACCACCTAGATTGATGTCTTTTATTAGTTTTTCCGTGTTTACTTCTCTATCGTGCTATGTCATCAGTTATCTTCCAGTTTTTATCTCTCATATGTTATTTTCATGTCTTGTTAATTCTATTGTGTTTTCGCATTGTCGTCGATTTGTGTACTTGTTTCATTCCTGACTGGAAACCAACATTTTTCAGGTTTAGCCGCGATCACTCTTAGCATTGGAAAGGCTTGGGTATGCTGAGGACAACCTAGAAATAGATATCAGTTGTACTCAATTTTATTAATTGTAAAACTTTGTATTTTCCTTTAAATATAAATGTTGTAACTGTTGTAATAAATTTAGAAATGTGAATGAGCACCAATTGTGATATTTTTGAGCATTTATTTCTTGCGGGCTTGACAGTGTTCTACCGTCGACTCTGCGACATAGGCTGGCTTGGACACGTCTCGTATCCGAAAAAGCGGGTGCGGGTTGTGACAAGTTTTTGTGGTGGCCCATGCAGGTCAGTCTTCGCCAATGACTGCGAACTCGTGGTAGTACGTTTCTTAGTCGTACTACTGCGAGCCTGCGCCCAGGAAATGCTCATTCATAATTAGGAATAAAATAATTTAGGGGAATGACTAGGACTAGGAGTCCCTTGTTCAAATTGACCGTCGGGTAGTTAAGATTGTTAGATAGGCTATGCTATTTAGAATGCTTGCCAGGTCTCTATAAGATACACTATTACAATTAATATGACAATGTGATTCAATATGGATATACTATTCGCTTGATATGTTAGGACTGCCTAGAATTAAAGCTTTAATCTTGATGAACTGTTTAATTTTCTTTTGCTTTATTAGATATAAATCTTATATCATGAGTTAGAATCGTCTATTTTAAATTCTCTTTTGCTGTAAGGAGTTAGTTTATAATTTCTGATTCTGTTATTCGTGTACGAATCTCGAGTTAGATTTGATTTAAAGTTTTCCTCAGCCATTTGAAATATATATATGAGATAAATGTTAGGAGGTTCTTATTTTTTTTTCTTTTTTCTGTCTTCAGTTATTTTCTCCCCAGTCAACCTTTTTACTTTAAGGATTGAGACTCATAGGTAGATGTTTACGCTCTATCATAATCCACTAGCTTGAAACTCTAGCAGCTCCTTGAAGTCCTTAGGAATATAGTTAGAGTAATTAAATGACTGCGATGGTTAGACAGCAGCGCACTGTCGTCAATTATTCGAGAGTGGAGAATGTGGGTTCACTGCAGCCAGCAGCGCACTGGCAAGACACAACCCATAGAATGGAAATCATTTCGATGAATCGTAGTTTATGGATCATTGCAAAAACTATGTCCTCGTTGACCTCTTAGATCTTAGATACACTTATGTCAATATAGGTAGAGTGTCTGATAGCCTATCACATTTGAATCACGAAACCAAGGTTTTGCCGTAGCCAGAGTATACGGGCAAGGCGTAATTCTCGGTGAAATAATTTCAAATGTGATTACAAGTTTAAGATACCATAGAGGATAGAAAAATGCACTGTATGACCCTAAGATCCAAAACCAATACTAGTGTAAGTTCTGTGAGTTGAGTAGCATGTCTCCCACCCTAGCATTCCGTGGTCCTTGTGATCTATTAACGAGGTAATTGACCGACATTAATAGGTTTATCTAGAATATAGAATTTAGAGTTCCATAACCCATTAGTCGACCAAGGCCTTATGGATAAGCAGATAGTAGGATGACCGTATCAGCAATAACACCGGGTAAGATTTTAATTTTTCCAAAACTCAAACTACTTATTCCTCCTTTCAAAAATCTCGCGTATTTATATTCTGACTCTTGACCAATGCTGCTATTACAGCCTAGTTTTTGCAAGCTTACTCTTTATCGAGCTTGAATTCAAGACATATGTTTATTGGGGACGCCCGCTAACATATTGTCTAATCAGAATTATTGTATTACGGTCTGATCAACCATGATGCATTTGGTTCGCTTTTCATTTAACTATCCTATGTGGATTGAGATGTAGATGTCTCTAGGATCTCATCCGCGACTGCTTTTGACAATTTCTCTTAAATTATACATTCGCCTTTGAATCACGTAATTGTATTCATGACATCTCTCTTGAACTCTTCATTGTTTATGTTTTTCACTGATTGGAAAGACGAAAGCTCGTAATTGATAGGTGGATACAGAGTACCCCCATGGCTATGATAGTGGTATACGCAAGTGTAGCTACCATCGGCCAGCCCTGTGACTAGAACCTTGCCTTATGTTACTCGTCCTCTCTGCGACCCTAAACCTACTATCATGATCTTCAGGTCAGTGGAGTCCGAGAATGATTAGGATCCTTCCCTTGACCAATACCAACCTAGGAGACTACCGTATTCCGTCATGTCGTATCTTATTCTTTATTAACCAGAGTCGAGGTACAATATCCGGACCTTGAAATCCTTCTAACCCCATTATTCCTAAAACCATATCCCAGCTTCTAAGGTGGGTAGACTGTAAGCCTCCTAAAATTTTTGAGATATACGAGGATTACCGAGTGATTAGAATAATTTTCATTAGGATGATGATCAGTGCCTTTGGACTCCCACTTTTCATTTAGATCATTTGTGTCCTCGGCCGTGTCATTAATATTCGGAGCACGAGACCAGTGGTTATCTTCCAACAAATTTCACATGTAAGATCTAGACGAGTCCACCTTCATCTAGGTATATTATGTCCCACTCAAACACGTACCCTTGTACTCTAATTCTGTGGTACGACTTTCAGGACAAAAAGGACTAGCTATAACCCTTACCATAGTAACCGTATGCTTTTTGACTCCCACTAGAGCCTCAACCTTGACCCAATTCATTTGACCCAATATATGGTTGTGATTTACTCGAAGCCCACTACGCACATGCCACTAGTGTGCCACCCAATGGAAGCCTCAAGTGCTACTTAAACACAAAAGTCAATGAAGGCGTATTTTGGGCTTGTGGGCCTAGCTAACAAACCGGACTGACAACTAGCCCAACCACTTGGGTGGAAAACTATTCTAGGGTACCCTAACCTAGTAGAAATAGTTTACCTTGGGATCTTGTTCAGTCTATATAGATTGAGACCCAATGTTTATCCAACCAACGACTGATGTCCAAATAGAGAACCCATTAAGACCACAATCTTGAATTCTCAAATTTTGTTCCGTTATGGAACCTTGTTTGAATTAGAATTTCGAGAACGAGAATTCTGTATTGCACGGATTGTAGGTCACTCTAAGTAACGAAGGGCTCTTCGACGTAGCAAGTGACTGGACTAGAGTAGTCCAATCTAGCAAATAAGGCAGTGGTTCATAAACTCTTCCTATCTGTATCATTGGATACTCTCTACCGTTCGTGAAACTTCATATTTGCTCTCGATTATTCTTCCTTATCTTCCTGTCCTTCTTATTTCAGGGCGACGAATGGTCATGCTTATTAGAATTTGCCAATATTTCTTAGCTACTTGAGTAAATTTGTTGATTGTTAGATTTTGGGTTCTTGATAGATATGAAAGGATTATAGACGTCATATGCAGCAGGTATCTGTTGGTAGGATTGTTAGCAACTAGTTAGAAGATTATAGATTTTAGTTGTGAGGAGTAGTGTGACCAAAGGTGGGTAGAAGTCCTCGAGTACTCGGAGTATAAAATGACTAGAGAATACCATGAAATATTTTTGAGAAATTAAATTTGAGAAGATTGTGGTAATAGTGGATTTATTCGTTTACTTTTATTTTTGAATTTTAGGCATGTTTATGAGTCAGAATTTCGAGGACGAAATTATTTTAAGGTGGGTAGATTTGTAGCTCCCCTTCCCGGAATTTTTTTTAAATATTTTATTTATTTTATTGGATTGATTATTAAGTATAAATTATTTATTATTATTTATTATCATTTATGCTTTATCAAAATAATATAAATAGTATTCACTCTTCAAATGAATTATATATATGTTTTGGCTATGGAATATTCATTTATGTATATAGGGCATTATCACATGGTTATATATAGATGCAAATACATATTTATATGAATATAGAAATATATATATAAACATCTATATATATAGTTAATGAAATAGAAATATATATATATATATATATATATATATATATATATATTTTATATATATATATATATATATATATATAATATATATATATATATATATATATATATATATATATATATATATATATATATGTATATATAGATATATGTATATATATAAGTATTTATATATGTATACATATATATATAGATATATGTGTGCGTATATATAGACGTATAAATATATATAGGTATTTATATATATAAGTAGAGATATATATATATATATATATATATATATATATATATATATATATATATATATATATATATATATATATATATATATATGAAATAAATTGTAATAGAGAAAGAAAAAAAAAGGGACTAAAAGGGAAAAAGCCAACCTTTTTCCCAAAACCGAACTAGTTCTCAGCCCAGCAGCGGGCAAAGCCTCAAACACACCCCACAGCCCGAGCCACTTAACCCAGGCTTTCGGTTCATAACATAACTTTCAAGTATATATACACCCACACGCGCAATCGAGGTTGAACGAAACCCTAGTACGAGCGCCGTGCCACCACCACGTCTCGGCGACCCCCGCGCGCATGCGCGCCGCTACGGGCCGCCGCCGGCCGGCCATGGACGCTGTGCGCGCGCACGTGCGCGGGAAGGAACAACAGCAGCGTGCATCGGGAAGTACAACTTTGTCGTGCAAATTCTTCACGCCGATCGATCATTCGACGAGCCGTTTCTTCAGGTGGATACCTAACCTAACCCTCTTCGTCTCCTTTCAATTAGATGTAATTATTTAGCGATGTACGCGTAGTAAATCGAGTGCCAAAACTCAGAAAAACCTGCTTACAAATAGAGTAAAACCCAGTCCAAACGCCCATGTTGGGAGGCCAATTCTGGTCAAACCAACGACCGATTTAGAATTCTAATTGAACAATTATTTAGACAATATGTAGGACAACAAAATCCTTCAGATAGATTAATTTTTCGTTCACAGTGTAATGAGTAATTGGATTGTAAAGTTACAGAAAAACCTGTTTTGAAAATAATGAAAGCCCACGATACGACGTGCGTCCCGCCATTTCGGGCGACGTGGTCGCGAACCGAAGGCATCGAAAGCTATGTAATGGCTTCGTGGTCGTGTGGGCTTTGACGGAATTCAAATTGGTCGCGTGTGCACGACGAATTTGATGCGTATCCGTCAAAATTTACCGTATCGTGCACTTTGCAAATTTCTCAATTATATTGTGCACGGTCGTCAGATCGAGATAAAACTTACGCCAACAGGACCGTATTATTTTTCTGGTCCTGTATGCCAAGTTTGGTCTGATTCCGAGATAGTTGATAAAATCGTCGTTTTATGGGCCCCATGGTCCCACTCAACAGACGATTTTGTGCACGGCCGCCGGAATCCAACTCTGGACATACGGTTGGGTTCGTATCAGAAAATCGGATCCATAGACATATAGTTTGACGACTTTAGAGACCGTTGACCCTGGCACGCTTTTTGGTGCAAAGCGGATCCACGGCGGACATCGTTTTTGCCCGAAATTACCGTTTTGCCTCTGTGTCCAGAATTGGACTTAAGGACAGGCAATTCTAGCTAATTTGACTATTCTGAGAATGTTGGTACTGTTTATTTCAACATCTGGAGATTTCTGCATGTGTTGACTGATTATGGCTCATTGAGTGGTATAGTATTATTGGTTTCTCCAGCTAAGGACCTCAGGCCAGTGCACTTTCTGATTGCTTTCGATTCATAGTAGTTTTCTCATTTCATGTCTATACATATAACTTACTGCTTGTTGATACGCTCGTCACACAGAGTAGTCGGAAGGGAAAATATCTTAGTAGACATGTGGACTACCCAGAACTATCACATGATGTCTATTCGTGAACAATAGCACATGTACACGATACGTGCAGGTGCCGGATTTACCCATAGCCGTTCACATGTCGAAAAGGATATTTCACACCACCTAGATTGATGTCTTTTATTAGTTTTTTCTTGTTTACTTCTCTATCGTGCTATGTCTTCAGTTATCTTCCAGTTTTTATCTCTCATATGTTATTTTCATGTCTTGTTAATTCTGTTATATTTTTGCATTATCGTCGGTTTGTGTACTTGTTCCATTCATGACTGAAAACCAACATTTTTCATGTTTAGCCACGATCACTCTTAGCATTGGGATGGCTTGGGTATGCTGAGGACAACCTAGAAATAGATAGCAGTTGTACTCAATTTTATTAATTGTAAAACTTTGTATTTTCCTTTAAATATAAATGTTGTAACTGTTGTAATAAATTTAGAAATGTGAATGAGCAACAATTGTGATATTTTTGAGCATTTATTTCTTGCGGGCTTGACAGCGTTCTACCGCCGACTCTGCGGCGTAGGCTGGCTTGGACACGTCTCGTATCCGAAAAAGCGGGTGCGGGTCGTGACACCCTTCACCATAGTTAATCTGTTCCCGTCACTTCCTCAGGTACTTCGTATCCTCTAACATAATTTCTAAGTTATGACATATTTACTGCTGGACACAGAGATTTTTTTGCAGCTATCACTGCAGGTGTTGAGCCTACTTCATATCGCTAGACCTCGCAAGATTCAGGCTGGCGTGCGGCTATGCAAACTGAAATATAGGCTATGGAAGATAATGGCACATGGAGTATTGTCGATTTGCCTCCTGGGAAGAAAGCATTAGGAAGTAGATGAGCGTACAAAATAAAGTATAACTCCGACGGCAGTGTTGAGCGTTTAAAGGCACGGCTGGTTGTGTTCGGTAATCATCAGGTTGAGGGGATTGACTATTCAGAGACATTTGCCCCGGTAGCTGAGATGCCTACAGTTCGAGCATTTTTGGCTGTTGCAGCTGTGAGAGGCTGGACTTTGCACCAGATGGATGTGCACAATGCTTTTCTTCAAGTAAAATCCCTAAATTTCTACTATTTTTTATTAAATTTGGTACTGATAAAATTTTGTATTGTACGTCGCGTAGTCGTATTGTATGTCGCGCACGAAATTTTATTTTTCGTAGTTGCTCGATGAGTGCGAATATGTGCGAGCGTACATATTTTTAGAAAAATGTTTTCTATTTCAAAATAATAGATATAATAATTATTTTGCTATTATTTCTAAGTTTGTTATTTTTACTTCATTTCTAAAAGATATTAATAATAGATAATATTTTTGTATGCTAGAAAAAGCATAATTATGTAAAAATTATTTGTGCATATTTCGTAATTATTTAATAGTTTATTTATTTTATATATAATTTTCGAAATTATTATTATAATATTTTTGGAAAAGCATATTTTGAAATTATTGTAGAAATTTAAATCTTAATTTGATTTATGGATATGTTTTAAATAGTAAATTAATATCTATATTTGGAAATTTATTTATCTTATTTGATTTTAATTAGATTTAAATTGGATTTTGATTTTGATTTGGATTTGGATTTATTGATTGATTTAAATTAATAGATGAATTATCTAACTGGGTTTTAAATCTTCCTAATCCTTATCCAACTGGGAATTCCTACATCCTATAAATAGGTAGGTACTCCTCCATAAATTTCTCACATCCATAATTTACTCCACAAATTTTTTCCAGCGAAGTACGTGCATCGTGTCTGTGGCCATTTCCCTCCGTGTCAGCCGTGACGGCCTCGGGTTCGACCCCGGGTGTCTTTCCAATAGGTTATTCTTTTTTACATATACAAATTTCCCTCTCCTTCGTGTCCAACACCCTGGACACAAATCCCCATAACACCCAACACAACCCGATAACATCTTTGACTCGACCCAAATCCTAAACCTAAACCAAGCTCTGTCCCGGCCGCCCCCGTCAGCGACGTAACAGCCCCGTCACCATCATCACCACTCCAGCCCATCGTAGCCCCGACCACCACCAGCCTCACCCAATCACCACCGCCACCGTCATCGCGGCCATCCCGGCTGCTGCCACAACCACCGCCAAGGCCTCGCCACCACCGCCATAAACAAGAACAAAAACAGAAACCTAAATCCAAACACCACCGCCACCCCGGCCAAAGCCGGCCGGCCGCCACCCAAATTTCACCACCACCTCCACTAAAAATTGGCTACAGCTGCCCTATCCCAAAAGAAAACTCAGTAAACCCACTCACCTCGACTTCCTCCGACGACCCCATCCTCCGCGGCCATTGTGCTCCTACTGCAGCCGCAATCCTCCAGTCCTGACCGTCGACTGCTACGTGCAGCGGTGTCCCCGGTGCACCCTTGGTCCGAATCTGTCGCCAGCTCCTCGCTCTCCGCCGACGGGCTCCCGGACGCGCGCCTCCTTTCGCCACCAGCTCCGCCTTGGGATGGCCGACTAGCCGACCTTCTCCTTCACGTCACGCCACCGAAACCCCCTCCGGCGCAGCGCCCCACCATCCGCCGCGCCACACGACCCCCACGACCTCCACCGCGTTCCTCCGTGCCGCCCGTCCCTTCCATCTGCCGTGCCGCAGTCGCCCTCGTCGCCGTACGCGACCGCCGCCGCCTCACTCGGCCGGCAGCTCCGGCCAGAAACCCTATCGCCGAGCCCTCAGCGTCCACCGCCGGTGGATCCGCCTCCGCGCTCACCCTTCCTCCAGCCGGCGGCGAAGACCCCGACTTCTTCCCTCTTCTTCTCCGCTCTTCCCCTCCTGTTTTTTTTTCTTTTCTCCATCACTTCGAGAGAGAGCAGAACAGAATGTACTGTTATGTTATATTATTATTATTATTATTCTTTTTTATTTTTTATTTTTATTATTATCTTTGTTATTATTATTATTATTATTAACTCTATTTGTTTTGTGTTAAGTTTTAGTAGTACAGTATTAGGAAGTTAATTACCATAGTAGTTAATATTACAATATTTTTATGACAGTACTACATATTTAATTTTGTTGCTTTCTGTGTGTTTTATTACATTATTAGAAAATCTATGGATATTCTATTATTAATATTTATTAATAGTATCAACATTGGTAATATTGATTTTATATTATTATTTTTGAAATTTGGTATATTCGAATATCATATTGGGGCTTGGCCCTACAAATTTGAAAAATCTAGTTTTAAATAAAATTTTCTAGATTTTCAGTTAGTTCTCTAAAGATATTTTTACTAATAAAATATAGTCCTTTTTACCTAGAAACCCTATTTTGACAACATAAAGTTTTTAGTCTAAAAGCGATTTTTGATTTTCAACTATTTATCTAAAGATAAATTTTGAGTAATAAAATGTAGTTCCAAATTATCATATATATTTCAAGTATTATATAAAATATTTTCCTAACTGAATTATAGTTTTTAACCTAAAATAATTTTTACTACTTATAAATATTTCGGGATATTAAATTATAGTTTTCAAGGATTGTAAGTATTTTTCTAAAAGTGGTATATGTATTATTCCCCAAATTCCATCATTACCGATTCTTAACCATCATAATCCTACCCTCTTACGAATCTAGACTCCTTTATGTCATTCCTAACTAAATTGACCTTCTGGACCCAATGGAACTGTCCGTGCCACCACCCGAGGTCACCTTGCATAGTTGTTGCACCGAAGTCGTAGTTCGTGCCACCTTGGTCATTGCAGTACACCAGGCGTCCTACCAGGCAAGACACCTTGCCATTTGCTGTTTATTTATTTTAGCTCATATTTTATGCATTATTCATTATTTTCTTTATACAAAATAAACTGTGATACATGACATAACCTGTTAGAACTTACTGTTCAGTTATATTTCCTGCTATGTATTATTTTTATTACACATTAAACCTAGATTTAAGTGTCACGCCCCAGAAAGAAGAAATGGCAATAAATACAAATAGTGGTGGTAGGTAGGGGGTTCACCTTGGGTTCATCATGAACCCAATCAAAATCGAGCCAAGCCGAACCAACCAACCCGAACCAGGAATAAACCAAGCCAAGAAGGAAATCATGCAATACAAGAATAAAATACGTACATGTATTCCAAGAAATACGTAATACAAACCACAGGCATTACAACTCTACCCACCTTAAAAGAATTCCGTCCTCGAAATTTAATCAAGAGGCTAGAGGAGCAATGACAAGCTATATTAATCACATGCAAGCTATAATTAGGCAGACAATCACTCATTCAAGCAAGGAATCGAAGGCATGAGGTATAAGAAGACATTATACCTCACGAGTCAAACAAGTCGGGATAACGTGATCGGATATCATCCTCACACTCCCACGTTTGACTCTCCCAAGGAGCGATGAACTCAAGCAACATGAATTAAACTGATAGTCTTGCGCTTGAGATCTCTCCCCTTGGTCAAACATGGACACGAGCCTCTCCTCATACGAAAAGGTTAAAGGCTATTGGTACCAACCTTTTCGAATGATCTAGGAAATGGCTCGGGCCCGGGATGTACCATTGTAATTAGGATACATGAAATACGTCATGCACCCCGCATAATGACGGTAGAAAAGCAAGATGAGAGGACACATATACCTCTCGGTCGATTCTGAACCTGAGCCTGGGCTAGGGCAAACTGCCGCGGATTCTGTTGCTGGAAAGTCTGGGCCTGAGTCGGCAATAGCCTCGGGAACAGGAATTGCTGTTGCTGGTGAACTGGAGCTGGTACTGGTGCTGGTGCTGGTGCTGGTGCTGGTGCTGGTCCCCTAACCGAGGGACTAGATACTGTCGATGCTGAATCAACTCTGAAAGGGCAGGACCCTACCCTATGATCCGGTGCTCCACACAATAAACACAATCCCAACGCCTTGCGACATTCTGCTACCACGTGTCCAGGCTTCCCACAATAAGAACAGCCTACGGCGGAAGACTGTGCTTGCTTCTGTTTCTGCTGAGGGTACGTCGGGGTTGAGTGCTGGACCGGCGTAACTGAGGTTGCTTGCCTCGGAGTTCCAATAGTCAAAGCCCTAGCTGCCGGGGCCGGTGCTGAAGACTGATTCATTTGACTATGGGACCGCTTTCGACCTCCGGTCCTGTCCACTATTCTCTGGGAGGTATACTCGTGCCTCCTTGCTGCTCGTAACACCGCATCATAGGTCTGATGCTCGAACTGTTCCACCGCCAATATAATCTCCAGGTGGAGTCCTTGCTGGAACCTCTGCGCTCTGTCATACTCGGTTGCCACCAAGGTGGGAGCAAACCGACTGAGTCTGGAAAACTCGGCCGCATATCCGTCGACCGTCCTCCCCATCTGCTTAAGATTACTGAACCTGGTCTGTAAGTCATATCGAGCCACTGCATCATAATACTTGGTCTGGAACTTTTCGCTGAACACTGCCCAGGGGACAGGTGTTGTCAATCCCACTGCTTGTGCGGCCCACCAACTGCGGGCTAGATCCAATAACTGTAGGCGCACCACAGCCACCTTCTCGTATTCTGGAGTCTTCGCGGCTTCGAGAATCACCTCTATATCTTGTAGCCAAGCATCGGCAGCAATGGCATCCTCGCTGCCATCGAAGAATGGAGGGTTCAGGCGCTTGAAACTGTGGACTGCACTGTTCCCTCGGGGTCCACTTCTATTCAGAGCATCTTCCACTGCCTGGTACAAGGCATCGTCTCTACGATCTTGGGAAGCTAACAATGATCTGATGATACCCACCAAAGTGCCATCATCAGGATATGCAGGCTGGACTGGCTGAACTGGCGGCTCTCCTCCAGTAGGTACGACTCGGGAGGCTGCTCCTGAGTGCTGGACCTGATCTTCTGGTTGCTGCTGGTCCACGGGAGGTGATCCGCCTTGCTGATCGGCAGGTCCAGGTTCAATGCCGCTGAAGAAGACGACATGGGAACAATAAGGAAGGACCAGGACAGATCAACGATTACAAGCATGTGATCAGGACAAAAATTTCAGGAATCAAGAGAATACGAGCAGAGATCAAGGACGAGTGTTGATTGAGACATCTATTCGGTAAACCCTCACACATCTTGATTAATGCATGGGCCACCACTTAAACCATGTCACGCCCCAGAACCAGAATACTGGAGAGCGGGGGCAGACATAGCCAGCTACGTATAATGGAATGGAATCCACACCGCTATACGGTCACGGCTGTCTAGATATGTGAGGGTTTCACTACAATCCATCAGTCTCTTAAGGTCATAAAATAGCCTATTGTCTCAATCTCAACCAACTAATAATAATCACAAGATATCAGATCTCCAAATATACAATTGTAAGGCGTCCCAAATATTATATATCCAGATGATCATGAAGCTAGTCGTTACAAAATGTGAGGACTAGCAAGAGTTTAAGTCATACATGATCAACCTCGAGTTGCCAATCATGCTTACAGCCCGTAGGCAGACAGTAAATAAAGTTGCAAACGAGCTAACACTTGCTCGGCGGCTAAACGCCTCAAAAGAATAATTTTACAATAGAGTGGGAGAGCAAAAATAAACCCACTCGTTGCCCTGGTTACGCCTGGTGACCACCATCGGGCTGAAATGCAGGGAGATCCTTTGGTGCTGCTCCGGTATCTGGCCATACAAAACCAGCTGGGTCAGACCCCAGAAAGAGCAAGTGCCACAAGGGAGGCTTCACTTAAGAACTAAAACCAGCAATTAGTACAAGAGTAAAATTACATAATAAAAGGCAGTAGTTTAAGAAAAAGCATGATGGGTAATTATAAAATACAATCTTGTATAGAATCACTAAAAGACAGGACATATGAAAAGAAAGCATGACAGGATGATATACGATGAGATAACCATGGGACTATTCAGATAGCCAGGTTACAACCCGTAAACCAAACAAGGACCGGGGTTGTAACCCTTCGTCTGAACGGAACTTGGTTTCTCTCACCATTTATCGGCAAGATAAATATAAGAAATCAGGTCAAGTAACATTCTGGAGTGACAATCATTATAGTGACAATCTGGAGTGACAATCATTCAATCATTCTGGTACAATCTTACAATTAATCAATTCTAGATAATACTATACTGGACTAGACTCCATCCAAGCAATCACGGCCAATCATTGCCTACGGCTTTCTACATTAACTAACTAGGGTTATCACAATCCTAGTTACTAGCAAGATGCAATGAGATGCCCCAAGTAGTCACAGGCCCTGCAGCTATCCAGGTTATCCAGGCAATCATTATAGTGACAATAAAGAGAGTACCATGCATTAGAGTGACAATAGAGTTCAATTATTTAAGTGACAATCAAGAGTGCCCCACATGACAGTGGGCTGGAAATGTGCCCTACTCGTCGGCAGGCTACAAGTCCAAACATTTGTGGCCGGGATAACGGGATCGCCTGTAACTGGGGAACATCTCTTCATGTCTAGTGAATTATACTAGTCATTAACCTTAGTCCATTTCAGTAGGTACTCCTGACCGTGGTACTCAGGGGTCCCCTCCTAGACATGATGCAAGACAGGACTGGATTATTTGTACAAGCACAATCGCCCACGGTGTCACGATCAATTATACAGGTCATGTCATGTCAGGTAGCCGTCGCAACAGCTATTCGAGAAATCAAGTCAGGTTACCATGTCAGGTGTACTTTGTCAGGAGTGCGCCACGACGGGC
Organism: Iris pallida; assembly: GCA_029216955.1. Taxonomy (NCBI): domain Eukaryota; kingdom Viridiplantae; phylum Streptophyta; class Magnoliopsida; order Asparagales; family Iridaceae; genus Iris; species Iris pallida. The sequence goes on from JANAVB010022593.1 coordinate 3,937,132, forward strand.
CACTATCATGTCATGCCAGGTTATCATGTCAGGAGTGCACCACTATGGGTCACTGTCACGTCGTGTTCAATTATCGTGTCCAAACATATCAAGTAAATTCGTGATTATCAAGTTCATGACAAAAGGCGTAAGGATATAAAATGGACGTAAAATATCTAATAAAATATCAATATTCAGGGCTATAGAAGAGCCATGCGGCTAAAGCATATGCGGTCAGAAAAGGGTAGGCTCATGCGGCTAGAAGAGAACAGCCCATGCGGCTGAATCAGTGGTTCCATGCGGCCAAGGGTTTGGGTTCAACATGGAGCAGGCGCACGGCTTAATACGGCTAGAAGAAAGCCCAAGGCGCATGCGGCTCAGGGTTGCTGGAAGTCCATGCGGCCAGGAAGGACTGGGACTCATGCTGCTGGCTAACACTTAGGAATATACGACCGGGCAAGTGGAGTTCCATGCGGCTCGATGTGGTGGGCGCATGTGCGACTGCAAGGGCAAGGGGCGCATGCGGCTGAAGGAAAACCGAGCCTATGCGGCCAGGAGCATTGGAGTCTATGCGGCTCAGAAGGGAAGGGTGCTCATGCGGCTAGGTCAATACAGGCTCATGCGGCCGGAACTGCACGCTCATGCGGCTCAAGGATCAGGGCCTATGCGGTCCACAAGTGCTAGAGTTCATGCGGCTCAAGGAGATGGGCACATATGCGGCCGATGGGGAATGAGCCCATGCGGCTCAGGAAATTCAGAACTTATGCGGCTGGGAATTAGGGCGAGTCATGCGGCTAAGTGAGTCCGACTCTCATGCGGCTCAAGAACTTCCAGTCATGCGGCTGGATAGAACACTTGCCGCGTAAATATTCATGTGGTCAAGTCAAGCACTGTTCATCTTCTCCAAAATTTCAGAGAAGAAGAACACCATGAGAGCCAAGTCCTCAAGCTCCATAACTCCATCATCCGGAGCCTAAATCCGAGCTTCCATAGGTCAAAATGGGGTAGAACGAGATTCTCTACAACATGGAACCATCAAAACTTGAAAATAACAAGATTAAGTAGATCAAAATCCAAGAAATCCGAAAGTAATGTAAATCTAGATCTACAAGAATCTAGCCATGGAAATTAAAAATGTCAAGTACTAAAGTGCTTTAGAATGCAGTAAGGAAGAGAATGAAGCAATAAAAGTTGGAGTTCCTCCATGAAGCAAGTTGCACTTGCCTAGACCTCTCTCTTCTCTCTCTGGTAGGTAAGAAGTAATGGGGAAGAAGATGAGTAATGAAGAGAGAGAAAGAAGAAATGGCAATAAATACAAATGGTGGTGGTAGGTAGGGGGTTCACCTTGGGTTCATCATGAACCCAATCAAAATCAAGCCAAGCCGAACCAACCAACCCGAACCAGGAATAAACCAAGCCAAGAAGGAAATCATGCAATACAAGAATAAAATACGTATACGTATTCCAAGAAATACGTAATACAAACCACATGCATTACATTAAGGGACCACCTTGTGTGTTGCATTCATTGGCCTTGACACGTTGTACCACGAAGTTGTGTGTCGCATATAGAACACGGACATGCGTGACTGGCTGGCCACCGGTACGTATAAGACGTGCGATAGGAATAACCGCTAATAGAAGTTGCATGCTTAGTTTGACTTAGCGGTTATAGAGGTTTTGTGTTGTGGATACAACATAGTAGGCATTGGACGGGGAGGACATTTCCTTAGCGTATGAGCTTCGATGCACTTTCCCTTGTGACCCGAATTCTTTGCTGGAGATACGGGGCTGATGATCCATGATTACTGATGGCTACTGACGTTCTGCGGAACGTTATGCTCTTACTGATGGGACCTCTGGTGCCCCAAGGGGGGACTATGCTGATCCTATTTAGCCAGGGCCCATGCGTAGGAATGATTGTTCTTAACTACATTTCACTTAGACTGGATAGGAACCCTTATCCGTTAGCTACGAGTACTTTTGGTTTGGGTACTTGTATCTGACCGTGGCTTGGAATAATAACTTGTCGCGGATTAGTTCGTCACATCTTGTCCTTGTTTGGTTGTAGGTGTGACTTACTATTTCGATGAGAAGGTATTGGACCTTGTTGGGGTCCGAATACCATATTGGATTCATAGCATGGAAAGATACGTCACCATGAATTAGTTTACCATCTCCTGTCCTTGTTTGGTTGGGGGGATGGTACGCTCGTTCAATAGGTGTGTATTGAACCATGTTATAATTCAATTGACTTATTTATTTGAGCAATATTTATTCAGTTTATATGGCATGATATTATGTGTCTTGTTACGTCCCTCTGAGGACCTGGTTATCTCGCCAGGTGTGTGCTCTTGTCTTTCGCAGGTGTTCTAGCTCTAGCCGTGGTCCTCTCTATTTCTTCGAGGATGATTGCACTTGGATCGTCTTCGCTTCGCTCGCCAAAAATTATTTCTTTTCTTATGTATTTCTTTTCATAGTTGGTAGTGGATTTGTCTCCGCCCAACATATTGTATCAAGACAATTCATTTTCATTATATGATATCTTTTATTCATTTTTGTGTGGATGAGATTAGTTATGGTTCTACTGCATTTTACAGCTTATGTATTCATACGAGGTTTCCATATATTGGAGTGTACTTCGTATGTATACAGCTGGCATGTCTACGTTCCTAGTCCTACGTATTTTGGGACTGGAGCGTTACACTTTATGGCGATCTGACAGAAGAAGTGTATATGAAGTTGCCGCCAGATTTTTTGCATAGTGAACCCAACAGTGTGTCGTCGACGTAAGTCTCTATATGGATTGAAACAGGCACCACGTTGTTGGTTTGCTAAGCTTGCTGCTTCTCTGATATCCTATGGATTTATTCAATCTCATTCCGATTATTCCCTTTTCTATCTTTTTAAAGGGAAGGTAGAGTTGCATGTGTTGATTTATGTGGATGACATGATTGTGTCTGGTAATGACTCAGGTGCTTTAGATGCTTTCAAAAAGTACCTTAGTTCTTGATTTCACATGAAGGACCTTGGTGTGTTGAAGTACTTTCTTGGCATAGAGGTGGCTCGGAGTGCAGAAGGAATTTCCTTGTGTCAAAGGAAGTATGCTTTGGACATCATTTCAGAATACGGCTTGATGGGATCTCGACCTGCTGGCTTTTCCATGGAGCCCAATCACAAGCTGGCAGAATCGAATAGTCCAAAGATGGCGGATGCAGAGACTTATCGGAGGTTGGTTGGGAGGTTAATTTATCTATCATTTACTCGCCCTGACTTAGCCTATGCTGTGCATATCTTGTCTCAGTTCTTACAGGAGCCTCGACAAGTTCATTGGCATGCTGCTTTGAGAGTTGTCAAATATCTCAAACATGCACCGGGACATGGTATTCTTTTGAAAGCTGATTGTGATCTCCGTCTTTCTGGTTGGTGTGATTCCGACTGAGCTAGTTGTCCCTTGACTCGCCGCTCTGTTACAGGCTGGTTGGTGTTTCTGGGGGGGTCTCCTATTTCTTGGAAGACCAAGAAACAACCAACTGTTTTCACTACACCAAAACATGTAATTTGTTACACATTTTTTTTTAATTAGTAACGGTTATTATCGTGACACACTTGTAACGGTTATAAATGTTACAATAAGTCAAAAACCCTAACTAAAATTCTATTATATTTTTTATTTTTATTGTTCTATTGTTTGTAAGAGAAAAAACTGTTAGGAATTCACAACTACGGTCACATGACAGAATGCAAAGGGTTAGAAAGTGTTACAAAGGCAAAAAAAAAAAGAGTCCCCAATTTTTCCCGCACACGTTTTTGGTTCCCCCCTTCCTCTCTCTCTCTAGATTTCCCCCTTCCCCTCTCTCGAACTTCCTCTTATGAGAAGCTGCCCGAAAAAACTGTGCTGCGCTCCTCCATCCCCAACGAAGCGAAGAGCAAGAAGGCCTCCATCACCGACGAAGTGGCGAAGGTACGTCCATCTTTTATTTCAGTTTAAGAGTTTCCTTCTCTCCCCGTCTCTCTCACAATCTCAAGATTTTGAGCAGGGCTACCATCACCACACCTCGAGCACCGTCGACACGGACACAGACGATCCACCCAAAGGTACTTACCTCATATTTTCTCTATCTGATTTGAGGGTTTGTTGATTTTAGGGTTTTAGATATTACCAATCCACTATGTTGTTTTTCATCAAGAACTAATTTAGATTCTATTTATTTTGAGGGTTTTCTTGATTTTAGGGTTTTGTTGATTTTAGGCTTTCTTCTCTATTTTTTAGATCTTAATGGTGTGCCCCCGACCTGGCTGTCCGGCCACCGCCGGAGATCTATGAGGATTTGTCATATTGCAAGAGAAATGTAACAGGAAATTATCAAGAACTAGAATTGAATCTAGGGCTTTTATTCATGAAGAAAGTAAATTGACATGAACATAAATTGCTGCAAGGAATTGGAAAATGCAGGAGAATAAAGTTTTTCTTGGCTACCACTCCACTCTGTGATTGTTGCTACAAATAATAAGTACAGCACTATAACCGTTGATTGGAGTTAGTTGCGGAGCTGGCTAATTGGCTGAGCTGGTAATTTAACACTGATCCTCTAGGCTGGAATGCTGACCTAGAAAGGATAAAAGAGCCTAAACAAAAGTCCACTGAAACTCCACTCTGATACTCTATCGAAGACTGATACACTAACCAGGATCATATCACTTAACTCCAGGTGGATGAGAAAAGAACACAATTCAGGTGGATAAGAGAGAAATACTTCAGATCCTAATTCCATCTGGCGCTGGATGGGGAGTTCCTCGCGTCGAGTTCTGAGTGCTCGTCTTCTCTTTGGTGATGTTCTCTTTTAAATTTTTATTGTATTTTTTATCGACATAATGGCATCTTCTTGTGAGGTAAATATTTCTGAAGAATACAAGGTGGGTTGAATCCCTTCCCTTCTTCTAGATAGCTGTTGTTGTGATGCTCACTCCGATGCCCTTAATATTGACTTTGGGTGATCTTTGCTTTCCCGATAGTTACTGTAATCATCTTTTCTCAACAAAGAAGCTTCTTTTAACATGTTTTTATTGGTCATAAAGGTGCATCAAATATAAAAAAAATATAGTATTGAAAGGATTTTATGTGGATCTCTAACCCTACCAGGAAACACATTGAAACTTTGGGTCGATTTGGTTTGGTTTGGTTTGCAGAGTTGAACAACGTGCATTAGAGCATCTCTAACCCTCAATTATCTCAAATCGGTGGAAGAGGAACACTTGTATGTACTTATATCTATTATAATATATATATATATATATATATATATATATAGTTGCATACGTTTAAGTTTCCATCGGATAGGCGTTATCTATAATTTTGTCTATCCTCTGTTGTTTGTACTTTGAACTAATGAGAAAAATCATTAGTTTTATGGAATATATCTCCTTATGGAATGGATAAATTATCAAATATTTGCTAAAGAGTTACTTGGAGTAATTTCTTGTTTCCTATCCTGTTTTTAGAATAAGTTATTTTAGGCATTGACTCTGATAATTAAAAGGCTTATTTATGGAGTGTAGCTTAATATAACTGAAAGGCTTACTTATTTTTTCATTGTTACGTATAAACTTTAAAAATATTAAAATTCAATTTGCTGACTATATTTTCGATGCAGGTTCTTCTTGCAACATCTGTCATTAGGAAGTTCTGGAAAAGGTGAGTCTGTACTACCTATAAAATGTATTTCCTTTTCCATTATATCATTCTATTTTGTGCTATCTAGACCCCGTTTGGTTCAATGTAATGGAATCGTAATCACAATGTAATCAAATAAAAAAATAATTTTTTTTTCATTTGATTACATTACGATTACGATTACGTTACAGTGTACCAAACGAGGCCCTAGTCTATTGGTTAAGGAATTATACGTTTATTTTGTTACTAGATTCCTTTTAGGGTTTGTCCCTGCCCCTCTTGTAGAAGGCCTGGACTTTCTTGTATTGACAACAAAATGCCACTTTCTTTACCTCTTACCCCCTTTATATTGTGCATTCCACGACTGAAACAATTTTGAATAATTTAGGATAACTTATTCAATAGCATGCTTGATAAATAAAGTAAATATATTATGACTTTTTACTTTCAGACTGATTGTCAAGCATTATGGGAAAAATCATTAGTTGGATGACTTTAGTAGTGAGTAAACATTAGAGACCATAACGAGATGAATACTACATAAGAAACCAGCACACTTTTTATAAAGCAATAGAAAGCCTTTCCTCCTCTCTACCTCTTCATCCTTAATCTTCTTAAAACTCTAAAATTTATCAAGTTCTAAAATTTTGTGCACTTATCTTAAGAGAATACTATTTAGCACAGAGTTAGAATTGCCAAATTTATCTGGAACTATATAAAGGAAGGCAAAGAACTTACATGCATCGGGGGTGACGATTACAGAATGATGTAGTAATGTTAGCTAACCACTATCCCAATCATTCACATTCTTATGGTATGAATTGTGAAGTTTTTCATAGTTTTCAAGATTATATGTTACTTGTGGTTACTTACTCTCGTTACTCAATTGAATGATATCTATGTTACTTACTTTGTATACTTGTTGTATAGATACCTCTCTTTCAACCAGCTTAATGGTTGTATTCCTGAAAGCCTTAGCCAGTTGACCTCATTGCAGATACTGTAAGAAAAATTACACGAGTGGTCGGATTTTTGTCATTGCTTTTGTAAATTCTGATTCATTGCTTTTCTAGGAATCTCAATGGAAAATTGTTGTCTGGAACAGTCCCGACCAATCTTGGGGGGGAAGGCCTCTTCATAGAGCCAATTTCAAGTAAGAAATCATCCTTACTGATATCAGTTGCTAAGGTTTACGTTTCCTATATGTCTGTTGATGCCTGCTCTGGGCAACTGCAGTTTTACTGGTAACGGTGGTCTCTGCGGCATTCCTGGATTGCGTGCATGTGGTCCACACCTCTCGCTTGCAGCCAAGTTTGGCATCGCGTTTACTGGTCTGCTCGTGCTTTTGCTGCTGGTCGTCTATGTGACGTGCTGGTTGAAGAGGGCAGAACATCCTCCGGGTCCTGAAGATTGCCAACTGTAAGTTTAATACTGCATATTTATTATGCTCTTACAAATCAACAAGGGTGTAAAAGCATGTAAAAGGAAAAAAAAAAACTTATCTATTGTAGGTAAACCAATCAGCAATTGTGACTGCTATTTCATTCATACAAAGAAACAACACCAAAAATACTTAAAATTATGTCTATGTATAAAATAGTTTTTCTAAAATTTTAATAATTATGCTCTTTCTAATACCAAAGAATCCGATGGATCGATCCAAAACGCCCGATATTGCCGATACGGCTGATACCGATACTGTAGACCTTGAGAATTAGTGATTATGAAAGATAATTGTTCCTAATCATGATAAGTAGTACGGAAACACAATGCTTTTTTATTATAGAGAAACATTTATATATTTCTCTCAAGATCAGTATACTGTTTAAAATACCAAAGGTGGTTGTGCTAGGATAAAGAAAAACTACGAGTCCATATGAAAAAAAGACGGAGGCAGTTGAGATCTTTAGACAATACAGGAGCTGAGTCCTATAAGATTAAGAATATTGACCCATAGTTTGCCAATCTAGTATTGCTGCACTTACAAATATTGACCCATAGTTTGTGCACTTCATTACTTCTCTTCATTATTCTACTTTGTTGCACTTACAAATATTGACCCAAGAATTGGGCATGAAACTGGTTCAGATAATAATGGCAAGGGAAACAAACCATGCTAGTAATAAATGACTTTTTTCTTGGATTTTATAGACAACCTAGTGCCAGTTTTCCAGATAATTAAATTGTGTCTCCTAGCTTTTGATTTTGATTTTTCTGTGTTTTGTATATGCAGCTCCAATGTCCCAGAAACCTTTATATCCTTCTTCTAAAGCTAAAATTGATTGGGATAAACTAGAGGCCGAAGTAAAAACAGGAGGTATACCTTTTTGCCTTTATGATCAACACTTTCTATAATTTTATTGGTTACGGCTTTGTCTACTTGGTTACTTCGTAATTTCCATCCCACCTTTCCCTCAAGCCTGTTCTCATTGACGCCATAACTGGCTATTATCTCACTTTTGCTGAGCTCCAAAGCATCACTACCTCCGTTGCAAACTTCTTACGCTCCTTGGGTGTTAGTAAAGACGATGTTGTCCTCCTCATCTCTCCAAACTCAATCCACTTCCTTGTAATTCTCTTAGCCATAATGTCCTTGGGAGTAGTTTTTAGCACCACCAACTTTCTCAACATAAAGAATGAAATCGAAGCCCAAGTTTACGACCTGAACCCTGTTCTCATCATAACAACACAAAATCCACAACACAAAATCCTGCAAACAAATGCAAACAAAAGTAAAGGGCTCATCTCTAGGCCCCCTTTACTTATCAAATCTTTTGTAGCCAAAGGTTGGACTTATAACGCTTTGTGATGGGTTAGAGAGAAGATATGATGCTTATACATGAAGGTTAATTCCATCTCTCAAAGCCAGGATTGTCGAGATCGAAACAAGAAAAGCCCTTCCACCGAATAAATATGGAGAACTCCATGTCAGAGAATTCCATCTCTCGTTTCAGTATATACCTACAGCAGTACTCAAGCACATATATATCTTCTATTTGGTGAGTTTAGTAATCACAAACAATTACAGGTCACCAACAGAGCTTGATGATATGCTAATCGTGCACCTGAGATTAGCGATGTTGATGTCATTCCGTAAGTGAAGATACAAACAACACTCTTTATCCTGATAGGTAAAATGCCACACTTTTATTGAGGATGATCAAAGACTAGTAACTAACATGTCTGAAAAGATGTCACTGTCATATGGTTTCTTAGTTTTTGCTAATTAAATCCTCATCTAAATTTGTAGATATCCAGATGAAGAGTCAGGGTAGATCCTAGTGGCATATATAGTGAGAAATTTAGGTTCTTCGTTGATGGTGCTCTCAAGTTGAGTGTTGGAGACGAAGGAGGAAAATATCATTACTTCAAGTTCGGTGTGTGTAGCTAATGACAAGAAATACTTAGAATCGAGATGGAAGGAAGTTAAGGTCTTGAAAGCATATGAATTCTGACTATTCTTTTTGTCTGGTTCATACTTTTGGATTAGATATGCTGATTTAGATAATCATGTCTGCTTGTAATTAAGTATTTCTTATTGTTGTGTCTTCTCAGGAAAAAGATGAGAGGGTAATCGGGTATGCTGCCTTGACTAAACTTTTCAGTGATATATACCAAAATGCCGATGAGGACACAAGACGAGCCATGAGCAAATCTTTAGTAAGATAATGTCTTCATATCATACAGAATGTTTCAACTCCTTTAGTTTGTTTTGTTTTGTTTTATTTATGAAACTTATCTTTGGACTTTGAGACATCCATATTGCTCTAGATGGGCTTATATACTTTTTTATCTGGTATAGGTGGAGTCTGATGACAGTTTTGTCCAATAATTGGAAAGGATGTGGGTGAAAAGCTGAAGAAGTGGGAATACTGAAAAAATGGGAAACCCTCGTGAAGGAATGGGACTGAAGAAATGGGAATACTGATTACTTTCACATGGTGGTTTCCTAGCTTGAGATGATAATTCTACTGTGGTGTCGCAAAATCTGCATTATGCTTCATCCAGAAACACATTGTGTGGTTTGTGACAAATGATTAAAATATTGGTTATTAGAATGTATGCTACTGTAAATTATGTGGTTTACTTGTTATTCAAATGATATATGACATAAATGATGTGATTCAAATACTCGTTTAGTTGTTATTAAAATGTTATAAGGAATGGTTGAAATGTCATGGAATGGTTGAAATGTTATCAAACTGAAATGTTACGAAACTTGATATGTTGCTTATGGTTTAGTTACGAGTTGAATAGATGTCTGTGGTTTGAAATTTTTTTCTAAAATATTGTATTTGTAATGGTTATAACTGTTACAATTAGTGGATAATAGTGACAGAAAATACAATGTAGTCACAATAATAACCGTGACCAAACAATATTTTGTAACAATAATAACCGTGATAAATGGTAAATTTCTCACGGTTATTACCGTGACAAAAAAATAAATTTGTCACGGTTATTACCGTGACAATATATTTACCACGCCCAATTCGTAACGATTATTACCGTGATAAAAAAATATTTGTCACGGTAATAACCGTGGGCAATCACCTATTATGGTGTAGTGTTTCCGATCTTCCGCTGAAGCTGAATACCGATCTCTTGCTGCGCTTGTTTGTGAGTTGAAATGGTTGAAGGAGTTATTGGTGTGTTTGGGCATTCGCCAGGAGTCTGCTATGTCGGTGTATTGTGACAGTCAGTCAGCCCTGCACCTTGCTCAGAACCCGGTATTTCATGAGCGTAGTAAGCATATTGAGGTGGATTTGCATTTTGTTCGTGATGCTATTAGAGATGGCACCGTAATAGTCTCGCATGTTCCTACTTCTTCTCAACTGGCTGACATCTTCACCAAGCCCCTTGGAAAGCATGTGTTTGATTCTTTACTTCCCAAGTTGGGCATTTGTGACTTGCATGCTCCAACTTGAGGGGGGGTGTTAGATTATATTTGTAACTTGGCAGATTATATTTGTAACTTGGCCCATAAAGCCCACTCATGTAGACACTATATATATTGTAAATAGCCCCATCAATAAGAACAAGACATTATTATTTCCTACAACTGAACTTATTCTTGGCTAGGACAACTATTCCATTACAAGGGAACAAAATCATAGATAGTTATCTAAAGGAAAATGATATTGTGCCCCGTGGTTTGCGACTGTGGACGTAACCATAGTCCCATGTGGCAACAAATCATTAGTCCCTCTGCTAGCATCAGGTCTCACCCCTTAAAATATGGGCCAGAGGGTCAGTAGAAGGCCGTTACGTGGTGGCTGGCCAGCTACAATTACAAATTAAAACTGCGGTCAAAATAGCATGGGCTTATTTAAACATTAAGTAGAGCATCAATGACATGTACGTTTCTTTTCTTAGCCGACAATGGAGATATTTAGGGTTAGAGTCGTTTGAAGGGCAGAAGTTAGGATGGAAGAGTTTTTAGAAAAAGAAAAGAAAAGAGGGAGAGCAGGAGATCTGGTTGGGAGATGATAGAGGATCTCGGTTAGGCTGATACCATGTTAGTTGATAATATTTAATGTTTTCTTTTTCGATGGGAGGCCTCAATAGGAATTACAAAAAATATAAAAGAAATAAAAATTATATAAGGTTTCCTAAGCCGAACCCAAGTGACCCTAGTGGTTAGTAGGGAGAGGCATAAAAGCTTTGGCTGAGTGGCGGAAGATCAATGGATCAAGCCATAGAAGTGTAATATTTCTTCTATTAGGTGGGAGTTGGAGGACAGTGGGCCCAAATGACATACAACGGAGTGTGTACACAAAGTTCCGAGCATTGCGTCGTGGTGGGCCCAAATGTCATGTAGTGTATACATGACATGGGAGCAGTGTATGTATGAGGTTTATTGGGTCTATTGTTGATGTAATAGTTAGGATGGTACTATGGATATGATCCAGAAGAAGTGTATGCGCACATTCATTTCTTCAACTCCTTTCTTTGGGGCCAATGAGAATGCTTCATTCAATGGTCTGGGCCTTAATGGCGGATATCGGTTTAAAAATCTACTATTATATGTTAGGAAATTTGGGTATTTCTATCAAAATATTTCCTATGCAAAAAGTAGGGATGAACTTGTCTACAAGATGTGAATAAAACAGTACTCAATCGTTCAATCAAACAACAGTTGTGTTAATTTTCATGCTGCTCTCTTCTTGCAAAATTTACTGGACAGGTAGGGCATACACGACTTGGCATATAAGTCTTAGTCGACATAAGGATTTATTATCCAAGATATTTCTTTGTGGGATCGAACATGGGCATGACCTTATTTTGACGACAAATACCAGTTAAAGGGAAAATGCAGCCTATAGATGATAAATTTTACGATTATTACCTTGACAAAAATTATTTATCATGGACACAATAATAGCTGGTAATTATTTATTTTGGTGTAATGCTTGTCAGTGCCGGACTTAGATTTTGAGACCCTGAGACGAACTCTAAAAATGGTGCCCTCAAAGCCTAATGTTCATATATATTTTTTTCATGGACGACGATACAATAGTATTATCAACACAAAACATAAAAAATAAAATAAGAAATATTATATAATATCCAAAATAATATACGTCATTAATTCTAATGAAACTGAAGATGTGCCAAACCAAACATTAAATTAATATACTAGGCAAATAAATAAAGAAAAAGTTAACAATGTTTTGGATAGTTCATATGATAATAATAAAAAGGAACACAAAAAATTGTAACTTATTCTCTTGTTTAGTTACCTCCATGCGGACCAAGAAACGCACACATTGACAACAACGAAAGGGTAGAGGAGAAGGAGACAAATAACGGAAGGGTAGAGGAGATTGAGAACATGAGACTCTTAGAGCGAAGGAAGGGGAAAATGATTTTGACAACGACTGCACCAATTTTTTTTCTTTATTCTGACTAACCGACTTGTCTCTTGATATTCTAGTATATGACGTTTATACAGGGCGACCCTGGCCCAGGCTGTAGCGGATCAAAAGTCCCCCATAGAAAACCCCCTAAAAACCCCCTCACTCTCAGCCGTAATTTAATATTAATATTAATGTTAATATTAACATTAAATACTAAAATTAACATTAAACTTAACATTAAAATTAATATTAACATTAACATTAATATTAACATTAATATAAAAATAAATATTAATATTAACATTAATATTAACATTAATATTAATGTTAATATTAACATTAACATTAATATTAATATTAAATTACGGCTGAGAGTGAGGATTTTTTTTAGGGGGTTTTCTAAGGGGGCTTTTGATCCGCTCCATATATATATATATATATATATATATATATATATATATATATATATATATATGTGTGTGTGTGTGTGTGTGTGTGTGTGTGTGTGTGTGTGTGTGGGGAACTAGTATGTACCATGGCCCTCTTTTGATACAAAACAATTTTGGGGTAGTGGTTGTTCTGTTAGACTTGTACATTAGAAGTCCTAAATCCAATTTTTGGTTATAACATTTTTTTAAGTTTACTTTTATTTTTATTTTTACATTATAAATGAGCCCCATTTTGATAGTTTTTCTAGGGCCCCCATGAACTCAGGGTCGGCCCTGCGTGTAGATATCCTATAAAAAAATTATACGATGACTAAAATGATTGGACTGAGTGTGATGGGCCTTTGTTTAGAATTTGACTTACATACATTAACTAGTATATATAAAAAAAATTTGGTGTCCTCTAAAATTTTGGGCTTGAGGCGATTGCATCATGTGCCTCATATAAAGTCCGGGCATGATGCTTGTAATGATGTCAGATTTCTAGTTGAGGTCATTATGAGCATTAAAAAAAATAAGCTGTAAAAATCTAAAAAGTAACTGGCTATTATTAGTAGTTGGATCTAACATGATTAATAGTAGTTGGATTTTCTCCATATTATTAACTCCTTTATTCACATTAAAATTCTATCATGAAACATTTTTTAACTACCTAAAACGGTCACATTAGTAACCATTATCACACCTTTATTCCTATTGAAAGACCATTGATATATTGGTTTGTGACATGGTTCCTATATATGTCTCCTTTGTGTTGTTCAAAAGGAAAAAAAAAAATTTCACTCTCTAAAAATTATGTATATTTCTCCTACAAAATTTATTCCATTTTCAATCATCCATTTCTGTTCTAATTCTTTCTATCTTCTGGGCAAGGCTAAGTTCGGTCAATCTCTCCAAGTTGTGTGCGACGACGGAATACCGGTAGAGCGGTAGTTTTACCAATAGGAGCATTCGGATAAAATCTGCACATAGACCCGAATCAACTCTTAGGACTGCTTCGTGCGCGACTTCCCCGGAGGCCGGTAACTTTCATTTTATTTATTTTTTGTTTACATAATTTTGAAGATAAAGGCAAATATATCCAACAATCTAAAAGTTGATTCATGTGTTTATTTTATATGTTGTGTAAAACAAAGTTTGACACATGATATTTCACATGCATATATACATATTATGTCAAATTTTAAGTAGAATTTATTCAATAACTTTTTCTTGTATATGTTATTTGACGTCATAAGATTACTCAATCTTTTGAATGTTATTTGGCAATATAATTATATGTTAGCCTCTGCAATAAAGTGTTGTATATACATATTCCTATATGACATTTATTGTACTCTTCATAAAATATGGCTTTTATTGTTAATATGTTGTTAGGCATTAATCCCTAAACAACTTTATGCTATAGCTTTGTAAATTTGAGAAGACCTTATTCCGAAAATTTGTTCATTATTGCTTACTTAATTATGTATATACTAATTTAATGTTTCATATGATTGAACATCTAGAGAGGAATTATATAGTTTGTTCCGATCTTAGAACACAATTCTAAGTAATGTCTTCAAATACTGAAAATGTCAGATTCCAAATGTGATCATTGCCATCCTAATATCATATCATTCTATTTCATATGTTGGGTTTAAGCAACACAATTGTTAATTTAATATATTGGTTTATCGGAAGAGAATTTTATCTATTTTGTGTTGAAAGGGTTTTAAGAGAATACAAGGTCCTTCATATTCCATTTTTGTGTCATGGAAAAGTTTATTCCCTTTATGCTAGGGAATATTAACCCTAATGTAAATTTTGTAATTTTCTATTTTTTAATGTTTATTTATTTTTGCATGAAATAATAATATACTACTACATATCGGGTTTGAAAGAATTCATTATTTTGATATTGTTAAGGTTATAGAATTGATAATTATTTTGTGCAATAATGTAATATGTAGACATATATATGTTAGCAATTATATCCTAATACAAATTGGCAACTTTGTTGTCCATGACTGAACTATACAAGTTCTGATGTAATATTGTTGAGGTTTCATATTTACTAGAAACTTTTGTTGACCTTATTTGTTGTTACATGTTCTTATAATGTACAAGAACACTTTGTCAACAAAATACTGTGACTAATGTCTACTACTTTTTATTTAGTTAACAGTACACACTACTTTGTTTACGTGACCAAATATATGGACACATTTTTATATTCTGTTTTATAAATATAACATATAAAATGTTATGGTTAATGTAATTATTTTATTTTGCAAACCTAACGAACTATTCATAATTTCATGTATGTTTTTTGCTTAGTGAAGTCTTTTTTATGTGTCATCCATTAATAAAATTTGAATTCAGACACGTAATGTGCAACACTATAATTGTCCAATAGAGACATGTACATCCAAATGATACAATAAACTGCTTTCTCCTTTTTTTTCTTTTCTTTTTTTGAGTAAGTATCTTTCAAATTTGATTAATAGGATGTTTCATGTTTTTTACTATATGGATAGAATGAATAATTTGATAATATTTATGTCTTGACAATTACTCAAGTTCTTTACTCCTTAAGTTCGCAACGGTTGGAATCATAACTAATTCCTAGTGAATTTTCAATTATGTTCCATATCATTTGGAATAGTTTTTATTTTGTTCATAATATCAGCACAAAATATTCCATACCATCATTCTTATACTTGTTAGCATTGAACGAACTTGTTGTTCTGTTCTAATTAGAAATAATATGCAACATATATAGATGAATAAAGTTCATTTTCAAATTCAATGCAGTATCTTGAACCAATTGTAACATCTTGAGAATAGTGTCAATTCTAACTTTTTAGCATTTAACCTTTCCACTATTTCAATTTGATCAATAACAATATGTAGCATGTATCGGTGAATTATGAATTATTTTTTATGATAAGCTACTTTGTTCAAATTTGCTATTTGTAGTTAAAACAAATAGAATTTTGCATCTCTATAAATTGAATATGTATTTGCAGAGGCATTTGGCATAAAATTTTTTTTTAGTAAAAGCTAAATTCATATGCCAAAAATTTGCTCTATAGAATATTTTAATAGTTCTCAAATAAATTAGAACTATTACTCGGATAAAGTATGTAGAGATATATACATTTTGTAGCATCAGATTTTGTGTACATTGTTTAATAATTCTATTTAGATTATTTTTCTTATATATACACAATTTTGGTTGCCAATAATTATGCTAACATATATAGCAAATCTTTGTTTAGCACCTACTTTAACACCTGTAATTTTTATGGTGTAACATATAATAAGGCACCTGGAGTGAGAAATCCATTGGTTTAGTTTTGTGTTTTGTTACTTTTGTATATCATTGGGATAGTGAAAAGATCATAACACCTATTTTAATTTTCATGTGTTCTATTCATGATGCATCGAGAGGAATCTTTTTAATATGACTAACTTGTTAAGTAGTCCGATGTCATGAAAATGACATAGAATTTGTTCAGGTCATGATACAAAACTAGGTATTAATACACGTTAACAACAAAATTTTACATTGTCCAATATTAATTATGGATTTTGGCAACTAGAATAAAATTTCGCAAAGTCATCTAAATATAAAATTATTGTTACTTGATTATTTTATGTGTAATGTTTAGTGATACATGCTGCTATATAGTATTGTCAAATGTTTTCTTTCACTGTATTATGTAATTAAAATATATGTCGGACTTGGACATACGGATAGCATCTTTATAATTCTTGTTTTCATATTTACCACAAAAATATTTTTGAACTATTTTAAAAAATATATTTTGGTGTGTCAGAATGAACAAGTTGTGCATCGGTTCAAATTATATATTTTTTATATAATATACAAACTAACATTTATTTTTTTTGAAGATAGAATTGTTAGAGACTTTTATCCTTTTATGACATAATCTTTGTAATTTTTATTTCTTCAAGTCAAAAGTTATGATATGTTAGAAAAGGAGCAAACATGCTAAGGTATAAGGTAAGTAGTACAAAGTTTTTCGCTTTATTATTCTAAACTTGTTTATAATTTTTTTTCCAAATTCCTAGACAAAATTGGATGTTGGTGTGATTATAGAACTATCTCAAAACAATGTACAAAATGACATTTATTCTGAAGTGCTATTACTAAGCCGAAATCAAGAAGTACAAAATTGCTCTGATCACGTGGAAAGGTAATTTTTTAAATTTACAATTCGCATATTCTATTCATTTTGACTACTAAGTTTAGTTGGACAAATATATGAAGTATATGAGCCATCATTTTTGGTTTCTGTATGTAGAATATGGTGATAATGGATAATATTCTTTCCTTGATCGGTTTACATGTTTGAACCTTAAATAACTACGTTATCACAATATTAGAATTTCTAGACAGGAAGAAATCACTATATTGTTCTGTCACAATATTTAGACAAACTTTGTCTTGGCTTATATTCTGTGACGCTATAATTATTTTGACTCATTAAAACAATTTAGTCACAAGAAAGTAGTTAGTGAAATTGCAAATTCTTTTAAATCTAAAGTTTTAAAATTTGAGATTATTTTGGGTACAAATCGAAAGGGTCTTTTTGTCAACCGGACGTAAATAGTCCTAAGTGATACGGTACTTAATCGTCCCCCTGTGGACCTCCGCTAGCTGGGAACCGGCTCCTACAGCTAACCCAAGTTAATCAACACTTAATAAACTAAATTTTTTTAAGATTGGTTAGCAAAATCACTTAAACTATTATTCTACTACTTTAGACTGTCATTTTTGCAAACATGACTAGTAAAGATAAATCTTTAGAGCCATGACTGAAAGTTACTGTATTTTACTTTAAGAGATGACAAAGTTAGATGAGTTTTGACTCATTATCCTAAGGCTTATATTAGCAATTAGTGGAATCATATATTTTGATTTTGATGACACAGAGTATGATTTAAGAGTAATCCAAACTTCTGGTTTAGTCAAACTAAAAAATTTCTAAAGAAATGGACTACAATTGGTTTCATTAAATTTTAAGTATTTTCTGAGTCATTATATGACAATTTCTTCGGATATAAAAACACAAAAGATCCTTAAGATCCAGTGTAAGGTTTCATCTATCGAACAACTTGGATACTCATAAGTTGATAGGTCCATGTGACAAACTATTATAGCTAAGAGTATCAAAGAATTTGAAATAGTATATTTAAACATAGTTTGTGCTGAAGTCGAATGACTTAGATATCTTACTATGTATATATCAAATAGATCAAGGCCAATTTTACTTATGCTATGACTTCATGATATACTGAAACTGAATAGATCAAGCATCTTATTATACACATATATGATCTACATATTTTTGTACCTCGAATTTGTTTTAAAATTATTCTAAAAATATGATATTGTGAATTCTAAGATGAACAGGTACCTGCAGCTGCGTTTCACGATATTAAAAATAGCAAAAAGAGAGTGGTTCTTACCTATAGAAGTCATAAAAGAACTTTACAGATCTCTTGACGAAGAGAATGTTTACTCTTGACGAAGAGTTCCTTTAGGAAATTAATTCTAGAATCATCGAAAGGGATGAAGTTAAGCCCATAAGTAAGTCACCAGTAGTGGCAACCCAATCGAGTCTGACTGAAGATCCCAAGAAGTCGGTTCAATGGGTAAAAATAAACTGAACTAAGGTGACTTTATGGAACACTGATCCGAGATTAAAATCTTATTAAAATAATGTCCAAGTGGTTGTACATGTGTACAATATGATTCCTCATCTCTATGGTGACAGTGTTTCGGTGTGATTTGGTTAGGATCGATGATTCTAAAACTCTTAATAGGTCCAAACATAGTTATGAAGGGTTGACTCCAATTACCAACACTTTGAGAACTTACCTATATGAGAGTCGTGAAGGTTGCAGAGCGATCCTAGACAACTCACATGAATATGAAAAAGTGCGCATGGCCAATCAAACTGCCACCCGATAGACCCAAGAACCTCTAGCTACTATGTGTGCTATTTCTGAATCTGTTCAAGAAGTCTTTCAAGGCATAATCCATCAACACTTCTTCAGATAAAGACAATAGTCACAATGAGATTCAAGGCTGTAGTTCATCTCATCTATGCATAGTATATCATTGTCCAGAAATTTTTCATCTTTACTCTTTTCGAATATTGTTATATTTCGTTTCGAAACTTTGTTTTTTTTTGGGGGGGGGGGGGGGGGGGGGGGGGGGGGGGGGGGGGGGGGGGGGGGGGGG
>JANAVB010022593.1:3960821-4229375 GCA_029216955.1 Iris pallida
CCCAAAATTTTTTTTACATTTTTTTTATATAATTTTTTTTTGATTTTTTTGTATGGATTTATCTACTTCCAGTCCATCCAAAAATTTGGTAGTCCATCCTAATTATAATTTCTGGATCCGCCCCTTGATGGCTTGAGATGAAATTCTAGCATTTCATGTTTTTGAGCTAGTGACAATGTCATGTATCCAGATTTATGTGCCGAGAGCTCCTTAAGGAGAGAATGTTTATGGATTGCTTAGTATTGTTTAGAATCCACATGCTCCATTGATCAGAAGAAAACCCTAGCTATTATATTTAAGGCCAATATTGACATCTACATGAACTAATTAATACCACTATATAAATTAAGAGACCAACAATAGGATCGCCACTTGCAAAAGTGCCCTTTTGTCCTCTCTTACAAATATCTTAGTTTATGAATGCAAAACAAACGTATTGTCACCATTGTCGTCGTTATCATCATTCAATTCTCATCTCAGCAAGTCCTAGAGCATGATATTTTCAAGAAATATGAAATTTTCAGCCAAGATAACAATAATTTTTTCTAGTCATAAGAACTAAAGAGACATATAACAATCAATCATCATGATCGCTCAGGAATAAGTTCGACAAAACTTCAGAATTGGACAACCTACTTCTATAGCGCAGAGCCGACCAAGGTAATTAGTCTGATAAAACTTCGAACTTGGACAACTCTCTTCTGCTAGAGCAACCCTCCAGATTTAACACGATCCTACAAGAAGTTGGGGTTACGAATAATACCCATGACTGGTCCATAATAAGGATCAAGAGACAGCCAAAATTAGTTTCAGATAGGACAATCCAACACGACGGACCGATTAGGACAACCTTTCAAGACCATCTGATTTTTTTCTTTTTTAGGTTCGATTCAGTTCAAATTCAACTTAAATCTATATATTTAGAATTAAAATTAACTTGGACCAACCATCCGTACCGGCACTGTCAATCATTTCTACTATAAAATAAAAATCTTGAAAATGTTTATTTCCAATCATTGAAACATTAGGCCAATGAAGCACAGATTGGCGCATATATGCACACATATGTAAGGGACAATCAAGTTACGTGAATCACAGCTCAAAAATATCACGTACAAATTGTCCGCATGCACGTGAAGCCCTGCATGGCATCTAAAGCAACCCCAACACTATCACCACACCGATATTTCCTCTATATAAACCCCCCACAAACCAAACCCTAATTTATCAATATCGACTGTTCACACACCAGAATCCATAACCATGCTCGTCCCGGTCCTCCTTGCCCTCTCCCTCCTCCTCTCCTCCGCCGATGCCTACGACTTCTGCGTCGGGGACCTGACGGGCCCCATGACGCCCGCCGGCTACGCCTGCAATGTCTCCCACCAACGTCACCGTCGACGGACTTCGTCTTCACCGGGCTGGGCAAGGCCGGCAACACCGACAACATCATCAAGGCGGCGGTCACCCCGGCCTTCGCGGCCCAGTTTCCCGGTCTCAACGGCCTCGGGATCTCCGCGGCCCGCCTGGACCTCGAGGCCGGGGGCGTGGTCCCCCTCCACACCCACCCCGCCGGGAACGAGCTCCTCCTCGTCACCCAGGGGTCCATCCTGGCTGGGTTCATCGACTCCGGGAATAAGCTCTACTACAAGACCCTCAAGAAGGGGGATGCTATGGTTTTTTCCCATAGGGTTGCTGCATTTCCAGGCATGCTCATCCCATACTCTCTAAATTACCGAAACAATTCTTCTTTAATTTCTTGTCAAGTTTCCTTTCGCTTATGATTTTTTTTTTTTTGCGAAAATGCTTTTTGGCCCGCACGGGGTTACCCCGTGCGTGCCCGCGCCAACGTGTCAAACCCCCACTTGTTCTCACTCCAAAATTTCTGCAGCCCCTCCTCCAATGGAGGGGTAACACGTGGCCTGCGGACCAGAATTGCGGTCCAAATCCTAATTAGGCAAGGTAGTGTTGTCCAAAATTTAATTAGCTAAGTAAATTAGATACTTCAATTAGTAGGCATTTATGTATTAAATGAGCACTAGGACCCTGAAAAAATTGAAGGCCAATTTTTTTAATGGTTTTCTACTGTTTTTTATAGTAATTTCATAATTATAAAATGTAACATAATTCAAGAAAGAGAATATCCCTGCTTTAAAAAATAAAAGAAAAATTACATTTTGTCCGCTGTCTGTAACCACGGGCTGTGACCGCAGGACACGTGGCCGAATCTCATTTATCCCTCCTATTTGCTCGGATCCGTCGTCAGATTCCTGTCAATGGAAAGTTAACACGTGGCATGCTGTCACAACCTGCAGTTGCAGACCGCGGATAAAATAGTCTAGCCGGAAAAAAAAATTCAGGACGAATTACCATAATTCTAATAGTTTGGAGCGACAAATTGAATTTTTTTCTTTTTCTTTTTTTGACAATAGACTCACTGACCCCAATCAATATGACATATTGGTATTTTGGCCACAGCCAGACCTTGTCCATTGGGCGACATTTTAGTACTGGCCAACATGTAGGTGGAAATTTTCATCTTTAGGAGAATGGACACAGATTTCAGGTTTCATACATCTCATGGGTGCAGACTAAAACTTCTAGGGACACGGTTGCAGATGACTGTTATGTGTCCAAATAATAACAAAATTAGAATATGATACCAAAATTTGAACACGTGTCAGTTATCCGTAACCGTCGTGTGCAGGTGAATGCTGGTGGGGTGACCGCGGTGGCTTTTGTGAGCTTCAGCAGCACAAGCCCAGGCTTGCAGATAACAGACTTTGCACTGTTCGCCAACGACATACCAAGTGCACTACTCGCCAAGGTTTCCTTCCTCGACGTTGCGCAGATTAAGAAGCTCAAGGCGGTGCTCGGAGGGACCGGTTAATTGATTAAGAATTACCGATTGATCGGTCAGGCCACAGAAATTTAATTTGGAGGACGGAAGGATGGGCTTAATTAATTTGTGAATTGTGTTCTTGCACTTGGGAGGATTTGTTTTGTTGTTTGATTTGCGCTTTCTTTATTGCTTAGGGTTCTATGTCTGATGTTAATTTGTTTGATGAGTGGGTGTTGAACTTGGAACAATTTGCTTCGTTTTGGATTTGAATGGAATTTACGCTAATTCTTGGTAGTTTCACAATTAAATGCCTCGAACTTAAAATTCTACTTTATTTGACGGAATAGTATGGGGGTAAAGTGAAAAAAAAAAATCCTCCTTAGATATAAATTTTTAGCAAAAAAATCTTTAGTTAAAAAAATTCAAATTTTATATTTGATACAGTTTACACCCAATTTGATTTGTACCATTTATGGATGTGAAATTTGACATGAATGACAGTTATACCATCTAAAATACGATGGTAAAGTACAAAAAATTCCTCCCTCCATTATCTCCCCCCCCTTCTCTCTCTCTCTCTCTCTCTCCTCTCTCTCTCTCTCTCTCTCTCTCTCCGGCAGCCCCCTTCATCCCGACGACAATGAAACAGCAGCAACGGCGGTGGCAGTGCGGGTGGCGGGACCTGGTGCCAGATCATCTCAGCGGAAATTCCTGATCAAAAATCAGATCCTACTTATTACAATGCAGGGCGAGATTTTATGATACAAGGACCTTGTGGTACTGCAAGAAAGAATTCACCATGTATGTTAGATGGTCGTTGCTCAAAGCATTTTTCGAAAAAATTTGTTGAAAATACTTTGGTTGATGAAGATGGATATCCAGTATATAGACGCAAAGATGACGGAAGAACGGTTTTAAAGAATGGCGTTGAACTAGATAATCGGTTTGTAGTGTCTCATAATCGTTATCTATTGTTGAAGTATGGAGGTCATGTGAATGTTGAATGGTGCAATCAGTCATGATCTATAAAATATTTGTTCAAGTATATGAATAAAGGACATGATTGGGTAACTGCATCTTTCTATAGAACTACAGCTGAGGAGGAACCCAACAAACCAATTGATGAATTAACATGTATTACGATTGTAGATACATTTCTGCATGGAGATTGTTTGGTTTTGTGATTCAATATAAGAACCCTCAGGTTGAGCGACTTAGCTTTCACTTACCCGACGAGCAGTCTATCATATTTTCAGACGCAGATGCTATTGATACAATTATTGATCGTGCCAGTGTGAACGAAAGTATGTTCTTAGCTTGGTTTGAAGCGAATAAGCGATTCCCAGAGGCAAGAAATCTGACATATACAGAATTTCCACAAAAGTTTGTTTGGAAATAGAAGCCTAGAGAGTGGACTACGAGAAAAAAAAGGTTTCTCATTTGGTCGAATTTTTTATGTTCCACCTTGTTGTGGTGAGATGTGCCATTTAAGATGTCTTCTCAATATCGTCCATGGGCCTAAATGTTATGATGATATTAAGAAAGTCAATGGTATTCATTACGAGTCATATCGTGAAGCTTGCTATGTCTTAGGATTGTTGGAGGATGATGACGAGTATATCGATGGTATTATTGAGGCAAGTTAATAGGCATCTGTATATTCTTTGAGAAATTTATTTGTGACCTTGTTGTCATCTGGCTCTGTAAGCCGGCCTGAGTTAGTTTGGAAAAAGTGTTGGACATACTTATCTGATGATGTTTTATATAATCAACGAATTGTGTTTCACGACAAAGATAAAATGTTTCTTTCTTATTTTTAAGTTTAAATTGTGTTTTTGCACATTATTTGATCTTTAAGATAGCTTTAAAATAATTCCAACATATTCTTTTTCTCTTTAATTCTAGATTTGCTTATGAGTGAGGATGACATTCAAAATCACGCTTTGGTTGAGTTGAAAAGTTGCTGAGAAATTGTGGTAGAAGTTTACGAGAATTTCCATTAATCCCATTTCCAAACATTGACTCCTTATCAAATACTACAAATAGATTGGTGCATGATGAATTACGTTATGATAGAGCGACCCTAGCAGAAGAACACGTACACCTACGTGCTCGCTTGAATGATGAACAACAATATGTTTATGACATAATAATAGATGTTGTTAATTCTACAAATGGTGATATTTTATTTCTGTATGGATATGGCGGTACTGAAAAAATGTTTATTTGGAAAACATTATCTGCAAGGTTGAGATCTAAGGGAGAAATTGTTCTAAATGTTGCTTCAAGTGTGATAGCATCACTTTTGTTTTCTGGTGGACGAACAGCTCATCCAAGCTTTGTTATTCCAATAAATGTAAATGAGGATTCAACATGCAATATCAAACAAGGAAGTCAACTTGCAGAACTAATTGTTAGGTGCAAACTTATAATTTGGGATGAAGCGCCAATGATGTACCGATATTGCTTTGAAGCATTGGATAGATCGCTTAGAGCATCATTAGTAAGGCCCATCCCATTTTCTAGATTCTAGATTTAGAATGTAGGAGCTCATTTTGCAGAATAATAAGTCTCATCCCTAGTCCCAATTTCTACATTTTCGGTCCCAACCCATCCATGGGTGCTAAGGGTTGGGCCTCCCAATTTCTAGATTCTAGATTGTAGAAACTCGTTTTGTAGAATAGTAAGTTCCAATTTGGAGCCCAACTTTCTAGATTCTAAACTTTATATTATTTTTTTCCTACATTAATTTTTGACCACACAATTTTTGGGACCGGAGCTCACTTTATCATTTCCTACTATTCTCATACAAACCCAACCCATTCTACATTTACCTTTTTTTTTGAAATTTTGGGCTCCAAATTGCATTGGAGAGTCCCAACTACTAATGATGCTCTTAGAGATATAATGCAATTTAGCAATCCACTCAGTTCTGAAACACCATTTGGAGGAAAAACGATTGTTTCGGTGGAGATTTTTGTCAAATATTGCATGTAATTCCAAAAGGTAGTAGACAATACATAGTTCATGCAACTATAAGTTCTTCTTATATTTGGCAAAACTGCAGAGTCTTGAGATTGACAAAAACATGAGACTTCAAGGTTCTAGCATAACATCTGAAAGTGAAGAGCTCAAACAGTTTTATGAAAGGATTGCAAGTATAGGAGATGGAACACTTGGAGGGCAGAATGATGGGTGTGCAAATATCGATATTCCAAGTGACGTTTTACTTAGTAGTACAAATGATCCACTGCAAACAATTGTCGAGAGCACATATCCTACTTTTGCGAATTTTGTCATCGATTCAGATTTTTTGAAGGAAAGAGCTATATTAGCACCAACTCTTGATGTTGTCGAGACTGTAAATGAGTACATGATCTCATTGAATTCTGGTAACGCAAGCATATATTTAAGTTCTGATAGTCCATCTAAGTTAGATGCCAATGTTGACTTATTATCAGATGTTCACACTCCAGTATTTTTGAATAGTATTAAATGTTCAGGTGTACCAAATCATGAGTTAAAATTGAAAGGTGGTACCCCAGTAATATTATTAAGGAATATAGATCATTCAGCTGGGCTATGTAATGGTACTAGATTGCTAATTACAAAATTAGGTAATCGTGTTTTGGAAGCAAAGATTCTCTGTGGAGACAACGCTGGTAATAAGGTTTTGATTCCAAGAATGTCATTGACACCTTCTGATCCAAGATTGCCTTTCAAATTCCAAAAAAGATAATATACATTGATTGTTTCTTATGCAATGACAATAAACAAAAGTCAAGGTCAATCACTTTCTCATGTTGGTCTTTTCTTGAAGAAGCCCGTTTTCAGTCATGGACAGTTATATGTTGTTGTTTCAAGGGTAACAAGTAAGAAAGGATTGAAGATTTTAATATGCAATGAAGATAAAGATCGCTGTAATTCAACAACAAATGTTGTGTATAAGGAAGTGTTTCAAAATTTGTAATTCAGATTGATGTTATCTTTATGTCTTTAAATTAGAGTTTATCGTCTATTTTTATTTTCGTTGAGGTATATATTGTAATTGTTGATAAACATATTAACATTTTTTTGTCTACGATGTTTTATGAATTACACAATTAGTCCTAATGATAATTATGTTGTTAAAATTTAATCTCATTTTAATAAGCTTTCTTTTCTTTGTGTGTGAGAACTCTCATATAGTTTTGTTTATTTTTTTTTACTGAAAGTGTTTCTAACTTTGTTTTAATTTCATATGTTATATAGATATCAAGAACATTCATTTAATTTTCTTTAAATAAAGCAGTATTAGATACACTACCAGAATACAGATAATTGGCGACGACATTTTAGCAACGGAATAAATCCGTCGTCAGTAGCGACGGACTACCGACAACCTGGCGACGACTTTCCGGCTAATCGCGCATCAATTTTTATTTTTTTTAAGGGTGAACATTCGTCGCCTGTCCGTCGGCACGCTGTCGGTTATATAGCGACGGAATAAAAATCCGTCGGCAAGTAGTCACTCGGTAGTCACGAATTGGCAGAAAAATGTTAAAAAATTATAGGGAAAATATCACTAGTTGGCGGAGGAATTGACGACTACTTAGCAACGGATAATTCCGTCGACCAGATGATAGGGATATTAGCGACGGACATACTGTCTGTCGTTAAGTGGTCACTAAGTGGTTGAAAATATTTAAAAAAAATCGCGTGAGATTAACGACTAAGTAGCGACGGATTTTATCCGTCGCAAAGTTAAAAGTGTCACGCCCCAGAACCAGAATACTGGAGAGCGGGGGCAGACATAGCCAGCTACGTATATTAAAATGGATTCCTATCTCGCTATACGGTCACGGCTGTCTAGATACATGAGGGTTTACTACAAGCCAACAGTCTCCTATGGTCATGAACAATCCTAGTGTCTCAATCACAAGCAAGTAAGTAAATGTTACAAGATGTATGATCATTAAATTACAATAATAAGGCGTCCCAAATATCACATATTCAGCTGATCATGAAGCTAGTCATTACAAAATGTTAGGACTAGTAAGAGTTTTTAGTCATACATGATCAACCCTAGATCTGTCAATCATGTTACAGCCCGTAGGCAGACAGTAAATAAGTGCAATCGAGCTAAACAGGTGCTCGCTGGCTAAACGCCTCAAAAGAATATTTTTACAATAGAGTGGGAGAGCCTAAAATAACCCACTCGTTGCCCTGGTTACGCCTGGTCGCCACTATCGGGCTGGAAAATCGGTAGATCCTCTGGAGCTGCTCCGAAATCTGGCCATACAAAACCAGCTGGGTCAGATCCCAGAAAGAGCAAGTGCTACAAAGGAAGCTTCACTTAGGAACTAAAACCAGCAATCAGCACAAGAGTATAAATAAAAGTAAGAACTGAAAATAAAGAAAATACATCAGGATGATATACGACGAGACAACCATGGAACTATTCAGATGACCAGGTTACAATCCTTAAACCAAACAAGGACCGGGATTGTAACCCTTCGTCTGAACAAAACTTAAAATTTTCACCATTTATTGGTAAATAAATACAGGCATTCTGGTCATGCATTACTCTGGAACAAGATCAGGGCAAGACCTAAACAGGTTAGACTCCATCCAACCATTTCACGGCCAAGCAAGAATTACGGCTTGATACTTTAACTAACTAGGGTTGTCACAAGCCTAATTACTAACAAGATGCAGTGAGATTATTCTACAGCCACAAGTCCCTGCAGACCATCCAGGTTATCCAGGTCGAAAGATTAGGGTTGAATTCCGTCGGGTACATCGTCCAGGAAACGAATGTACCCTTAGGTAGCTTGAAGGGTGCAACACATGACAGTGTGCTGGAAATGTGCCCTACTCGACGGCAGGCTACAGATCCCAGACGCGCCCAGGTAACGGGATTGCCTGTAGCTGGGAGATCTCTTTATGACTAATGTATTAATCTAGTTATTAGCCTTAGTCCATTTCAGTAGGTACTCCTCACCGTGGTACTCAGGAGTCCCTTCCTAGACATGATGCAAGACAGGACTGGATTATTTGTACAAGCTCAATCGTCCACGGTGTCCGGGTTAATTATACAGGTCATGTCATATCAGGTAGCCGTCGCAACAGCTTATCAAGATATATCATGTCAGGTTATCATGTCAAGAGTACTGGTCAAGAGTGCGTCACGACGGGCCACTATCAGGTCATGTCATGTTTCACTTGTCAGGAGTGCACCACGATGGGTCACTTTCGTGTTCAAGTACTTGTGCAAGGCATCATAGTGCAAGCATTCAGTCAGGAGATCTAAGTTGATCTAAGTTTACAGGACATGAAATAACAGTAATAATCAAGTAATAAAACGTAGGATACAGCCTATAGGAAGCCATGCGGCTCGGGCACATGCGGCCAATAGAGAATCCATGCGGGGGGACAGCTCATGCGGCTGAGGGTGGAACAGCCCATGCGGCTCAGGGTCCAAACCCATGCGGTTCAGGAAGAAGGAGGCATATGCGGCTAGCGGGGACCAGAATGCACATGCGGCTAGCTGAGTTCGGCCTCATGCGGCAGGGGGACATGCGGCCAAGGAGAAAGTGGGTTTATGCGGCTAGAACGCAAGGGACCTCATGCAGCTTCACTGGGTTCAGCCCTTATGCGGCTCTGGGAGGTTCGGATTCAAGCGGCTCAAGGTGGCGGAGGCACATGCGGCCAGGATAATTCAGGAGCTTATGCGATCAGAGGGGATACAAGTTATATGCGGCTATAAGTGGACCAAGTCCATGGCTCGGATCATGCCGAGACCTATGCGGCTGGAAGAGTGGCATATGCGGTTAGCGGGGTCATGCGCCTATGCGGCTGAACTTAAGGAGGGGGGGGGGCTCATGCGGCCAGGATAATTCATGCGGCTAGGAGAATCACTTACCGCATGAAATATTTATGCGGTCAAGTCAAGCACAGTCATCTTCTCCAAAATTTCGAGAAGAAGAACACCACGAGAGCCAAGTTCTCAAGCTCCATAACTCCATCATCCGGAGCCCAAATCCGAACTTCCATAGGTCAAAATGGGTAGAACGAAATTCTCTACAACACAGGACCATCAGAACTCAGAAATAACAAGATTAAGTAAATCAAATCCAAGAAATCCAAAAATAAAATAAACTTAGATCTACAAGAATCTAGCCATGGAAAGTAGAAATGCCAAGTACTAAAGTAAGTTAAAATGCTGTAAGGAAAAGAATGAAGCAATAAAATTGGAGTTTTCCATGAAGCAAGTTGTACTTGCCTAGACCTCTCTCTCTCTCTGGTAGGTGGAGGAAGTAAATGGAAGAAGAAGAAGAGGTTAATGAAGAGATAGAAAGAAGAATGGGTTAATAAATACTAAAGGTGTGGTAGGTAGGGGGTTCACCTTTGGTCCATGATGAACCAAAAGCAATCCAAACCGAACCAAGCCAACCCGAACCAAGAATAAACCGAGCCAAGAAGGAAAAGCTAAGCAAGGAATCATGCAATACAAGATGAAATACGTACACGTATTCCAAAATACGTAATACGAACCACAGGCATTACAACTCTACCCACCTTAAAAGAATTCCGTCCTCAGAATTTAATTAAGAGGCTAGAGAGACGAAGACAAGCTATATTAATCACAAGCAAGCTATAACTAGGCAGGCAATCACTCATTCAAGCAAGGAATCGAAGGCATGAGGCATAAGGAAGACATTATACCTCACGGGTCAAATAAGTCGGGATATCGCGATCGGATATCATCCTCATGCTCCCACGTTGACTCACCCAAGGAGTGATGACCCCAAGCAACTCGGACTAACTTGATAGTCATGTTCTTGAGTATCTTCTCTCTCCGGTCCAATATAGACACGGGCCTTTCCTCATACGAAAGGTTGGTACCAACAACTAATTCCGAATGATCTAAGATGGCTCGGGTCCGGGATATACCGTCGTAATTGGAATACATGGAACACGTCATGCACCTCGCTTAGCGACGGCGGAAAGAGCGACGATAGGATACATCTCCTACTCGCTCCAGAATATCGAACGGCCCTATATACCTAGGACTAAGCTTTCCTCGTACGCCGAAACGAATGATGCCACGGTTAGGCAAAATCCTCAGGAATACATGGTCACCGACAGAAAACTCGAGAGGGCGTCGATGAGAATCGGCCCAATGGCGCTGGCGATCTTGGGCAATTCGAAGATGATCCCTGACTTTTCTGACCACTTCAACTGTCTGGGCAATCATTTCTGGACCGAGCATCTGCTCTCTCCGACATCATCCCAGGCTAACGGAGATCTGCATTCCTACCATACAGTACCTCGAACGGTGCCATCTAGATACTAGCTTGGAAACTGTTGCTGTACGAGAATTCTACAGGTACAGGTGATCTTCCCACGAACCACCGAAGTCAAGTGTGCAAGACCTCATCATGTCTTCAAGAGTCTGGATCGTACGCTCCGACTGACCATCTGTCTGCGGATGATATGCTGAACTGAACTGGAGACGAGTCCCCAAACTCTCTTGCAGGCTACGCCAAAAGTGCGACGTGAATCTTGAATCTCGGTCCGAGGTGATACTGACTGGCACTGTACAACCTGACAATCTGTCTGAGGTACATCTCTGCTAACTGAGCTGTCGACTGACCAACTCTGAACGGGAGGAAGTGAGCTACCTTCGTGAGCCGATAAATAACCCAAATAGCATCTCGACCAGCTGGGGATCTAGGTAATCCAGTAAAATCTATGGTTATATGTTCCCACTTCCATTCTGGAATCGGCAAGGGCTAAAGAAGTCCAGCGGGCCTCTGATGTTCAGCCTTAACTTGTTGGCAGACCAAACAACGAGAGACAAACTGGGCTATCTCCCTCTTCATGCCATTCCACCAAAAGTGCTGACGGATATCACGGTACATCTTCGTACCGCCCGGATGAATGGAATACTGAGAACTGTGGGCCTCTGCCATGATTTCCTGTCTGATATCTACTGGGCACACAAAGACGCTTACCATGCCTAAGTGTACCATCTTCATGAATACATAACTCGGGTCTTCGTCCTGCCTCACACTCTGTCCTGAGTCGCTGAAGCTTGGAATCTGCTGACTATGCCATCCGGATCCTCTCGACTATAGTGGACTGAACTTGTATGCTGGCCATCAATGCTACACTGGAAGGGAGAACAACTTAATACCCATCTTTGAAGATCCGCTAACAGCTCCGGTTGCGCTGTTAGGAAATAAACTCCGGCTCTCCTGCTCAATGCATCTGCAACGACGTTGGCCTTCCCAGGATGATATTGCAGGTTGACATCATAATCCACAAGAAGCTTCAGCCACCTCCTCTGACGCATGTTAAGATCCTTCTGGGTGAAAACATACTTCAGGCTCTTGTGGTCAGTGAAAATCTCTACCCTATCTCCGTACAAGTAGTGCCTCCACAACTTAAGTACAAACACTACTGCTGCCAGCTCCAAGTCATGGGTTGGGTAATTTCTCTCATGATCACGAAGTTGTCGTGAAGCATAAGCTATTACCTTCCCATGCTGCATCAGAACACATCCTAAGCCTCTGCCCGAAGCATCACAATACACTGAGAATCCTCCAGTTCCATCTGGAAGTGCGAGAATGGGAGCCGTCATCAAGCCTCGCTTCAACTTCTCGAATGAATCCTGACATTCTGCTGTCCAAGCAAATTGCACCTCCTTGCGGGTCAACTGGGTCAATGGCGCTGAAATCCGAACAAAATCTGAAACAAACCGCCGATAGTAACCGGCCAATCCAAGAAAACTGTGAACCTCTGCAACTGTGCTGGACACTGGCCAGGACTCAATAGCCACAATCTTCTGGGGATCCACTTCTCTCTCTCCTCTGGTGATGATATGACCCAAGTACGAAATGTGATCAAGCCAGAACTCGTATTTACTGAACTTGGCATACAACTAGTACTCCCTGAGAATCTGAAGAACCACACGGAGATGTTGCTCATGCTCCACCTCACTCCGGCTATAGACCAGGATGTCATCCAAAAATACAATCACAAACTGATCCAAGTAGGACATGAAGATGCGATTCATGAGATCCATGAATACAGCCGGCGTATTGGTCGCTCCAAAAGGCATCACAAGGAACTCCCAATGTCCATACCTCAATTTAAAAGCTGTCTTCGGGATGTCCTGCTCTTTGACTCTGATCTGATGATATCCTGAGCGCAAGTCGATCTTCGAGAATACTGCTGCCCTTTTGAGCTGATCAAACAAGTCATCTATCCTCGGAGAGGATATCTGTTCTTGATTGTCACTGAGTTCAAGGTACGATAATCAATACATAACCTAGACGTACCATCTTTCTTTTTCACAAGAAGCATCGGAGCTCCCCAAGGCGACCCACTAGCACGAATGAATCCCTTGGCTCGAAATTTACAATCATCTTGTACAATATCTCCAACTCTGACGGCGCCATCCTGTAGACTCTCTCTGACACTGGGGCTGTCCCGGGAATCAAGTCTATGGTGAACTCGATCTTCCGCTCTGGCGGCATACCTGGAAGCTCCTCTGGGAAGACATCTGGAAATTCTTGACTATCGAGCAACTGCACTAATGCTACTGCCATCCGCAACACTGGAGGAGAAGGCTCAACTGTGCCTCGGGAAAAAGAAAACTCTGGCTCGCCTGGAATGCTAAAAACAACCCTACCAATATGGCAGTCTATTCTAGCATACTGGTTCCTCAACCAATCCATCCCTAGGACCACATCATAATCGGCCATCGGGAACTCTATCAATCTAGCTGGAAATTTCTTACCGCTAACTACGATCTGACACGAGAAAACACCCTATCGACTCCCACAGGTCCGTTACCAGTAAGTATATTGAGCCTTACTGATAATGACTCGGGCTCCAATCCTATCCGTGTCGTGAATCGTACAGACATAAAAGAATGTGATGCACCAGAATCAAATAAAGCTGAAGCTGGAAAGGAGTTGACAAGAATAGTACCTGCTACTACCTCTCCTGGTGTCAATCCTTCCTCTGGTCATTACCATAGCATGACATTCCCTCGGGGTGCTGGTCCCCTCTGCTGAAATCCTCGCTGCCTATTCTGACTCTGGACTTGGGCTTGAACATGCTGCTGGGGGTTCTGCTGCTGGAACATCTGGGACTGAGGCGGCAAGGGCCTCGGCAATGGATACTGCTGCTGCTGGACCGGAACTGGTCCTCTCACCGAAGAGCTAGAAAGGTTGGACGATGATGAACCACCCCTATTCGGGCAGGATCCAACCCTATGGTCTGCTGCTCCACAAGCCAGACACAATCCCTGTGTCCTGCGGCACTCTGCCACTACATAGCCTGGCTTCCCACAATGAGAACATCCCACTGCGGAAGACTGCCTCTGCTTCTGCTGCTGAGGGTACGTCGGGACTGAATGCTGAACCGACATCACTGAGGCCGCCCGCCTCAGAGCTCCAATAGTCAAAGCCCTGGCTGCCGGGGCTGGGGCTGAAGACTGATTCATCTGGCCATGGGATCTCTTCCGACCTCCGGCCCTATCCACAATCCTCTGGGAGGTATACTCATGCCTCCTAGTTGCTCTCAAGACTGCATCAAAAGTCTGATGCTCAAACTGCTCAACTGCCAACAAAATCTCCAGGTGAAGTCCCTGCTGAAACTCGTTGGGCTCTATCATACTCGGTTGCCACCAAGGTGGGAGCAAACCGACTGAGTCTCGAAAACTCGGCTGCATAACCATCGACCGACCTGCCCATCTGCTTCAGATTGGTGAACCTCGTCTGTAGATCATACCGAGCTACAGCATCAAAATACTTGTTCTGAAATCTCTCTCTGAACACAGCCCAAGTGGTGCTGCTAATCCAACGGCCTGAGCTGTCCACCAGCTGCGGGCAAGATCTAATAACTGCAGGCGCACCACGGCTACCTTCTCATTCTCTGGGGTCCTGGCTACTTCTAGAATCACCTCTGTGTCCTGAAGCCAAGCATCTGCAGCGATAGCATCTTCACTACCGTCGAGAAGGGAGGGTTCAAGCGTGAAGCTGTTGGCCGCGCTGTTACCCTGATGACCTCCTCTGGTCAGAGCATCCGTCACTGCCTGGTGCAAGGCATCTCCACGACGATCTTGGAAAGCTATCAAGGTCCTGACGAGACCTACCAAAGTTGTAAAACCCCTAAATTTCTACTATTTTTTTTATTTATTTAAAATTTGGTATCGATTTAAAATTTTGTATTATACGTCGCGTAGTCGTATTGTACGCACGCATGACGTTTTTTTTTTGTAATTGCTCGACGAGTGTGAATATGTGCGAGCGTACATATTTTAGAAAATATTTTTCTCTATTTTATTATACACTTCCAAAATATTATAAATATTCTTGCTACAAAAAGCCTTTTGTTTCTAAAAGTTATTAATAATAAGTAATATTTTTGTATACTAGAAAGCCTAATTATGTAAAGGATATTTGTTGCATACAAATATTTCGTAATTATTTATTGGTCTATTTTAAATAAAAGTATAATTTTTGAAATTTATTAATAGTAATTTTTATTATTCAAAAAGATATTTAAAAATATTTATTATTTTCGAAATTATTATTATTGGTACTTTGAAAAATATTTTTGAAAGTTATTGTGGCCATTTAAATCTTGATTTAATGTTTGGAATTATTTAAATAGATTAAACTAGTATCTATATTGGAATTGGATTATTTGATTTGATTTTAAACTAAAGGGATTTAATTTAAATAGGATTTGTATTTGGATTTGGATTTGAATTAAATAGGTTGAATTATCTAATTTGGGTTTAAACAATCCTAATCTTTATCTTATTGGGAATTCCCACATCCTATAAATAGGAAGGTACTCCTCCAACTTTTAATAATTCCTCCACAAATTCCATAAAGTGTACGTGCCTCGTGTCGGTGTTCCAACCATCCTCGTGTCAGCCGTGGCGGCCTCAGGTCCGACCCGGTGTCTTTCCAATAGGTTATTCTTTTTACATATACATTTATGTTCCCGTGTTGGACACACCCCGACACCAAATCCCAATTCCTAACCTAGCTCTAACCCTAACCCCGTCCCCACCTGCTGTTCGAACCCGGCGGCATCTCCATCCCGTACCCGACCTTCATCCCCGACTCCCGACCATCACCACCAGGACATAACCCTCTCTGCCATCATTCCCGACTCCCGACCACCACCAATCCCACAAGAATCACCACTGCCACCACGTCACCAAATCCGCCACCACCATTGCCATCGGCCACCACCAAAAATCCCCAAGACTCCCACGACACCGATCACCACCGCCAGCGCCACACCGAGACCACCGCCACTCCCAACTCCACCACAGCCGAAGACCCGACCTGACCTCGACCAACCGTCACCACCACCGACGACAAAACCACCATCATCATCCCCACCGCGGCCACCGGACAGAGGCCGGTCGTTTTCCCACACCCACCAAGCAAAGGGAAAAGAAAAGAAAAAAATAAAAACCCTAGCTTCGACTCACCTGTCGAGCGCCGCCCATTGTCGTCCACGCCGGCCGACACACCTTGCCCGAAGCCCTGCGAGCGCGGCCTCTCGCGCCTGGAGCGCGCCGCTGCCCTCTCTTCCGCCCTCCGGTCACCCCTAACCGCCCGCGTCGGCCAAACGCCGTGCTCCTCCGACGAACTCCCAAAACCCTCTTCCTCCGCCGCTTCCACTGAAATTCGACGCCGCCGCCCTCTCTTCTCTCCGATCATCCTCCTCCTCGTCGCCGATCGAACTAGCCTCCGAGCTCCACCGTCACCCTGCGCACGAGCTCCTCTCCCCTTTCCGACTTCTCTCTCCCGCCCGTTCTCTCACCCCCTTTTCTTCTCTCTCTAACCTCTCACCGAATGCCCCCTTTATATTATTATTATTATTATTTTCTTCGTTTGTCCTCTTTCCCTTTCTTCTTATTAAGAACTAAAGTGTTCTGTTAAGAACAGAAGGTCAGGGAACAGAACTAAAGTGTTCTGTTTGTTGTTTTTTTTTTTTTTTATTATTATTTTAATTTTATTTTATTATTATTCTTTATCATGGTTATTATGTTTTAGGTGTATAACATTAATATTATTATCCTTATCATTATTATTATTATATTATGTTATATTATTATTATTATTATTATATTATTACTATTATTATATGGTTAATGTTTTTGTTATTATTATTAATTAAAATGATGCATATTTTGGAAATAGTAGTAGATTAAATATTACTATCATTAGTGTTATTATTGTTTGATAATATATATCTATACTATTTTTCCAAAATTAGTTAGTAACAAAAATATATGATTTAGGGCTTGAGCCCTACATGATTTTCAAATTTGGGTTTTTTTGGCCAGCAATATTGATTATTTTATAACAAGTATATTGCTTTTGAGTTATACATATTTATTTTATTTTCTAAAAAAGATTATTATTTTTTTTGAATACATATTCTTGACTTAATTATAAGTATAATTTTAAAAGGATTTACAAAATATATTTTATATGTCTCCAAAATATTTTTAAATATTGTGATTGGTAAAATCGTAGTTTACTACCATTATAAATAATTTCTAAAAGTAATTAAATATTTATTTATATCAATTATCTTCGATTATCAATCTTGTCCCTCGCTAGTCATATTCCAATCTTCTTGCATATCTCGAATTTTTCTATGTCCACCCTAACCAATTTGACCGTCCCGAACCCATTGGAACTGTCCGTGCCACCATCAGAGGTCACCTTGTGTAGTTGTTACACCAAAGTCGCAGTTCGTGCCACATTGATTATCGCAGCGCTCTACCAGGCAAGACACCTTGCCATTTGCTGTTTATTTATTTTAGCTCATATTTCATGCATTATTTATTTTCTTTATGCAAAATAAACTGTGATACATGGCATTACTGTTAGAACTTACCGTTCATTTATATTCCCTGCTGTGTATTATTTTTCTTACAAATTAAACTTAGATTTAAGAGACCACCTTGTGTGTTGCATTCATTGGCCTTGACACGTTGTAAACACGAAGTTGTGTGTCGCATGTAGAACACGGAAGTGCGTGATTGGCTGGCCACCAGTACGTACAAGCCGTGCGATAGGAATAACCGCTAATAGAGGTTGTATGCTAGTTTGACTTAGCGGTTATAGAGTTAGCATTGGACGGGAAGAACATGATTGAAAGTTGACTACCACCCTATCTATCGTAGACTCGCTCGCTACTGAGGAACGATAGGTAGACTATATGCTATTGACTCGCTCGATACTGAGGAATAGTATATGGTGTTGTGACTCGCTACTGAGGTACTGCATTGGTAATTTTTGACTTGACTGGGTAGTCATGCGACCATGAACTGTTCTTAAAATGCATTCACTTAGAACGGTTAGGCTACCTTATCCGTTAGGTACGAGTACCTTTGGTTTGGGTACTTGTATCTGATCGTGGCTTGGAACAATATCTTGTCGCGGATTAGTTTGTCATATCTTGTCCTTGTTTGGTTGTAGGTATGACTTACTACTTCGATGAGAAGGTATTGAACCTTGTTGGGGTCCGGATACCATATTGGATTCATAGCATGGGAAGATATGTTACCGTGAATTAGTTTACCATCTCCTGTCCTTGTTTGGTTGGGGGATGGTACGCTCGTTCAGTAGGTGCGTATTGGAACATGTTATAATTCGATTTGCTTATTTATTTGAGCAATATTTATTCAGTTTATATGGCATGCTATTATGTATCTTGTTACGTCCCTCTGAGGACCTGGTTGTCTTGCCAGGTGTATGCTATTGTCTTTCGCAGGTGCTTTAGCTCTAGCCGTGTTCATTGCTATTTTCAAGGATGATTGCACTTGGATCGTCTTCGCTCTGCTCGCCAAAATCATTTATTCTATCATGTACTTTTCCTTATTTTGTTGGTAGTGGATTTGTCTTCGCCCAACATATTGTATCAAGACAAATTCATTCTCATTATATGATCTTTATCATTATTCTTTGTGTGTGGATGAGATTAGTTATGGTTCTACTGCATTTTACAGCTTATGTATTTATACGAGGTTCCATATATTGGAGTATACTACGTATGAATACAGCTGGCATGTCTACGTTCCTAGTCCTACGTATTTTGGGACTGGGGCGTTACATGTTTTTGTGGTGGCCCATACAGGTCAAGATAAATTATTTGGTTACTTTACCGTACCAAGCAAGCCTGCGTATAGGATTAGAAGTCTAGGATCTCATCCACATACTTGACCTCTTTCTTGATTTTATCCACCGTTTGACTCATCGACTGCATCTTGCTTGATTCCTTCTAACAAAATCCTTATCTTTCCTTCGTGCTTGCTAGAGAATTGACCCTACAAGTTAGATGTCCCAAACACCCTTAGCTAAATTTTTTTAAGTTGGGTAGAATACCCCACGACCTGACACCCCCTTGACCATTAAGGGATACCAATGGTATTATCTATACCATAGAGACTAGAGGAAGTTAACCCATTTAGTCAACCAAGCCTTGGTCAATAAAACCGTAGAATGATGGTATAGGAATAAACAAGACTTAGATCCTTATGACTCTTAGACTATTCATATTTGTTTTATTCATTTACCATCGTGCCTATATTTTACCGTCTAAACTAATGATGCTAATATAGCCTAGTTTTTGCAAGCTAAATTCTTTTTATCAAGCTTGTTCATGACATATGTTATTGGATGCATCCACTAATATATTGTCTAATCAGAACCGGTGCATGATGGTCTGATCAACCGAGTGCACTTTGGTTCGCTTTTATCATTCTACGTGGATGGAAACATAGCTCAACTTGTCCTCTAGAGTTCCATCCGCGACTGTCTTGGCAATCCTTTTGGAATCTATACGACCATCTTTGAACCACGTATTCGTAATGGATACTGTCGTCATTGAACTCCTTAATTCGCTTTCGCCTTCACCGATTTTTGGAAGGGCGAAGGCACTCTAGCCTTCCTATTGACTATGATCGTTCTTGCTCGATGTTGCTATATTTTCATCCTAAACTATTCGACCTTTCCCTCGACCCTAAATTTACAATCTTGACTTTCTAATCACTTGAATTTAAGAGTGATTACAATCGTCTCTTAATCATATCATCAACCTAGACTACGACCATATACACTTCCTTAAGGAACCCTTCTATCTACCCATTGCGTCTTCTCAACCCCCCTACAAATTCTTAATTTCGAGGACGAAATTTTTTAAGTTGGGTAGGATGTAAAATCCCTAAATTTCTACTATTTTTTATTTATTTAAAATTTGGTATCGATTTAAAATTTTGTATTATACGTCGCGTAGTCGTATTGTACGTCGCGCACAACGTTTTATTTTTTGTAATTGCTCGACGAGTGCGAATATGTGCGAGCTACATATTTTAGAAAAATATTTTTCTCTATTTTATTATACACTTCCAAAATATATATAAATATTCTTGCTATAAAAAGCCTTTTGTTTCTAAAAGTTATTAATAATAAGTAATATTTTTGTATACTAGAAAAGCCTAATTATGTAAAGGATATTTGTTGCATACAAATATTTCGTAATTATTTATGGTCTATTTTAAATAAAAGTATAATTTTCGAAATTTATTAATAGTAATATTTTAGTATTCAAAAGATATTAAAAATATTTATTATTTCGAAATTATTATTATTGGTATTTTGAAAAATATTTTTGAAAGTTATTGTGGCCATTTAAATCTTGATTTAATGTTTGGAATTATTTAAATAGATTAAACTAGTATCTATATTTGGAATTGGATTATTTGATTTGATTTTAAACTAAAGGGATTTAATTTAAATAGGATTTGTATTTGGATTTGGATTTGGATTTGAATTAAATAGGTTGAATTATCTAATTTGGGTTTAAACAATCCTAATCTTTATCTTATTGGGAATTCCTACATCCTATAAATAGGCAGGTACTCCTCCAACTTTAATAATTCCTCCACAAATTCCACAAAGTGTACGTGCCTCGTGTCGGTGTTCCAACCATCCTCATGTCAGCCGTGGCGGCCTCGGGTCCGACCCCGGTGTCTTTCTAATAGGTTATTCTTCTTTTACATATACATTTATGTTCCTGTGTCGGACACACCCCGACACCAAATCCCAATTCCTAACCTAGCTCTAACCCTAACCCCGTCCCCACCTGCTGTTCGAACCCGGCGGCATCTCCATCCCGTACCCGACCTTCATCCCCGACTCCCGACCATCACCACTAGGACATAACCCTCTCTGCCATCATTCCCGACTCCCGACCACACCAATGCCACAGAATCACCACTTGCCACCACGTCACCAAATCCGCCACCACCATTGCCATCGGCCCACCCACAAAAATCCCCAAGACTCCCACGGCAACCGATCACCACCGCCAGCGCCACACCGAGACCACGCCACTCCCAACTCCACCACAGCCGAAGACCCGGACCTGACCTCGACCAACCGTCACCAACACCGACGACAAAAACCACCATCATCATCAACCCCACCGCGGCCATCCGGCCGGAGGCCGGTCGTTTTCCCCACAGCCACCAAGCAAAGGGAAAAGGAAAAAAATAAAAACCTAGCTTCGACTCACCTGTCGAGCGCCGCCCATTGCCGTCCTACGTCTGGTCTGACCACTTGCTCGAAGCCCTGCGAGCGCGGCCCTCTCGCACCTGGAGCGCGCCGCCCCTGCCCTCTCTTCCGCCACTCCGGTCACCCCTAACCGCCCGCGTCAGCCAAACGCCGCCTGCTCCTCCGACGAACTCCCAAAACCCTCTTCCTCCGTCGCTTCCACTGAAATCCGACGTCACCGCCCTCTCACTTCCTCTCCGATCATCCTCCTCATCGTCGCCGATCGAACTAGCCTCCGAGCTCCACCGTCACCCTCGCGCACGAGCTCCTCTCCTCCCCTTTCCCCGACTTCTTCCCTCTCGTCCGCCCGTTCTCTCATTCCCCCTTTTTCTCTCTCTCTAACCTCTTCACCGAATGCCCCCTTTTATTATTATTATTTTTTTTCTTCGTTTTGTCCTCTTTCCCTTTCTTCTTATTAAGAACTAAAGTGTTCTGTTAAGAACAGAAGGTCAGGGAACAGAACTAAAGTGTTATGTTTGTTTTCGTTTTTTTTATTTTTATTTTATTATTATTTTAATTTTATTTTATTATTATTTCTTTATCATGGTTATTATGTTTTAGGTGTATATACATTAATATTATTATCCTTATCATTATTATTATTATTATTATTATTATTATTATTATTATTATTATTATTATTATGGTTAATGTTTTTGTTATTATTATTAATTAAAATGATGCATATTTTGGAAATAGTAGTAGATTAATATATTTACTATCATTAGTGTTATTATTGTTTTGATAATATATATCTAT
The DNA here is from genome assembly GCA_029216955.1 of Iris pallida. NCBI lineage: Eukaryota > Viridiplantae > Streptophyta > Magnoliopsida > Asparagales > Iridaceae > Iris > Iris pallida. The sequence goes on from JANAVB010022593.1 coordinate 3,983,073, forward strand.
ACTATTTTTCCAAAATTAGTTAGTAACAAAAATATATGATTTAGGGCTTGAGCCCTACACTGATTTTCAAATTTGGGTTTTTTTGGCCAGCAATATTGATTAGTTTTATAACAAGTATATTGCTTTTGAGTTATACATATTTTATTTTATTTCTAAAAAAGATTATTATTTTTTTTGAATACATATATTCTTGACTTTAATTATAAGTATAATTTTAAAATGATTTACAAAATATATTTTATATGTCTCCAAAATATTTTTAAATATTATGATTGGTAAAATCGTAGTTTACAACCATTATAAATAATTTCTAAAAGTAATTAAATATTATTTATATCAATTATCTTCGATTATCAATCTTGTCCCTCGCTAGTCATATTCCAATCTTCTTGCATATCTCGAATTTTTCTATGTCCACCCTAAGCAATTTGACCGTCCCGGACCCATTGGAACTGTCCGTGCCACCATCAGAGGTCACCTTGTGTAGTTGTTACACCAAAGTCGCAGTTCGTGCCACATTGATTATCGCAGCGCTCTACCAGGCAAGACACCTTGCCATTTGTTGTTTATTTATTTTAGCTCATATTTCATGCATTATTTATTTTCTTTATGCAAAATAAACTGTGATACATGGCATAACTGTTAGAACTTACCGTTCATTTATATTCCCTGCTGTGTATTATTTTTCTTACAAATTAAACTTAGATTTAAGAGACCACCTTGTGTGTTGCATTCATTGGCCTTGACACGTTGTAAACACGAAGTTGTGTGTCGCATGTAGAACACGGAAATGCGTGATTGGCTGGCCACCAGTACGTACAAGCCGTGCGATAGGAATAACCGCTAATAGAGGTTGCATGCTAGTTTGACTTAGCGGTTATAGAGTTAGCATTGGACGGGAAGAACATGATTGGAAGTTGACTACCACCCTATCTATCGTAGACTCGCTCGCTACTGAGGAACGATAGGTAGACTATATGCTATAGACTCGCTCGATACTGAGGAATAGTATATGGTGTTGTGACTCGCTACTGAGGTACTGCATTGGTAATTTTTTGACTTGACTGGGTAGTCATGCGACCATGAACTGTTCTTAAAATGCATTCACTTAGAACGGTTAGGCTACCTTATCCGTTAGGTACGAGTACCTTTGGTTTGGGTACTTGTATCTGACCGTGGCTTGGAACAATATCTTGTCGCGGATTAGTTTGTCACATCTTGTCCTTGTTTGGTTGTAGGTGTGACTTACTACTTCGATGAGAAGGTATTGAACCTTGTTGGGGTCCGGATACCATATTGGATTCATAGCATGGGAAGATATGTTACCGTGAATTAGTTTACCATCTCCTGTCCTTGTTTGGTTGTGGGGATGGTACGCACGTTCAGTAGGTGCGTATTGGAACATGTTATAATTTGATTTACTTATTTATTTGAGCAATATTTATTCAGTTTATATGGCATGCTATTATGTGTCTTGTTACGTCCCTCTGAGGACCTGGTTGTCTTGCCAGGTGTGTGCTATTGTCTTTCGCAGGTGCTTTAGCTCTAGCCGTATTTATTGCTATTTCTCGAGGATGATTGCACTTGGATCGTCTTCGCTCTGCTCGCCAAAATCATTTATTCTATCATGTACTTTTTCTTATTTTGTTGGTAGTAGATTTGTCTCCGCCCAACATATTGTATCAAGACAAATTCATTCTCATTATATGATCTTTTATTCATTTATTCTGTGTGGATGAGATTAGTTATGGTTCTACTGCATTTTACAGCTTATGTATTTATACGAGGCTTCCATATATTGGTGTATACTACGTATGAATACAGCTGGCATGTCTACGTTCCTAGTCCTACGTATTTTGGGACTGGGGCGTTACAAAAGTGCCATCATCAGGCTTGGCAGGCTGAACTGGCTGGACTGGTGGCTCTCCATCAGAAGGCACGACTCTGGAGGCTACTCCGGAATGCGGGGCTTGATCTCCGGGTTAATGCTGATCCGCGTGAAGTGCTCCGCCTTGCTGACCGGCAGGTCCAGGAACGATGTCGCTGAAGAAGACGACATGGGGAACAATAAGGAAGGACCAGGATAGATCAATGATACAAGCATATGATCATGACAAGAATCCAGGGATTCAGAAGATACGAGCAAAGATCAAGGGCGAATACTGATTGAGACATCTATTCGGTAAACCCTCACATATCTTGATTTACAAGACCTGCATGGGCCACCACTTAAACCATGTCACGCCCCAGAACCAGAATACTGGAGAGCGGGGGCAGACATAGCCAGCTACGTATATTGAAATGGATTCCATCTCGCTATACGGTCACGGCTGTCTAGATACATGAGGGTTTACTACAAGCCAACAGTCTCCTATGGTCATGAACAATCCTAGTGTCTCAATCACAAGCAAGTAAGTAAATGTTACAAGATGTATGATCATTAAATATACAATAATAAGGCATCCCAAATATCACATATTCAGCTGATCATGAAGCTAGTCATTACAAAATGTTAGGACTAGCAAGAGTTTTAGTCATACATGATCAACCCTAGGATTTGTCAATCATGTTACAGCCCGTAGGCAGACAGTAAATAAGTGCAATCGAGCTAAACAGGTGCTCGCCGGCTAAACGTCTCAAAAGAATATTTTTACAATAGAGTGGGAGAGCCAAAAATAACCCACTCGTTGTCCTGGTTACGCCTGGTCGCTACCATCGGGCTGGAAAATCGGTAGATCCTCTGGAGCTGCTCCGAAATCTGGCCATACAAAACCAGCTGGGTCAGATCCCAGAAAGAGCAAGTGCTACAAAGGAAGCTTCACTTAGGAACTAAAACTAGCAATCAGCACAAGAGTATAAATAAAAGTAAGAACTAAAAATAAAGAAAATACATCAGGATGATATACGACGAGACAACCATGGAACTATTCAGATGACTAGGTTACAATCCTTAAACCAAACAAGGACCGGGATTGTAACCTTTCGTCTGAACAAAACTTGGAATTCTCACCATTTATCGGTAAAATAAATACAGGCATTCTGGTCATGCAGTACTCTGGAACAAGATCAGGACAAGACTAAACAGGTTAGACTCCATCCAATCATTTCACGGCCAAGCAAGAATTACGGCTTGATACTTTAACTAACTAGGGTTCTCACAAGCCTAATTACTAACAAGATGCAGTGAGATTATTCTACAGCCACAAGCCCTGCAGACCATCCAGGTTACCCAGGTCGAAAGATTAGGGTTGAATTCAGGTGGGTACATCGTCCAGGAAACGAATGTACCCTTAGGTAGCTTGAAGGGTGCAACACATGACAGTGTGCTGGAAATGTGCCCTACTCGACGGCAGGCTACAGATCCCGGGCGCGCCCAGGTAACGGGCTTGCCTGTAGCTGGGAGATCTCTTTATGACTAATGTATTAATCTAGTTATTAGCCTTAGTCCATTTCAGTAGGTACTCCTGATCGTGGTACTCAGGAGTCCCCTCCTAGACATGACGCAAGACAGGACTGGATTATTTGTACAAGCTCAATCGCCCACGGTGTTCGGGTTAATTATACAGGTCATGTCATGTCATGTAGCCGTCGCAACAGCTTATCAAGATATATCATGTCAGGTTATCATGTCAAGAGTACTGGTCAAGAGTGCGTCACGACGGGCCACTATCAGGTCATATCATGTTCACTTGTCAGGAGTGCACCACGACGGGTCACTTTCGTGTTCAGGTACTTGTGCAAGGCATCATAGTGCAAGCATTCAGTCAGGAGATCTAAGTTGATCTGAGTTTACAGGACATGAATTAACAGTAATAATCAAGTAATAAAATATAGGATACAGCCTATAGGAAGCCATGCGACTCGGGCACATGCGGCCAAAGAGAGAATCCATGCGGGGGACAGCTCATGCGGCTGAGGGTGGAACAACCCATGCGGCTCAGGGTCCAAACCCATACGGTTCAGGGAGAAGGAGGCATATGCGGCTAGCGGGACCAGAATGCACATGCGGCTAGCAGAGTTCGGCCTCATGCGGCAGGAGGACATACGACCAAGGAGAAAGTGGGTTTATGCGGCTAGAACGCAAGGGCCTCATGCGGTTCACTGGGTTCAGCCCTTATGCGGCTCTGGGAGGTTCGGATTCATGCGGCTCAAGGTGGCGGAGGCACATGCGGCCAGGATAATTCAGGAGCTTATGCGGTCAGAGGGGATACAAGTTATATACGGCTATAAGTGGACCAAGTCCATGCGGCTCGGATCATGCCGAGACCTATGCGGCTGGAAGAGTGGCATATGCGGTTAGCGGGGTCATGCGCCTATGCGGCTGAACTTAAGTGGGGGGGGGGATCATGCGGCCAGGATAATTCATGCGGCTAGGAGAATCACTTGCCGCATGAAATATTCATGCGGTCAAGTCAAGCACAGTCATCATCTCCAAAATTTTGAAAAGAAGAACACCACGAGAGCCAAGTTCTCAAGCTCCATAACTCCATCATCCGGAGCCCAAATCCGAACTTCCATAGGTCAAAATGGGGTAGAACAAAATTCTCTACAACACAGGACCATCAGAACTCAAAAATAACAAGATTAAGTAGATCAAAACCCAAGAAATCCAAAAATAAAATAAACTTAGATCTACAAGAATCTAGCCATGGAAAGTGGAAATGCCAAATACTAAAGTAAGTTAAAATGCTGTAAGGAAGAGAATGAAGTAAGAAAATTGGAGTTCCTCTATGAAGCAAGTTGCACTTGCCTAGACCTCTCTCTCTCTGGTAGGTGGAGGAAGTAAATGGAAGAAGAAGAAGAGGTTAATGAAGAGAGAAAAAGAAGAATGGGTTAATAAATACTAAAGGTGGTGGTGGGTAGGGGGTTCACCCTTTGGTCCATGATGAACCAAAAGCAATCCCAAACCGAACCAAGCCAACCCGAACCAAGAATAAACCGAGCCAAGAAAGAAAAGCTAAGCAAGGAATCATGCAATATAAGATGAAATACGTACACGTATTCCAAATAACTTGGTTGTTCAAAGTCGAATGCGTGCACGGCACGTTCCCATGACGCAAAGCTTGACGCAGCCTTTGCTCGTCAAGTTGTTGCAAAGTAAGTTAGGCAAGTTATGTTAAGCTATCAGGAGTAGTAGCAAGCACGGTCCTATGAGTTCTACGGCTGGGTATAACCACATAGTCTCACGATTGTAAGGACCGTCATATAGAGTATGACTTGGGCGGTGGTGTCACATAGTGTTTCAAGTCAGTTTAAGACACGATGTCACAGACTTAGTGTTTTAAGGCACGGGCCACGGTTGATTCATTGAGTTTGGAAAGTATTTCAATAGTTGTTCGAAAGAAGAATGCTCGCAACTGGGTCGTCGAGGTAAGGTCTCAGATGTGAGAAGTGTCGAACTTAGCCCTGAAAGAGATGGTAACACTAGAAGTAGATTGACTGTGTGAGACGTCAGTTCGAGTCGAGTCTTGCATGGTCATTGGTTAACTTGTACAAGGTAAAATAAACTGTTTCTCGAACGACGACCCCAGCGGCCCATGGGAACCGTTGCGATGGAGACATTAGTAGCTGTGCTGGATGACCGTACGGGTTAGCGGGAACTTACAGCGGAGCTATCTACTCATGCTGGCAAGGAGCGTCCGTCTAATCAAAAGCTCAAAGGGAGTCTATTATAGCGCTGGGGGCTAGTGACTTATTCATATAGATGTGTCGACATGGGCGGCGATCCGTATGTATGCCTTTGGATTGAGTCGAGTATTGAGTGTAGTATATCAAGGAAGTCGAGTTGAATGTGTGAGTATAGTTGGAACACAAAATGTTGGGCCTGAGATTTGGTTGCAACGTAGGCGACGTGCTTCGGCACGAGATGTGGCGTCGAGTCTTATGTTGTCGGCATATATGTTGCGTAGTTTGGATGTGAGTTGTCTTGAATTTAAGTCAAAAAATGTCGCAAGGCAAAGTCGGTCGAGTGACACTTAACCCACAAGTCTTGATTGGGTCGGATGATGATTTAGTAGCAAAGGGCCACGAGGCGGCAAGGGCCACGAGGCGGCGATATGATTGAGTCTCATTGAGTTACGAGGCACGGCCTCAACAAGGACTTATAGTACGGTCATACGGGAATGGAGTCTTATCGCGTAGTTGCGTCTCTGATTTTAAGCCGTAAGGCAAGCATGACTTGATAGGTTAACGTTGTTGAGTTGATGTTGCATTGCAAGCACGAAATGGTCTTAAAACACAAAATAGGCCAAGGCGTCTGTCCTAAAACCGATCCTAAGAAAAGAGTAGAAAGACAATCATAAAAGAGACTATGTTACACACAAAGTAAATTAACGTGTTGGTTTTGTATGGGTGGACGAGGAGCTCATTCCACCAGTACAGTTGAGTACTGACACCCACATAGTTTTCATGTACAGGCACAGGTAGAAGCTCGTGGCACGGAGCTCGCTTGGATGCATCGAGGTACGGAGTTCCTTGGCGATTCGAAGCGTACAGCCACATGTATTCAAGACTTATACAGGACATAATGTATGGACGTCACCTTCCAAAGCATCCGCTGGCTCAAGACATGTATTGAGAGATGAGAGAGAGCTGGATGACTTGTAATGTGAGCTTGAGTGAGCTTGAGAGACTTGTAATCTTAGCCTTGCATCCCATTGTAACCTTTGTTTCAATATCAATAAAAGAGTGTTTTGAAATGACTTGTGTTTTGCTTCAAATTCTGCTGCTATTATTCAATGTCTCTGCTTGGGACTTCTGTGCGACGACCCCGTCGCAGCCGCTGAAATCGGCCGTTATGGAACCCGCCTTGCACGAGCGCAACCTACGCTCGTGCGGCATCACGCCTTAGCGAGGACGATCGCTCCTACGGGAGCGGGGCATGGCATAATGGTATCAGAGCACGGTTTTACGTCCTTGGACTATCGATTCAATTCTTTAACTCTGTTATTTCCGCAAACTCTGAATTATTGCTTCCGTATGTTAATATCGTTGGTGCGCTCTCTCTCAAATGTTCTACGGATGTCCATACAATAAGTCTAACTATTTTGCAAAACATAGGAGAACAGTTTTTGATAAAATGAAAAGATGGTTTAGGTAAGCACGGTTGGCTAAGTCGGGTTGGACATATATACCAAAGTTGCATCGACATTAGAAAAGTCGAGTGCGAAAATTAAATAGTATTGAGCAAGAATGAGTTGAACTCGATTGAGTAAAGTGAGACGACTATCGGTAGGGTGCTATCGAGCGACGATAACGTCGGTGCGAATAGATGAGCGTGCTTGGAAGTAAAAGAATGGTTCGAACGGGATTCGAAGAAGTCAATTTTGATTCGAATGATAGTTTTGAGGATTTGTTGAATGACTTCATTCCTGAGTGGTGTATGCGATAGTCTCAGGAATGTCGATCGATCGATTGAGGACATGGGGTATCAATGAGTCTATCAGCAAGCATCGCATGGATGCAAAGCCTTAGATTGAATATAATTGAGCAAAATATAGTCTTGAAGATTTTGATGAGTCGATTCGAACAACTTAGAAATTGACGCATACGGAACGTGTACGGGATTGAAGATTGTGCGAAGTATAAAATGCGAGAATGATTGAGTAGGTGAAATCAAATCGAAGGAAAGTTAGGGTGTAGCGAACAGATGACTTGATAAAGGAAATCAATAGGTGGATCGTATAGAAAAAGTTAGCACGATGGGAAGATAGCGTACATGAAAAGTTGAATTTTAAAGTTACGCAATGACTCTAAGGATTGGATTGAACGTTGCTCGATGATTGAGTTAACAAAAGGAAGATGCAAATTGAAAAAATACATTGGTCGATGACTTAAGATAGACGGATGAATAATACGTAAAATTGGTTTGAGGAAATTGATGTTGCGAATGATTCGAGGAATAATGATTGAACTTGAACTTGAATGTCGAGGAGATTATCCAGTCGAATGATAGCATCATTCGTACGATTCAAAATTGGTTACAAAAAAATATCGTCAAGTTACGCATATCATTGATGGTATTGAGGCGTATCAAAGATCGATATGCGATAACTCGGGGGTACTCTGACTCGGCGAATGACGATCGTGCAAATGTTATTGTTCGGTAGAATGCTATACTTAGGATTTTGATTGAGATGAATGTTGGATGGAAATGATCGTATCTTGATGGTTACGTTGATAGCCACAACGTCGACAATCTTGTCTTGCGCGAGTGCAACTCTAGCCTCGCACATGCGTTACGTCGAATTTGGGGCAATCGTTTCGCATGAGCGCTGACATGGTAATTCATGTCGCGAAAATGATCGAACTCAAAAAATCAGGATGCGACAACTTTGATTGTCTCAACTTGTCGGTTTGATACGAAGAAAAATTTGAGGATGTTAGGACTTGCGATTGGTAAATGAAATAAACTTGAGTATTGAGTAGGTCCAATCCGCGCATCAAGAATAAATTAGTCTAGACTCGAACAAGAGTTACGTCCCGATGAGGATGATTATCCCGCGGGAGCGTGCATGGTGATTCATGCCCACCATGGATAATCTGAATCGCGTGAGATCGGGACACAACATATTGTTAAGCTAGACGACCTCATGATCGAATACGTGAATTGGGATGAATGACTTAGGGAATATGAAATATGAATTATGGTTTAGCGATAAATTGTGTCGTAGCGTGTTTGACTTGGAAGGATTGATAGGCGTACTATATCGAACGTGTTCAAAGAGATAGACTATACGAAATGGCTTGAGGAACGAGCGATATGTTCTTGTCGAGGATCGGTTGAAACGTGAGTTATCGTAGGATGGCTTTGCTGAACGACTCGGACCTCGTGCGACAAATGTTGGGATGTGTATAGGAAATATATACTCGAAGTTTAGAAATCGGAGTAATATAAGCTTGGGTAGAAAACCCCGTACTATTAATTTGGTTTGACCTTAGGATGGGGTCAGTGTTGATATCATTGTTTGGGAACTATGATTACAATACTGACGAAAAGACATGGCCTAGCGGTTAGGCAAGACATCCATGTTGCGAGAGTTAGTATCGGTACGAGTGATCTTGAGGATTGATTGGTTAGGATATTGGTATTGATGAATGGAATGATTCAGGAATATAAAAATACCACTCATGAGCCTCGGCTGACATACATGTATATCAGGGATGCTTGAATATGTGCATGATCCGACTCGAGTGGTAATGGCAGAATTCACTATCACGAGGCTTGGCTGAAATGCATGTATTTCGAGGACGCCTGAAATATGTGCACGATCCAACTAAGTGATATGTTGAATCAAGTGAACTAAAGGAATAGAAAAGTGTTGAGGATTTCGAAATAGTATTTCAAAGAAATGATTGAGGGTAGTGCGAGCGTGGCTCAGATTGAGAAAACGCATAGGCGTAGTGTGTGCGAGAGTTCTTGAATGTTGAGTAAAGTGATAAGTCAAAAGTAAGTACACAGTTAGTTTCGAGGACGAAACTTTTTTTTAGTGGTCTATGATGTAGTGCCCCGTCCCACTCAGTCAATCGGAGGAATCGAAATGCCAACGGCGTTCGGACTTAGCCTTGCAACGGCTAGTCGGAGACATCGCTCGGTCGAGGCGACCGCTCGCTCAGGTGGGGTAGTTTCGGTGATCTCACCTCATCTTTGCCTTCACATAATAAATCGCATGTTTGTAGGCTTGATAATGAAAGAGATGAATCCACGTAGCTAAAGGAAATAATCTCGACAGGACGAATTGAGTTAGAATATGGAAAGGTCCAATGGTCGGCTTAGAGTTGGTGCACGGCGTGCTTTGAAAATGACACTCGGTCCTTCGTCCCGTGGCTTGGGAGAAGAAAAAGTTGGTTTTCGCCACAAGCTAAGAGTTAGCCAAATTCATAGGCGTTGCCCGCATAAATGTTTCATAAAGCATGCACGGTCTCTTCGTCCAAGGCGTGGCATAGCCTCTGCTCGCCGACGGGTTAAGATGTATTGTACGGCTTGTGGCATAAGTCTAGGCATCCCAAATAACTTGGTTGTTTAAAGTCAAACGCGTGCACGACACGTTCCCACGACGCAAAGCTTGACGCAACCTTTGCTCGTCAAGTTGTTACAAAGTAAGTTAGGCAAGTTATGTTAAGCTATCAGGAGTAGTAGCAAGCACGGTCCTATGAGTTCTACGGCTGGGTATAACCACATAGTCTCACGATTGTAAGGCCCTGTAGAAGCAATAAGAATAAAACAGTTAGCTTTACGCAGAAGACACTTTACGCAAGACAAATGAAGACTAGGTTTTACGCAGCACTACAAGACAAATTAGTCTCTACGCAGACTTCAATTGTTGGGCATTACGCAGTTGACAGCTGTCTTGTTTGCTTTACGCAATGGAACAAGCTGTTATCTCTATATTTAATGCAGAGATATGGGATCTGACAAACATTATTCTTTCCTCTGACATTTAATGGCACAGAAGTCGGAGAGACATATTGGAATCGAGGAAATGCTATTTTATACATAAAAGCTTTACGCAGCTGAGATTTATTGAGATACGCAGACGGCTATAATGATGGTTTTCACTGTTTACGAAAAGACATTTCACGTAACTCAATAATTCATTGGTTAGTGTACTAACAGAGGAGAAGTATTACGCTCAATTATTTTCCCCTATACGCAAGAGTCTATTTAAGCTAATGCTTAAGGCTATATTAGCCACTCTTAAGTATACGCGTATTAGTTTATTTGGGTTATTTTAATACCCAAGGCTGATTAGCCACTATACGCAGGGGAGCATTAATTGAGTTTAATCATTTTTTTCTTCTGTACGTAAATTACCATAATTATAGGGTACGTGGCAGGATACACGCGTATGAGATTATGTTTTTACAGTACGTGGGACACATGGCGTCTGCGTAAGACTCTGAATATGATCGTGCTGAGCAGTTGTATATATGTGGGCTACGTGGCATTGTCTGCGTAAAGCTTCCAAAATACGTGCATTGTGTTGAGCCGAGCAGTTAGTAGTATGTGGGACACATGGCACTTGCGTAAAGCTCTAAATGAGATCGTGTATGGCAGTTGCATGCGTAATATGCGTAATGGCCTTATTTTTCTGCTTATTTCTCGGAAGACTTAAACCTATAAATAGGCAATAATTTTGACAGCAAAAGGAGAGAATCGGACGGAGAGAATCAAAAGAATTGTTATAATTCCCGAGTGTTCTCTTTTACTTCTTCTTCTCAAGAATAAAGTGAAGTAGAGCAGGAAAGCATTCGACTTGTGCCATCAGTGCCAACTTTGTCGATACCTTTCTAAGGTCTCCGTTCTTCAGTTGTTCTTCCTTCTTCCTCAAGACAGCAAGTTTCTTCAACATCGTTGTGTGGTCCAAGGAACAAAGTGATCATTTGTGAATCAGACTTCCATAGCAATACATTCCCAGAATCAAATTTGTACTTTTGTACTTTTTCTCGTTTTCTTTTCTTGAAGTTGTAAAGGCTTTTTGTTAAGTAAAACAAAATGGCGACTCTGCTGGGGAAGACTTTCTCCTCTGATGAGAAAGTAATTGCTCAACATGACGATGCGTCGATCGGATCGACGAAGAAGACTTTGGTCGTTTCTTTCGACCAGACTGCCTATGAGGAGATGCTTCATGCTGGGGGTGGCAATCGCCACTCCAAAGTGTTGAAGTCGCGTAAGGTACGAAAGGTCTGGATGCCTAAATCTGACGTACCTTCTTCACAGTCTGATGGGATTCTTCCCACTCCTGTTGCTGAGACTCCCGCCAGTGGCGTGGCAGTCCCAATGGCAGGCTCTAACTCTGTTCGCAGAGGTCAGTCTCCCGCTTTGGGCGTGGTAGACACTGTGGCAACTCACCCTGCGCATAAAGGAAAATCTCCCGTCTTCGATGTGGCAGATACTCCTGTCTCGCGTAAGGGTACGTCTCCCGTCATTGACGTGGCAGACATCAATACTTTACGTCTTGCGCGTAAGGGAAAGTTTCCTGCATGTGGCAAGGTAGATTCATCTCTACGCACACAGCGTAACAAACAGTCTCCTGTTGAAAACAGCGTAGACAATTCCTTTCGTTTTGTGGGCAAAACTTCGGTTTTTAACCCACAAATTCCAAACAAAACACCACGCAGAATTCCTAATCTCAGGATTACGCGCAATGTTGATGGTAAACGTTGTGCACAAAAGCCAACTTCTGACTTGCGTACGCAGATTCAGGCCAAGAAAAATCCAGCCACTTACGCCAATGAGATCAGCAACTCACTTTATACTCATGGGGCTCAAAGATTTGCTGCACCAAATCAGAAGAAGAAGATGCTGCCTTCTCCTACTGTTGACTTACGCCAAATGTTAAATCAAAAGCGTAGTGATAGAAATGTTCCTATGACTCTCCCTAATGATGAGCATCACTGCGAAAGTCATCAAATTGTAATAAAATGTTGTTGCTCTAATACAAAGCGGTCTGTTTTTGACCGATTAAATTATGATGTGTCTCAACAACATGATGAATGTGATTTTGAGTTGTCATATGCTTCTGTTAATATGGCTTCTCACATACCTAGACGAAGAGGAACGAGACGTAATTCGTCTCAGACTCCAAGTCAACAGAGATTTAACAGGATCGTTGACAATTTTGAAGGTGTTTATCAGAATACTCGATCAAGGAGTCGTCAATCTATTATGCCCTCTTCAGATTCTGAGGCTGGGGGTACTCAGAATTTTGATTCTGAAACTGATAGTGTGGACTCTAATCTCTACACTAGTCCATCCGTAAGTTCAAAAGAGGCAGAAATTTATGTTGCAGGTGATGAACCGGAATCTTCCGGTAACACAGAACAAAGACTAATTATAGTCGAACAAACCATGAAGGAGCTGATGGCTATGATGCAAAACATGCAGCAAACTTTAACAGCTCAGCATACAGTTCCACCTCCGGTTCAAGTAGTCACACCAAACCAGGATGGACAGGGGGTAGACACACCCCTAAACAATCCTGAACCCATTGCTAATCAGGATTCAGCATCTCCTGAACCTCTTCATCCAGAAAGTGCTCCACTTCCTCAGATGGGAGTTCCAATCCTCCCTGTTACTCTCCAATCCAATGGTATATTGCAAGAAGTAAGAGAATTAAAAGCAGAATTGGAGAGTATGAAGCATAAAACTCATCTCCAAAAATTGGGGATTAAACAGCCATATCCTCCCCACTGGAATGACGTTCCCTTTCCTTCCAAATATAAACCACCATCCATGGTTTTGTTTGATGGAAAAACTTCTCCGAATCAATTCATAAACCATTTTGAAATGATGACTATTCATTTAGAAAAAAATGACGCCCTCCTCACTAGAGCTTTTATTGGTTATCTGACAGGCATTGCTTATGATTGGTATCGTAGTTTACCTGATAATTGCATATCATCATTTGAAGAATTCAAAGCAATGTTTTTGTCTCGCTTTTACGAAGTAGGAATGGACATGAACATGTCCTCCTTGATAGCAATTAAACAAAGAGATAAAGAAGAAGCTCGGGCATTTATTGATCGATTTCGACAAGCGACTCTAAAATTGCCTCCTGGGATGCCAGATGCAGCGTTGATTGATACATGTAAGATGAACCTGCATCCCACCATTGCTGTCTTTATTGGACCCACTCAATTCACTGATTGGCCTTCTTTTATTATGGCTGCTGCTTCAGCCGAAGATAACGGCAGATTGGCACGAGAAAATGGAATTATGTTTACCTCCGAAGATAAAGGAAAGAAGCCATCTGCTGGCCCAAATCATAACAATAAGGGTGGTGGAAAAGGAGATAAAGGAAAGGAGACACTGGTGGTAAACCTTTCCAAAAACAAACCTGCACCAGCTAATGTTGAGCCATCGAAACCAAAAGAAGAATATTCTTTCGATGAAAGCGATATTCCAAGTATATTTGAATGTCTGATGAAGAGTGGCAAACTCCAGCTCCCAGATCCTAAAAGACCTGATGAGGTCAATTTGACTGATAATCCCAAGTATTGTATCTATCATAGATACATTAACCATCCCACTCGAGCATGTTATGTCTTGAAGTAGAAAATTCAAGAATTGATCAATGCTAAAGTCATTTCATTGACTAATGATGATCACACTGTCACAACAAACATGACTTCTATACAATTTGGAGATTTCCCTCCACAACAAATTCCTGATGGAGTAATTCCAATCCCTAAAGCTACTTTGGAGATCGTAAATCTTCCACCAGCCAGAGATCAAGTTGAGGGATTAGTCCCTCTTACTTTGAAAAATGGGGAAATCATGTGGGTACATCCCGATTTAATACCTGATTTGGAGAAAGAAAGTAAAACTTCTAAATCCAAGAAAAATAAAAATGTTTTTACTTGTAACATGATCTCGCATGTTATATCTGAAGACTATGATGATCTTGATCATCTATGGGGTGGTATCCCTTTGGAGGAGAGATTAAGAGGTCTTAACATATGTCCTCCGAGCCTAGCCCCTCCTATCAAATTGAAACTCACTCATCAGCAACAAACAGCTATGTGCAGTGTGCCTTTATATAGAGCTCAGCAAATCTTTGCTGCATATGAAAAGGTACCCTTTGGAATTCTACCACCTCCTGAGTTGAAGACTCATGTTGCTGAGACTCAAGGCACTTCTGATGCTCTTCTACTCGATGAAGTTTCACCATTGCCAGAGTCACAAATTGTTGTTTTTGATACTCCAAATATTACTGAAGCATCTTCTGAAAGTTCTATTCCCATGCATATCTATAGCCAACAATCAGTGCGCCTCATGAAGTTGATGGGTTATGATTTCCAGAAAGCCGAAGGATTAAATTATGGCAAAGGGATACGACTTCCTTTACAAATGCAATCTCAAAAGAGCACTACTGGATTAGGATGTGAGATCCCTATCCAGCATAAAAAGTCTCATAAGAAAAGACCAAAGGGAAAGAAAACTACAACCTGCAATATGGTAGTAGTATCTCCTGAGTCTGCAGAAGAAGTTCTCACCGGAACAAGGTCCGGAAAAGAATATCTTAAAGATTATGAAGAAACTTCTAAGGAAATGGAAGATACGGTTGAACCTCCAAATCAACCTACCTCTTCTCAAATACCTATTAATCAGAAGTCTTCTAAACCGTCAGCAAATGAGAAGGGGAAACAACGAGCAGTACGCTTTGATGTACCTCTGAAGTCAAACCAAAGTCAGGGGATGATGAAACCCTACAAATTTGACATTCTAGCTCAACTGGCTAACACGCCGGCAAGACTTTCTATCTTTGAATTACTTCGTCTCTCAAAGGATAGTAGGGAAGCTTTGAGCGAGGCTTTGCTCCAAGCAGATTCTTGTTTGGCCCAACTTAAAGCTCCTGATAGTACGCCTCCATCTTGTCCTCAATGTCATAGTGTGATGGAAACTCTTCCAAACATCACCTTCACACAAGATGACATGTTACTTGGCCACAATCGTCATGACAGACCCTTGTATTATACAGGGTATATTGGAATGACTGAGGTGGACAGAATCCTCATAGACACGGGATCTTCTATCAGCATTATTCTTCAAAGCATGCTGAGACCATTGAGAATCTCTACTAGTGATTTAACTTATACTAACACAACTATTGTTGGTTTTAATGCTGGCAGGAGCAAACCTTTGGGGAAGACTCGTTTGAAGATCCAGATCGGAGATCTCCGGACGATAGTGACATGCTATGTTATTAACTCCGATGTATCCTACAATATCCTGTTGGGAAGACCTTGGATACATGAGAATAATATAGTACCCTCTACTCTTCATCAATGCTTCAAGTATGTAGACTCACAGGGGAACGTAAGGACTGAGTTTGCTGATTCTGAACCTTTCAAGAACCTTGAAGCTTACTTCATGGATGCACGACTCTATAAAGAGGAATATATGAAGGAGATCTCTGAGATTGCTGAAGACAAACCTTCCTTGGAAGATCAATCATCTGCTGGAAGTTCGGTACCAGTAGAAGACCAACCTTTGAAAATCAAAGTCAGGGGACGAACTCAGTCTCAAACGGTTGATGATCAGCCTTTGGTAATAAAGGTTAAAGGTAAAATTCAAATCGCATCTGAAGAGCCTTTGAAGATCCCTGTCAAAAATCAAATCCGAACTGACATGAATGACCAGCCCTTGATCATCAAAGTTAAAGGACGTACATCCCGTCCTACTGATCCTGAGCCATTGGTTATCAACCTTGGCAAGTCTACGCCTAAGAAAGATGTTAGTCCATCAGCGTCTAATGTAAAGAAGTCCGTAAATGATGTAAATACTGGGCATGTATTTATTCAATCTAATGAAGATTTTCTTTTGGAGTATATGGCTGTCAAATTTGTTGAAAGAATGTCTTTATCTTCTGATGATCAAAGTCATCAATATCAAGATGACATAAATACAGAGGAAACTTTGTATCTTGATCATAAAGAAAACTCTTTTCCTCCTCATGTCGATGTTGGACCTTATGCTCAAAAGTTCCTAACATCTTCCCCCTATCTTCTTTCTGTAGTCTCGCCATCACAAGCTTGTGTAACTTTTAGACGTCACGAAGAATCTTATTTCGTGATTCCGTCTGATAAGAAAAATAAGCATCAAATTGTGTTTGGCCTGACTAGAAACATCCCTGTTGTTCAGACAGATGATCTTAGAGATAAAGATAAAGAAAAAATCCGAATTGACAAATATAGTCAACAATCTCTCAAGATTATTCAGAAAATGGGATATGATTTGAAAACTATGCCGGGCCTCAATATGGGAAAAGGTAGACGGATGCCATTACGTGGAGATCCATTTTATCAGAAAACCCGATGCGGTTTAGGATATGATGCACATAAAGTGAATAATGAAGATGAAGAGGAATATTCCTCCAGTACGTCACAATCCTTTGATTCAGAAGAGGATCAGTATGATGAAGCTGAACAAATCTTCTCTGTTAATATGGTTCAAACTGATGATGAGTCTGAGTCATTCGAAAATGATCCTTGGGTTCAGCAGATGGATAATCAATGGGAATTGCGGTTTGAACAACGACAACCTCCTACGGACGACGAAGTTATTCAAATAGATGTAGGTGATGAAAATATTTCTAAGCCAATATTCATTAGCAAGAATCTTTCTAAAGATGAAAGAGAGTCATTAATAACATTGATAAAAGAATATATTGATATATTTGCCTGGAGCTATGAGGATATGCCGGGTCTGGATCCCAAAGTAGCTACTCATAAACTCAATATATTTCCTAATGCTAAGCCGATAAAGCAACAGCAAAGGCGTTTTCGACCAGACATGATGGATGCGATTGAAGCAGAAGTAAAAAAGCTGATTACTTGCGGCTTTGTTCGTGAAGAACAACATCCTGATTGGGTAGCTAACATAGTACCAGTCATGAAAAAGAACGGTAAAGTCAGAGTTTGTATAGATTTTCGAGATCTTAATACAGCCTGTCCAAAAGATGAATTTCCTCTTCCGATCACAGATGTCATGGTGGATAATACTTGTGGTTTTGAACGCATGTCTTTCATGGATGGATTTTCAGGATATAATCAAATCAAGATGCATCCTGAAGATGAAAGACATACTGCTTTTCGTACTCCTTTAGGGGTATATTGTTATACAGTTATGCCCTTTGGTTTGAAGAATGCCGGAGCTACATATCAACGAGCTATGAGCAACATTTTTCAGAAACATCTACGGAAGACAGTAGAATGTTATGTAGACGACATTGCTGTTAAAAGTCGATCAAAAGATGATCATATTCAAGACTTGAAGACAGTGTTTGACTTGATGCGTCAACATCAGTTGAAAATGAACCCTACTAAGTCTTTCTTAGGGGTTTCTAGTGGCAAGTTTCTGGGGTTTGTGATCACTTCTGAAGGCATCCATGTCGATCCAGATAAAATCAAGGCAATTTTTGAAATGCGTCCTCCACGAAATCTGAAAGAACTCCGTGGCTTTCAGGGTCGTATTGCTTACATCAGAAGATTTATTTCAAATCTTTCTGGAAGATGTCAGCCTTTTTCCCGTTTAATGAAGAAAGGTGTATCATTTGTTTGGGATGAAGTTTGTCAAAAAGCATTCAATGACATTAAGCAGTATCTCACAAATCCACCTGTTCTGGTCCCTCCAATAATGGGAAAGCCATTCTTGCTTTATGTTCGGGCAATGGATCACTCTCTTGGTGCTCTTCTTGCACAAAAAAGTGATATGGGTCATGAACAGGCAATTTATTATCTTAGTCGAATGATGATCGGAGCTGAACATAGGTATACTCCAGTAGAAAAGGAATGTCTGGCATTGGTCTTTTCCATTCAAAAGACACGACATTATGTAACAGGACAAACTATTCATGTTATTTCTAGGATAAATCCTATTCGAGTGTTAATGAAGAAACCAAGTATTCTTAATTCTCGATTAGCTACTTGGGCGATGTTGCTTACACCATATGATATGGTTTATGTATCACAGAAGTCAGTAAAGGGTCAAGCGTTAGCAGATTTCTTGGCTGCTCACCCTATCCCTGAAACTTCCAAGTTATATGAAGACATTCCTGATGAGGTTGCAGATTGCAATATGGCTATGGGAGATGATATTTGGCAACTGTATTTTGATGGAGCCTCACGAGTCGGACCCAAGGGCAATATTGTCTCTGGAGTGGGAGTAGTCTTGGTTTCTCCTGATAAACTAGTTATATACCGTGCCTATTCACTCAATGAGCCTTGTTCAAATAATGTAGCTGAGTACAATGCTTTGTTAATTGGTCTTCAAGTAGCAAAAGAACTAGACATTGAGTTCTTAGAAGCTTATGGAGATTCTCAGCTAATCATCAATCAGGTCAGAGGAACTTATGAAGTCAGGAATCCTGACTTAATTCCTTACCATCAGGCAGTGATTGAACTAGCTCTATTGTTCAAAGGATTCTTCATAGAATTCGTGCCACGCTCTCAAAATTTAGAAGCTGATGCCCTTGCTAGTTTAGCAGCAGATCTAGCGGTTCCAATCAGAAGACAAAATTCAATAATTTTGTTAGATCGGGATTTATTCTGTATTAAAAATAACTTACATATCGAACATAGTTATGCTTCAGAATTAACTCCTCAACAAAGAGATTGGAGAAGTCCATTCATAGACTATGCTGTCTATGGAATTCTACCTGAAGATCCTAAAGAAGCGGCATCAGTCAAGCGACGATCATTCCGATTCTATTATGACACTTCTATGAATATGCTATATCGTCGTTCTTATGACGGGCTTTTGTTACGATGTCTTTCCGAAAATGAAGCTAAACAAACACTCCGTGAAGCTCATGATGGAGTATGTGGTGCACATCAACCTGGTCCAAAATTACAGGACCGCATTCGTAGAATGGGGTATTACTGGCCTACAATGATAGCAGATGCTATAGATTATGCAAAGAGGTGTAAAGCCTGTCAAATTCATGCAGACTTTATACATCAACCTTCTGAATTTCTTCATCCCACGGCAGCCTCATGGCCATTTGAAGCTTGGGGCATGGATATAATTGGCCCTATCAACCCCCCTTCTGTTAAAGGACATCGGTTCATTCTTGCTATAACCGATTACTTTTCTAAATGGGCGGAAGCAATTCCTTTGATTGAGGTGAAGACTTCCAATGTTATTAGTTTTATTAAACATCATGTGATTTATCGTTTTGGGATTCTCCGAAGGATAATCCATGATAATGGGCCACAATTTGCTAGCCATTCATTTTATAAATTCTGTGAAAAGAATCGAATTCAGAATCTGGCTTCTACAGCTTATAACCCAGCTGCTAATGGTTTAGCTGAGGCTTTTAATAAAACGATTATCAAACTTCTCAAAAAGTTTGTTTCTTCCAATAAATGTGATTGGAATGAGAAACTTGGAGAATGTTTGTGGGCATATCGTACAACGGTCCGAAATCCGACTGGTTTTACGCCATTCTCGTTGGTTTATGGATGTGAAGCTGTTCTTCCCTTGGAAATTCAGATCCCATCTCTTAGAATAGCTATTGCCAATGAGCTAACTTCAGAGAACAATGACCGATTGCGGCTTCAAGAACTTGAAGGTTTAGATGAAAAGCGTCTTCAGGCGCAACAACATATTGAATTATATCAAGCACGCATTTCTCGGGCTTTTAATCGTAAAGTCAAAGAAAGAATATTTAAAGTTGGCGAGTTGGTTCTAGCTGTCCGAAGACCTATGGTTATGACTCATAAAAGTAAAGGGAAATTCCAAGCTAAATGGGAAGGTCCTTATGTAATCGAGACTGTGTTTTCTAATGGCGCTTATCGATTGTCGAAGCCTAATGGTGATTTACTCATGTTGCCTATTAATGGCAAATTTCTCAAGAAGTACTATGTATAGATGTACAGAGATTTATTGGGGAATGGACAGACAGTTTATAAATAAAATTCCTTTTTATTCATCAAAGACGATATTACATGATACTAAGGGAGATCACTGTCATCCCTATCAAGCTTAGGACGAGGGCCAAGTCCTTCCTTCCAACAGACGTAGTCAGCAAAGGAGTTGAAGTCATCTGTGCTTGAACTTAGCAGGAGTTTACAGGCAGCTATCCTCTTAGCCTCCTCCTCAGGCGTTTTCCCAGGTCCCATCAAGAAGTCAAAGATGTCCTTAGGTGGCTCTGATGCAGAGGATCCTTCGCCCTGCTCTAATGCAGAAGATCCTTCGCCCATTTTTTTCTTTTTGTGCGGAGGCGGCCCCATGGGGGTTGTCTCAACCGCCTTCTCAATTGCTTTCTCAGAGGCTTCAGTTTTCTGTGGCACGTCCTTGGAAGACATTTTTGCTTCGTTGGATTAAAAGAAAGAAAGAGAGAATGATGCTTTATAAGAAAACTCTAAACTATTTATAGTAAAGAGTTATTTATGGACGAATGCTAAATGGATGGTTTTGGAATTTGAAACAATCTGTCTTCTCGAAACCGAAGGGTTCATCCATTAATTACAAATTCATCGGGTTCATCCATTGATTACAAGTTCATCCATTTATTAGAAAATAAGCTGCCGAAATAAGTGCTAGGTCTTTTCTCTAAAAACTATTTATGGCAGGTTGACTTAAAAGTTTTGAAAGAAATTTTGTTTAGAAGAGTTTTCTCTATTTTTAAATTCTTTTCTCTCACCAGCTGATGTTAAATTGCTATCCATCACGTCCATAGATACTTGTCTATTTTCTTTCGGTTAATCCAATCTGTTACGTCCATAATTACCTCTGACAGTATTGTATGCCCTAAAAAGAGTAAGATTAGCTATCTTTGGATAGATACAATTTATTTGTGAAGGCTTATCACGTCCATAATACCTCTGATAATTGTCCTACCTCTATTATTTTTTGATAGAGTCACAAAAAAAATCCAAAATGTGTTATTCATATGATTGACATATTACATCAGCATGGAAGAAAAGTTTAGAAAGAAAGAAATTCTTTTAAAAATTTTACAAAGGAGGAGTGATCATGTCCTCGATCATCTTTCTCAGTTCTGCTATTCTTCTTTCTCGAATGATGGGTGCATTTTGAGAAGCAATTTGGCGCTTTGATTCTTCAGAATATTTACGAGAAAGCTCCGTAAAACTCATAACTAACCCTTCTTTTGCATCGTTCAGAATTTTGAGGGTACTTTCCGAACCACAAATCTGTTCTTCCAAGACAGAACCTTGGGCCAAAGATTTATTTCGTTCAGTAATTATTTGTTCTCGTTCCTCTTTCAAACGAGCCAATACAGCTTCAGCCTCACGAATTTTGTCTTCCTGCTCCACAAGCCGTACATGTGATTTTTCATAAGTGATTCGGTGCTGTTCTAACAGAGGTTTGCTTCCATAAAGAAAAGCTGTTTCTTGTGCAACTTTGGCATTATACTCCTGGAGAGCTTCTTGAAATGATAATTCTCGAGCTGTGTATTCAGCAGTTAGAGTGTCATATTCGGTTTGAATAAAACTCTCTATAGTGCCATGATAAATTTCTTCATATTCTTGTAAAGGTTGCTCAAGACCTTCAACTATAGCCTGCAACGTTGTGGCTTTCTCGGTACTATGGAATATGGCAACGTTTCCAATAACCGGGGTGATTGTGGCCTTCAAATCTTTATACTGATAGCTCCCCCTCAAAATCATTTTTGTCAAAGTTATCAAGGTGGTGTAGAAGGTATCAGTATGAACTTGGGCTAGAAAATTCATATCATTGATCGAGCTTGGAGTAGCTACACTTGTTGTCATTCTTATTGGCAAAGAAAAGCTCGAAGTTGTTACTGTAGTAGCTTCTACAGTAAGAGCTTGTATTATTGGAACAGTCTGAGTTGTAGTTGCTGAGATAGAAGTTTCAATCATCAGATTTGTAGTAGCTATGTTTGTAACTTCTACAGCTGTCTCTGGAGCTGATGTTTGAATTAAAGCAAGAGGGAGGCTCACTTTAATGACAGGAGCTAGCTCAGACACTATTTCTACAGGAACTGATGTTATATCAGTAGAAAGTGTTCCTGTTGTGGCTTCAATTTCAGCAGCTGTAACCACGGCATCTTCAGTTGCCGATTCTTCAATATTAACTGGAGTATCTTCCATTACGTTTATGACATTCAGAGCTGCAACATCTATAACTGATTGTTTTGTTAGGTTCATAACAACAGCCGAGTCTTTCTTAAGAATAATAGAAGATGGTTCTGCAGGAACTTCTTCAGAAGATTTTTCAATTGATTTTTCAGTTTCAGAATCTTCCTCATCTGAATCATCAATTTCTTTTACATGTGGTTTAACAGGAGGAGTAATCTTCTGAAGAGGGGCTTTCTTGACAGGAGAAATGATTTTCTTGAGTATAGAACTTGTCCCTGTAAAGAAAATAATAAATAAAATAGTTATAATATCTGATCATATGAATAAAATCTATTTTATATAAAGGAAAGATTTGGACCTGATAAAAAGTCATCATCAGAGTCCATATCCTTCCAATCATCCTCACCCAAATCTAAAGCTGGTTCATCAGAGGGAATGGGTTCATTCTCAGTGGGAGTATCCCACTCAATGACTTCAGCAATGGTCCTTGGAGCTACAGAAGAACCTTCTTCAAAAGGAGCTGTGGAAGACTCTACATTTTCTTCAAGAAGAGCTGTAGAAGACTCTATATTTGGAGTAATCTCTGAAACTGTGGTAGTAACAGTTATCGGCTGAGAAACAGTTATCTGTGGAGGAATAGCTGGTTCACTTGCAATTTGTGCATGAGTATCAGTGGTGGATCCCAGATATTGAACTTGTGGTGCAACTGCAGATGAAGATCCTACCTCAGGATCTATGGTTGATGGAAGATTGACATTAGAAACTTCCTCTTCAAATTCTGGCTCATCCAGGAGAAGCGGTCTTTTTATTGCTCTCCTCTTTTTCTTTGGGGAACTGATTGTCAAAGATAATCCCCGTTTCTTCCCACCTTTAGCAGTAAGTACGGGAGCTTCTTCTTTATCTGTGACAATAACTTCCAGAAATTCATCTGGAACAGCATCATTTATTGGGGCATCTTCTGGTACTCGAACAACTTCTTCTGGATCTCCTTCTTTTCTGATTCGGAGACTTCTTCTTAAATCATATCCGTGGGAAAAAGAACGGATAGAAGAATAGAAGATTGTGTATGATCGTAGTATTTTCAATTCAGTAGTAATGGAAGTAGTTGGTATATAGAATTGGGCTCCTGTACATCCAGTACTAAAATATCGCCAAACCCTGGCTCCATCAACTAACTTCCCGTAACTATTGAAGACTGTTGAAGCATTTCCAACATGAAGCTGGTCATATCCAAACTGCCTTGCAAATCTACTTGGCAGATAAGGTTCGAATATACAGCGTTCACCATTCCTGTACATCAAATGAGATGGTCTGATGTATAAAAGCCATTTAAATGCCGGTCGAGGGAGTGATGTTCTATCTTGACCTCCATCTTCAAGACGTATACCCAGAAGGTTTGATGGAACTGAGGGTGGGGTGCAGAAAAAACTCCAACCATGGGAGTAATTTAATGATGCTCGAGTGTCAGCAACAGAGGTCATCTTCCATGAAGCTTTGTTATATTTCAGAAGAAATAACCCTGATGGATCTTCCGGGCCTGGAGACATCAAGCGGTTATTATGAAGTAATAACCAACCCATCAAAAACAGGAAGGGTAGCTCCACTCTGGGAAATTCGCTACGAGCTTTAGCTCCTAGAACTAATTCATCACTGAAACTCCTTAAACCAGATTGAAGCCGACACACCATGGCTGGAAGCAGACTCAATTTAGCCCTGAAAACTAGACGTACTGCCGGCCATAATATGTCTCGATGGATTCTATCTATAGAAGTAGATCCAGGGACAATTCATTTGCGTAGCCACAAGGATAAGTAGCCAGCTAGTAGGGCCTCTTTCGAGATGTGCTTTCTGCTATGACGAAGAAAACTGAGGGTTTCTATCCCTGCTGGAAAGTCACCAGTTTTTGATGACAGATATCTGTCCGGGATCTTGTGTTGATTCATCAAAGCAACTATTACATCCCCAGGCATTGTGGTCATGAGATTGACAATTTGAGACTTGTTCTCTTGGAACCTTTCTCCGTCTTCTTTGAGAAGTCTATTCTTGTGATAGAATAAATATGTTGTCCATTTATTGACGTAGGCCAAATTTGAAGGACTTTCATACATGGTAGTACAAGTCAGATAGTGACACATTAATTCTTGATATACTTCAACCAACTGAGGATTCTGCTTCTGAATCTCTGCCAATTCTTGGTTGGTAGGGGTATACTCTTCATAAGGGAGTTCTCCCATTGGTAATCTTGAAATATACTCCATTTCATGGAGTGCAAACCCCATCTCACCAATTGGAGTTGAGATGGTACCAGTGGAATTGATGTACAGTTCTATCAGAGCCAGGAATAAATTATGATTTATATGGATTCCTTGACTAGTAGCAGTAACTGCATTATATAGTCCAATGCTCTGCAGCTCTGATTTAAAATACTTCAACACCCAGGCTGTCAACATGATCCAATTTTTATTCTGAGGATTCATCCATCCTTGGAGTCTAGGATTCCCTGAAGGATATAATACTCCTTTGTTCATAAACCGGTTTATGTTCATTTTTATTTGGACCGGTTGGATCAAGGAAGAGTCTTCACTGGGATTTTCTCCAGGCATTAACCCTTGGAACGGGACCACACCTCCATAACTAGTACTGGTGAAGTATCCCATACAGTTAGCCTGTTCTCTTCTGAATACTATTTTGCCAGGTTTACCGTTTGTATAAGGAGTCAGATTCCATGCCATCCTTCTGGGATGTGTAGCATGAAAAAAGGCAGCAATTGGATAATCCCTATTCATTTCAGGGAGGTACATTGCCGTATTTTCAAATTTGAATACCCACGACTCCTTCTTTGGGTTTGTTTGGGATTCATTATCAATTGCATCTCCAAATAAAAATGTGGGCTTTAAATATTGCTTTAAAGTTAAAGACATCAATATTTCTCCATTCATCAAAGATAACAACATCCTCTCCCCTTGTGATGAGATCAAATTACTCCTTTCTTCAGGATAAATTGGATTGGTCTGTGGGAAGTTAACATGAGATAAATCTTCCAGATAATTGGAGCCCATAATTCCACAAGGAGAACCAAATATTTCTGCCAATGGATGAATTTGTAAATTGACTGCAAAGAAAAAGAAATGGTAAAGTTAAGTCAAATAGCCAAAATCTCTTATACAGATGGTTATAAATGGATTACTTTACGCAAATAGTTTTACGCAGATGACTCTACGCAGTGTCTACACAGATGAATTTACGCAGACAACCTTACGCGAGTGAGTCTACGCGAAAGCTTACGCGAATAGCTCCACGCAGATTACTTTTACGCAGACATCTATTCAGATGGTTTTACACAAATTCATGCGTAAAGATTCAGTTTTTGGCTATACGCTTACACATTTAATGTGTGCGTATTTGGTAAATAAACACTTTTTCGCTGACACGTATACACGTGGGCATATTGTGTTGATCTTTACATACGCTGACACGTATACACGTAGGCGTATTGTATTGATCCTTTTGTATGCTGACACGTATACACGTGGGCATCATTATTTTCCCAAATCTCTATACTAATACGCACAGCGTAGGTGAGAGTTTTTAGGGTTTATGATCTTGGTTAAGGTTCTGGTCTACTCGTCCTCATTCTCATCAAAGTTCGTCTCCAACAATGATCGAAATTTGATGAAACTTTACCTTTAATCGGTTCAGCCACCACTGGAGGAATTTCTAGGGTTTCTTCTGATTGAGAAGCAAGTGTCTCAACACGATCGACTGACGGTGCAGTCGTCTTCTTTCCTTTGCCAGCAGCGGTTCTGCTTTTTGGAGCCATTGGGGAGAATTTTTGAGAAGGAGAAGATGAAAGGGTTTTTGAAAATTTGAGAAGAGATAAAAGTAAAGTTCTTCTTTGATGAAATAGAGGCTTATTTATAGAAATGTATTTCGAAAAATCTGGCTAATGACGGTTGGATATCCCGTTCTTTATGCTTCTATTCAAAGTATTTCAAATATTTTAAAGTATATTTGAAAACTTTGAAGGGGGTTTTGTAGAAGCAATAAGAATAAAACAGTTAGCTTTACGCAGAAGACACTTTACGCAAGACAAATGAAGACTGGGTTTTACGCAGCACTACAAGACAAATTAGTCTCTACGCAGACTTCAATTGTTGGGCATTACGCAGTTGACAGCTGTCTTGTTTGCTTTACGCAATGGAACAAGCTGTTATCTCTATATTTAATGCAGAGATATGGGATCTGACAAACATTATTCTTTCCTCTGACATTTAATGGCACAGAAGTCGGAGAGACATATTGGAATCGAGGAAATGCTATTTTATACATAAAAGCTTTACGCAGCTGAGATTTATTGAGATACGCAGACGGCTATAATGATGGTTTTCACTGTTTACGAAAAGACATTTCACGTAACTCAATAATTCATTGGTTAGTGTACTAACAGAGGAGAAGTATTACGCTCAATTATTTTCCCCTATACGCAAGAGTCTATTTAAGCTAATGCTTAAGGCTATATTAGCCACTCTTAAGTATACGCGTATTAGTTTATTTGGGTTATTTTAATACCCAAGGCTGATTAGCCACTATACGCAGGGGAGCATTAATTGAGTTTAATCATTTTTTTCTTCTGTACGTAAATTACCATAATTATAGGGTACGTGGCAGGATACACGCGTATGAGATTATGTTTTTACAGTACGTGGGACACATGGCGTCTGCGTAAGACTCTGAATATGATCGTGCTGAGCAGTTGTATATATGTGGGCTACGTGGCATTGTCTGCGTAAAGCTTCCAAAATACGTGCATTGTGTTGAACCGAGCAGTTAGTAGTATGTGGGACACATGGCACTTGCGTAAAGCTCTAAATGAGATCGTGTATGGCAGTTGCATGCGTAATATGCGTAATGGCCTTATTTTTCTGCTTATTTCTCGGAAGACTTAAACCTATAAATAGGCAATAATTTTGACAGCAAAAGGAGAGAATCGGACGGAGAGAATCAAAAGAATTGTTATAATTCCCGAGTGTTCTCTTTTACTTCTTCTTCTCAAGAACAAAGTGAAGTAGAGCAGGAAAGCATTCGACTTGTGCCATCAGTGCCAACTTTGTCGATACCTTTCTAAGGTCTCCGTTCTTCAGTTGTTCTTCCTTCTTCCTCAAGACAGCAAGTTTCTTCAACATCGTTGTGTGGTCCAAGGAACAAAGTGATCATTTGTGAATCAGACTTCCATAGCAATACATTCCCAGAATCAAATTTGTACTTTTGTACTTTTTCTCGTTTTCTTTTCTTGAAGTTGTAAAGGCTTTTTGTTAAGTAAAACAGGCCCGTCATATAGAGTATGACTTGGGCGGTGGTGTCACATAGTGTTTCAAGTTGGTTTAAGACACGATGTCACGGACTTAGTATTTTAAGGCACATGCCACGGTTGTTTCATTGAGTTTGGGATTATTTGTGTGTTTATTTGGGGGTGGGCTGTGGGGGGGGGGGAGGGGGGCGAGGGGGTGGCTGGCCGTGGGGGTGGAGGTGGGAGGGGATGGTGGGGGGTTGGGGGTGGGCTGGGGGGGGTTAGGGTCTGGCCGCGGGAGTGGCTAGCCGCGGGGGGTCGGAACACACACACATACACACACACACACACATACACAAATAATACACACACACACACAAATACACACACACACACACACACACACACACACACACACACACACACACACACACACACATATATATATATATATATATATATATATATATATATTTTGTTATATATATATATATATATATATATATATATATATATATATATATATATATATATATATATATATATATATATATATATATATATATATATATATATATATATTCGGCACACACACACACACACACACACACACACACACACACACACATATATATATATATATATATATATATATATATATATATATATATATATATATATATATATATATTCGAGGAGTATATATATATAGAGGAGTATATATTAACTTTGGACCGAAACCGAATAAGTAAATTTAGTATATTGAAAACCAAAATCGAACCGAATTTAGTATATTCAAAACCGAAACCAAATAAGTAAATTTAGTATATTGAAAACCAAAACCGAAACCGAACCAAATTTTTTAAAACTGAAACTGAATAAGTAAATTTAGTATCATTGAGGCTCTCGCCTGTATACACACCACCCTTAACACACACACACACACACACACATTTGACTAGGACACACACACACCCTCTCACTCTTTCACTCTCACTGTCACAACCTTAACACACACACATTTGACTGAAACACACACACACACATACACCCCTCACCATATCACTCTTTGTCTATGCACACAATGTTATCCTGATTGGGCTAGGAACTTTTCTTTGACTCTTTTGCAGTACCCATGCCGAAGGCGGAGGCTCTCGTGAAGGAAGAGATACTGTCTCCGTTCGTCAGACAAGAGTCGATGACTGTTAAGGAGGAGGTATTACCAAAGGTCGAGGTCAAGGAAGAACCGATGACCATCCGGAAAGAGATTGCTCCCAAGGTTGACGTTAAGGAGGAGCCACCGTCAGAGAGTAGTAGCATCGGGACTGACCCTCCTGTCCCTACAGAAGACGTCAACCAGATTGAGCCTTCGTATGCAAAGCGGCTGAGAGAATGGTACATGCCTCAACGCAACTATGATCCCTGGCTGTGAGGATTCATCGTCTGACTTGCGGTCTTTGCTGAGGCCGAAGTCGATTTTTCTTTTTTATTGAATATGAATATTTGTGTTTAAATATTGAATATTTGTGTGTTTTGTGTGAACAATTTGAATACTTGGGATTATTTGTGTGTTTTGTGTGTTTTGTGTGAACAATTTGAATGCTTGGAATTATTTGTGTGTTTTGTGTGTTTTGTGTGAACAATTTGAATGCTTGGGATTATTTGTGTGTTTTGTGTGTTTATTTGTGTGTTAGAATTGTTTGTGTATTTTGTATATTGGAATTGCTTGAGATTATTTGTGTGTTTTGTATATTGGAATTGTGTATATTGGGAATGCCCAGTTTTATGCTATTTTTTTCAAAAATTTTCCAGCTACCGATGGACAAGCGACCAATTACCGACAGCCTATCCGTCGCTAACTGGGAGATTCCCAGTTAGCGACGGATGCGCGACTAAAAGCCGACGGATGTGAAACCCATTATTTTTGTAGCAGTTTATTTAAATAAATATTTGTGTTATTAATTAATGCTTTCAAAAAAAATTATTATTATTAAATATTACTATTAATTATTTTGGGTAAAAAAGAATTTTTGAAAATTATAACAACTTGGATTTTTGATTTCGGACCTAGACCCGAGTCCGAGCCCAGAACCAGGTCTGAGCCCAATTCCTTCTTTCTCAATTCTGATTATTTTGGCTTAATCTTTATATATATAAAAAAAAATATAATTAGTTTTTGGGCTGGTCCCGAAGGACCAGCATTTGGGTGAAGACTTTTTCTTCTCCATTACTTATTTTTCTCCCCAACTCCTGCTCTACCACACGTTCCTAACGTTAATATCTCACCACTCTCCATTAATAACCTCCCATTTCCCCCACTCTCTCCCTCACTCACGAGCTCTTCACAGAGAATAGAAAATCACTCTCTCTCTCTCTCTCTCTCTCTCTCTCTTTCCTCACAAAGCAAACCAATCATCCCTCTCTGTCTCTGAAAGGGTTTCCACAGAACCCTCCCCAAGCCCTAGCCACCGACGCCCTTCCGACGAAGCCCTCTGCGCGGCCCCGTTCCCGCACCACCGCGCGACTTCCCCGGCGGAGCCAGCATCCCGCGGCCCCCTCTTCCGCGGGCCGACCCCTACCCGAGCGCCGGCCGAGCCTTCTCGGCTGTCCCCGCGGCCGCGTCCGCCAAACGCCCCACCACCGCGCGCGCCCTCTCCGGCCATCCCGCGGAGCCACGCCACCCTCCGGCCGGCTGTATTTGGCCGCCGTCGACCCCGTCTCGCCCCTTCTCGCGGCAGCTCTCCCGCTCCCTTTGCCCTTCGGCGCCCCATAGCGGACCCGCTGTCCAGATCTGTCCGCCCGCGCGGTCCTACTCCGACGACCAGCGCTCCCCGCGAGCTTCCCCTCTGGCAGCGTCATCCCGACGCTGACAGTGTCGCTGTCCGCCGACGTCGCTGCTCTTCGCGTCATCTTTTTCTGGCCAGCGTGCCCAATTGCTGATTTCCGGCGTTTTTGGCGTTGACGTCGCTGCTGGATTTATTTTATTCTCTTTATATCATCTGAGAGCTCTAGCCGAGCACCCGAGGTAAAAATTCTCTGTCCCGTTGCTTTTCATTGGTAGTCTATGATGATATCAGTCCCCGGTTTCCCCTTCGGAAATCCGGTTAGCTACGTGGTAGTTTCGGTTAGCTACGTTAGCATTTTCTATGATATTGTCTGCTGAGATTTGTGTGTTGTTGGTTTGATTGCGGGAATCCCGGGTATTTCGGAAAGGTTCTGTGGTTGGAAAAATTATTTCTGTGGATATATTTTTGGGTTATTCCTGGTTGGAACAATTGCAGGTTTTTGGTTGGCGCATTTCCCAGTTTTGGGTTGCCCCGAAATAGTGGAAATGCTGCCCAAATTTTTACAAAAACTTTATTTATTTGGATTTCAAATTGGTTTTCGGAAAATAAATTTAAAACTGATTTTTGGGCGACGACCGTACCGGTCTGTGGGCCCTAGCAAAATGCAAACGCACCGGTCCGACCGGGCGTTGAGGTATTAGCTAGATTTGTTGATGGACCGAGTCTGAGACTCCAACTTTGATTTAAATTATTTTATTTAATGTTTAAGTTGTTTATTTTAGATAATTAAGTACTGCACATTTTAAGAATTAAACAGTTTTTCTCTTATTTTATGTAAAAGAATTGTACAGGGCATAAGCCCATAACTCTAGGATGATTAGCTGTGCCCATGTATTGCATAGTGTAGATTTTACTTTCTTTTCTGGGTTGAAGTTGATTTTTGGGTGGTTTTGATTTGGATGTATTATCGTAGTTAGAACGTAATCATTTTATAATTAATTAAGAATTAAATAAATGGATAAAATATTAGTAGGATAACTAGTTCATGATTTGTCACTGTAAGAAACTATATTTTATAGATATATTACAAAAGTACAAAGTTTTTCAAAGATAATTGGTTCTTGTTATTATTTCCAAATAATCAAATTAATCGGTTTAATCAACGCACGTAGCTTGCGACGTAATCGTTAGCTGTAGCTTAATACAACTTAAAACCTGACTAGGACTGGCTACTAGAGATTGCAACTAGCACACTTAGCTTGGTTATACAACGGTTCTAAGTCGAGTTCTCAACTGTAGGAACTCGAAGATACACCTGACGTTCCTCCTCGGTATCAACCCGTCTTTTCAGTCATCTAATACAAGGCAAGTTTCGGATTATGTATTCCTGTATTTTATTTAGTAAAGTTAAGCTGCATGTTAAACCACGCTGCTGACACGGAACTCTATCCTAGGGTTCAACTACCGACTGATACTGTTACTGAATGTGGGACTGGGGGAATAGTGCAGGCGTTTATGACCAAAGCCCCTATTGACATAACTGTATTAGCTTACCCCTCTTACACACGGGGATAAGCCATATCGTATCGCAAGGATACTACTATTCAAACCCAAGCCGGTCATAGACGTTTACATATTCAAAACACACAGAACTGTTTTAAACTGTTGAAAATTATTATTTCAAACTGTTTACCCTGCACTTTCCAATTACTATTTAAATTATGAGATGCATATTTCGTTCTTGCTCTCTCCTGACTGGAGACAACATTTTAGGTAACACTGAGGATGAAGAGCTATATTATAATAGCTATTATGACCCGGTTCTCTACCCTGCGACGGTACCGGAGCCGTCTCTGGAGGACTGCTGAACCTGATGCTTAGATAGTTTCCCTTTCTGCTTTTTCTTCTTTATTTGGAGTTTGTAGTTTATTTCAGCATTTCCCTTTCCAGTTGTACTCCTGAATATTTATTAAACAAAGTTTTAAATTCCGAATAGAACAGTTGTGACAAATGTACTTGTGTTGTTGTGAATACCTGCAATGGAACAGCTTACTGCCGTCGTCTCACCACGGTGCAGGCTGGGCATGGTCCGGTTCGACCCATTAACTTGGGATCGGGTCGTGGCATGTTTTCAGTGGTGGCCCATGCAGGTCCACAACAACAACAACTTAGGAAAACCTATCTAGAAACAACTAGAACACTAGAACATCAATTTGTCACGACATAGGACCGAAATATTTTATTATTAAATATTTTTGATTGATATAGACTGGTAAGCTACCTTGCTTATGTATTGCAACCTATACTTTCCAGAATATGACCAAGGGAACGACCACCCCTGCTGGTGATGTGGTGCCATCTCCCGATCGCACCCCATCTTCCCCAGTACGACTAGAACCCCCATCCTTGCAGTTGACAGATCGGCCCCATGAATCACCAGCACCTGGCACCGCTTCTGGAACTGCAGATCAAGCGGCGGACCCTACCTATTCTCGGGCTGAGGTGCAGGTCACTGCAGCAGTAGCTGCTCAAGCTGTGGCCTCAGTGCCCGATAACTCCTCTGACCTCGCAAGCCTGCTGCGAGGTGTACTTGAAGGTCAGAAGGCCCAAGCCGAGGCCCAGCAGAAACAGATTGATATTACGAGGGATGTTATGAATAATGTCAATGACGTAGCCTTAGCTATCTTAAACCGAGTTAGTGCGGAACCTCACCCTAGAAGGTATACCCCTGAATCTAGAAGATATTTGGGTCCCATCAAGTACCCTATTTTTTGGCAGTCTTGTCGTTAGAGGCTATTGGCTTGTGACTACTGCAAGAGGTCTAGTCATCAGGCCGTTAGTTGCCGCAATAGATTGGGACAATGTTTGGCATGTGGATCCACTGAACATCGGATAAAGAACTGCCTCTTATCTGTCCATTATACCAGAGCACCTATCCCAGTAACACCTGCTACGCTGCAACCTAGGGACTCTCTTCCTATCGAGCAAGCCTTGCCTCCTACACTCACTGCAGGAAGGCATGATGCAGACTCGAGGATCATAGAAGAAGATGAGGCGATTGGAGACTGCTCATACAAGAGCCAGAGCCATGAGGACTAGTACCTAGAACTGCCATTACCTATTGTTATAAGAAGTTGTAACTGAATGTCCTTACAATAATCATGAGAGTCTTACTGTAATTCTCCTTTATGAATAAAATTCTTGTTTACACCCTTATGGTAGAAATCTTTCCCAAAGTCTCTCTCCTACGATACAATTGCTGAAATTGTAAATGAGGAGGAATGAAAGGCGATATTTATCAGGGATATGTTGGTGATTAAGAATTGGAAGGGTAGAATTTGGATTACCCAAACATTAGTTGGTACCTATAACAATTAGAATTTGATGATGGCAAGAGTAGTGATTTGGACCCTGACCAGTTTAGGCCGACTGTATATTACTACATATGTTTTTCCTAGATTTTGTACCTTTTAGTATCCCGTGATTTTAGGGATTATCTCCTTCCCATATCTTTAACGAACTTTTAGCATCCCTTAGGATCTATACTTTTGCTAATTATGGACCATTACTAGAACTCCTTAATCTCCTTCGTCAGCAGACCTTTTAACTTCTCCACTAGTGATCAATCTTTTTCTATCTTTAACGGGAATCCAGACTCATTCTCTATCTAGAGTTCTAAACTCTAATAACTCTTGTCTACCGAAGAAACTTTTATGATTTGCGTTCCCAAACTTGATCTAAATTCTAAATTGACTTCCTTGGAGCGAATCCTGAACCAAATCCTTTTGGAACCATAAACCTCAGTTATTACCGAAAGAATTGGTTCAGCCTGGTTAGTTCATGAGTCCCCTAGAGAAGATATTTTCAAAATAACCTCAAATCTTGATTGTTATCTCCTAGGTTATTCCAAATATTTTTGTTGATTTCCCCACTCAACTTGAAACCCTACACTCTCTATGCAACTTCTTGATCAATCCAAAGCTTAGGCAGTATTTTAACTCAATGCTTGAGTACCGTGAAGTACGAACGGTCAGAGAATTGATTCCATCTTATTAGTAAAATCTTTTTTTAAAATTGTTGAATCATTTCCCTGTTGGCTCTACTAAATCATTTTAACCAGACTTTCCGAAATCCATAAAGACATACTTCTTTTACGACAACCCTACTCCCTATCACATTCTCAAAACTTTCCTTGGATAAGAAATTATTTCTTCAAATAATTTTGGTAAACGTCTGTATCCTTTAAGTGATTTATCGGGAAATGTTCTCATTGACTTCTTCAACTCAACCCAAAACTCTGATTTTTCTACCTTATCCTGCGTCCAACTCAATTGGCCATACTCAAGCTTGATCAATTTCCTCAAAATCAAATCTCTTAATTCTCAAGAGTTACTGGAACACATATTTATCCTGATAAATTTTCTTGAAACCAGTAGAACATACATCAATACCTTTTTCTATCATAAATAAAACTTTAGAACTCGTTTGAATTTTAGGAAATTTTCTTGAAATTTTCATGGACACAGCTGAGAAAATATCCAATAACCTAATACAACTTCGCACATGTGCGTAGTAGTGATTTGCCTGAATTATGAAAACTGCGAGTTTACTACAGCCGGTGGCGCACTGGCGAGGCAAAAAGACTCTAAAGTTGAAGTGATTTCGGGTGTTCATAGATTTCTGGATATTATCGTGACTATGTTCTAAATACACCATGTTGATCATCTTTGTTGTTTAGTCATAAAATGGGTAAAGTTAAAAGAGTACTCGGTCACCTAAATTATTCAAGTTATTGGGTCAAAAAAAATCACTGCAGTCAGGTGCACTCTGGCGAGGCATGGATTTGAGACAAAGTGACTTCAAACATATTTGGTTCCCGAATACTATTCAGACTACATTCATATCATGGTTACCTTTTGCACTATCAAATTATTCTGACTTTCGCCTGATTAGAGGATTTACATTTCTAGCGGTTGTCTTCATTTCCAGGAATCTTTTGTCACAATCAGAGATAACAGATTTCCTACAAAATTTTACTTGGTCGTCCTAAAAATTTATTAGGATCAAATCAAGCTCGACCACCTCGACCTCTTTTCTGTTCAACCTTGGTACGCTGCATACATATATATTCCTATACCTTATGTATTTATTCATTCATTATTATTATCATCTAGTTACAGATTTAATTTGGAAGCTATAGGTAGTTATCTTGTAGGTCTTTTTCCGCATATCCTATCTTCTGACCGTTGAGCAGTGAAACGACATACTTTCCATCCTCGTTGATCATCACTCGGCCCTCATTGGAAATATTTCACTCGATTACATTCATTATCATTCTAATCATCTTTAGTATCCTACTATCGTACAACTTTTCAATTCTCCCTGAGTCACAAATCTTTGTACCCTATTTCAATTTGATGGGACATTTAGGTTTCTCATCTTAGAAGATTCCATCATCTTCTGCCTTTTTAAATAAAATGTCGACCTCCACTCTTTTCTTGTTTTCACTCGTAACCTCTTTTAGTTCTCGCCTATTCTATGATCCTGGAGGTACCTAGGTTCTTTCTCGTGCCTAAAAAGATTTGAATACTCCAAACTTTTTCGTCCCATTTCAGATCATATTTTGATAATTCCGATCGTGCCTGCTAGTTTAAAGTTCATTTTGTTTAAGGCTAAGTGTTGATTGTACCCCGGCCCTGATCCTTGGAATTTCGAGGACGAAATTTTCTAAGGAGGGAAGATTGTAAAACCCATTATTTTTGTAGCAGTTTATTTAAATAAATATTTGTGTTATTAATTAATGCTTTCAAAAAAAATTATTATTATTAAATATTACTATTAATTATTTTTGGGTGAAAAAG
Source organism: Iris pallida (assembly GCA_029216955.1). NCBI lineage: Eukaryota > Viridiplantae > Streptophyta > Magnoliopsida > Asparagales > Iridaceae > Iris > Iris pallida. The sequence goes on from JANAVB010022593.1 coordinate 4,019,576, forward strand.
GATTTTTGAAAATTATAACAACTTGGATTTTTGATTTCGGACCCAGACCCGAGTCCGAGCCCAGAACCAGGTCTGAGCCCAATTCCTTCTTTCTCAATTCTGATTATTTTGGCTTAATCTTTATATATATAAAAAAAATATAATTAGTTTTTGGGCTGGTCCCGAAGGACCAGCATTTGGGTGGAGACTTTTTCTTCTCCATTACTTATTCTTTTCCCTAACTCCTGCTCTGCCACACGTTCCTAACGTTAATATCTCACCACTCTCCATTAATAACCTTCCATTTCCCCCACTCTCTCCCTCACTCACGAGCTCTTCACAGAGAATAGAAAATCACTCTCTCTCTCTCTCTCTCTCTCTCCTCACAAAGCAAACCAATCATCCCTCTCTGTCTCTGGAAGGGTTTCCACAGAACCCTCCCCAAGCCGAAGCCACCGACGCCCTTCCGGCGAAGCCCTCTGCGCGGCCCCATTCCCGCGCCACTGCGCGACTTCCCCGGCGGAGCCAGCATCCCAAGGCCCCCTCTCCCGCGGGCCGACCCCTCCCCGAGCGCCGGCCGAGCCTTCTCGGCTGTCCCCGCGGCCGCGTCCGCCAAACGCCCCGCCTCCGCGCGCGCCCTCTCCGGCCATCCCGCGGAGCCGTGCCACCCTCCGGCCGGATGTATTTGGCCGCCGCCGACCCCGTCTCGCCCCTTCTCGCGGCAGCTCTCCCGCGCACTTTGCCCTTCGGCGCCCCACAGCGGACCCGCTGTCCAGATCTGTCCGCCCGCGCGGTCCTACTCCGACGACCAGCGCTCCCCGCGAGCTTCTCCTCTGGCAGCGTCACCCCGACGCTGACAGCGTCGCTGTCCGCCGACGTCGCTGCTCTTCTCGTCATCTTTTTCTGGCCAGCGTGCCCTATTGCTGATTTTCGGCGTTTTCGGCGTTGACGTCGCTGCTGGATTTATTTTATTCTCTTTATATCATCTGAGAGCTCTAGCCGAGCACCCGAGGTATAAATTCTCTGTCCCGTTGCTTTTCATTGGTAGTCTATGATGATATCGGTCCCCGGTTTCCCCTTCGGAAATCCGGTTAGCTACGTGGTAGTTTCGGTTAGCTACGTTAGCATTTTCTGTGATATTGTCTGCTGAGATTTGTGTGTTGTTGGTTTGATTGCGGGAATCCCGGGTACTTCGGGAAGGTTCTGTGGTTGGAAAAATTATTTCTGTGGATATATTTTTGGGTTATTCCTGGTTGGAACAATTGCAGGTTTTTGGTTGGCGCATTTCCCAGTTTTGGGTTGCCCCGAAATAGAGAAAATGCTGCCCAAATTTTTACAAAAACTTTATTTATTTGGATTTCAAATTGGTTTTCGGAAAATGAATTTAAAACTGATTTTTGGGCGACGACCGTACCGGTCTGTGGGCCCTAGCAAAATGCAAACGCACCGGTCCGACCGGGCGTTGAGGTATTAGCTAGATTTGATGATGGACCGAGTCTGAGACTCCAACTTTGATTTAAATTATTTTATTTAATGTTTAAGTTGTTTATTTTAGATAATTAAGTACTGCACATTTTAAGAATTAAACAGTTTTTCTCTTATTTTATGTAAAAGAATTGTACAGGGCATAAGCCCATAACTCTAGGATGATTAGCTGTGCCCATGTATTGCATAGTGTAGATTTTACTTTCTTTTCTGGGTTGATGTTGATTTTTGGGTGGTTTTGATTTGGATGTATAATCGTAGTTAGAACGTAATCATTTTATAATTAATTAAGAATTAAATAAATGGATAAAATAATAGTAGGATAACTAGTTCATGATTTGTCACTGTAAGAAACTATATTTTATAGATATATTACAAAAGCACAAAGTTTTTCAAAGATAATTGGTTCTTGTTATTATTTCCAAATAATCAAATTAATCGGTTTAATCAACGCACGTAGCTTGTGACGTAATCGTTAGCTGTAGCTTAATACAACTTAAAACCTGACTAGGACTGGCTACTAGAGATTGCAACTAGCACACTTAGCTTGGTTATACAACGGTTCTAAGTCGAGTTCTCAACTGTAGGAACTCGAAGATACACCTGACGTTCCTCCTCGGTATCAACCCGTCTTTTCAGTCATCTAATACAAGGCAAGTTTCGGATTATGTATTCCTGTATTTTATTTAGTAAAGTTAAGCTGCATGTTAAACCACACTGCTGACACAGAACTCTATCCTAGGGTTCAACTACCGACTGATACTGTTACTGAATGTGGGACTGGGGGAATAGTGTAGGCGTTTATGACCAAAGCCCCTATTGACATAACTGTGTTAGCTTACCCCTCTTACACACGGGGATAAGCCATATCGTATCGCTAGGATACTACTGTTCAAACCCAAGCCGGTCATAGACGTTTGCATATTGAAAATACACAGAACTGTTTTAAACTGCTGAAAATCATTATTTCAAACTGTTTACCCTGCACTTTCCAATTACTATTTAAATTATGAGATGCATATTTCGTTCTTGCTCTCTCCTGACTGGAGACAACATTTTAGGTAACACTGAGGATAAAGAGCTATATTATAACAGCTATTATGACCCGGTTCTCTACCCTGCGACGGTACCGGAGCCGTCTCTGGAGGACTGCTGAACCTGATGCTTAGATAGTTTTCCTTTCTCCTTTTTCTTCTTTATTTGGAGTTTGTAGTTTATTTCAGCATTTCCCTTTCCAGTTGTACTCCTGAATATTTATTAAACAAAGTTTTAAATTCCGAATAGAACAGTTGTGACAAATGTACTTGTGTTGTTGTGAATACCTGCAATGGAACAGCTTACTGTCGCCGTCTCACCACGGTGCAGGCTGGGCATGGTCCGGTTCGACCCATTAACTTGGGATCGGGTCGTGACAATGGATAATCCATCGCCAAGGTTCTGGAATTATGAAAGATTTACAGGATAGGGTCGACGAATATTACGTCGGTATGCCGTCGCTAGTAGTTAGTAAAACACACAATGTTCCGTCGGATATTGGCGACGGATAATCCGTCGCTAAAAGGCCGACCGATTGGCGACGGTGTAGCGACGCCTCACGATGGAATAACGACGGATTATCCGTCGCCAATGTTCTGGAAATATGAATAATTCACAGAACCGGGTCGACAGATATTCCGTCGGTATTCCGTCGCGAATCCGCCAATCGTAGCGACCATTCGCGACTGATTGGCGACGAAATTTGCGTATCAGAAACTCTCTGATACGCATTTACCGACCAAACAGCGACGGATATGTCCGTCGGTAAGTGATACGTCATTACTTCTTTTGATATGTGATTTGACGGTAATCCGTCGGCGAGTCGTCGCAAACTGCACGAGTATGGTTGACGGCAGTCCGTCGCTAATTCGTCGCCGGACGACAACTTGCCGACGGATTGTAGTTAGCGAGGAGGCTTTTCCCGACGACCTTTTTTTAACCAATATCCGTCGACCATCTGTCGGTAATTACATTTACCGACGGATTTTTGACGGATATAGCCGTCGCTAAATCGATGAATTTTTGTAGTGATACATATTCCGTGCATCCCACGGGTGATATACGAGTTTACTCTAATTCTTGGTAGTTTCACAATTAAATGCCTCAAACTTAAAATTCTACTTTATTTGACGGAATAGTATGGGGGTAAAGTGGGAAAGAAAATTCTCCTTAGATATAATTTTTTAGCAAAAAATCCTTAGTTTACAAAAAAAATTCAAAATTTACATTTGGTACAGTTTACACCCAATTTAATTTGTGTCGTTTATGGACGTAAAATTTGATATGAAATGACGGTTATACCATCTAAAATATGATTAAAGTACAAAAAATTCCTCCCTCCATTATCAGCCCCCTTCTTTCCGACGACAATGACACAGCAGCAACGATGGTGGCAGTGCGGGTAGCGGGACCTGGTGGCGCGTGGAAGGGGGGCGCAGGTGGCGAGGCCTGGTGGCGCAGGGGAGGAGGGTGGGGGGAGTCTGTACAGGGGGTGGGTGGGGAGGGGGAGCGCGAGGGAGGAGGGGGTGTCTGTAGGGGAGGGGTATTTTGAGAATTTTATTAATTTTTTAAAATAAAATGCCTCTAACGTTGACTTCCAACTAATATAGACGGGATGAGCTATTTTGATCAAATTATCTATTGCGAGAGACTTTAATCGCTGCAAACGTCGTCTACTAGATTTTATTTTGCGAAAGGTGTACATCTAAGAAAAAAAAAATTGCACTTGACCCAAATAAGTATGTCCCTAAGTTGTCCACTTACCCCAGATGAAATGCACATTTTTATAGGATTGGTGATGGTTTTGGAACACCAAGGACAACATATTGTTGAAAATTCTTCACTTTAATATCTGCAACAAAAAATAAAACAGTAAATTGTTACCGGCCTCCGGGGAAGTCGCGCACGTAGCACTGCCCTAAGAGTTAATTCGGGTCTATGTGCAGACTTTGTCTGAATGCCCATAGTGGTAAAATTTTCGCTCCATCGGAATCTCCTTGCCGCACACGACGTAGAGAGAGTGACCCTCGACTTAGCTCTGCCCAGAGCAACAAACCAAGAACAAAAGAGTTTCAGAGTGACAAGAATTCGCGCGCGCGAGAGAGAGAGAGAGAGAGAGAGAGAGAGAGAGAGAGAGTATTTTGTAGTAATTTTCAGTGTGTCCAAAATATTGAGATGTGCCTCAATATATAGGCTTTTTTTTTCCAAGGTTAGAGAATAATGGAGAATGAAGACAATTTAATCCAGCCAATAAATATTGAACGTTACAAATAAATTCAAATGAAAAACATGTGATACATTATATCTGGATAGGAGTTAACATGTCAAATGTTACAAAATTAATAGGTTTATAACGGTCAAAATAAAATGAGGAGCAAAAAGATTTTTAGGGTCTCAACCCGAACCCGAAGAGAAAATCAAATCGGCATTCGGCGTTCGCAGATATGGACACGTACCCGCACCTATTACGTGCGTCGAACCGAACCGATATAGGACTATTAGAGGAAATTGAGCTTTTGCTCTAGTGTGTAAACACACACAGCTAACACATATCCCATCCGGAAAAGAGTGCCCAAGATCGACACAAAAAGTATTGCACCAAGGGGTGAACGTAGCTCATGCAGAATACTGGATGCATGGTATTCATCCGTAACGGTAGTAATATTATTTAGAGGACTTCACAACCGTTTGACATCAGCAAGAGAGATTGTTGGAAAAAATCTATAGTATTGTTGAAAAAATAGATAAAATTTTAAATTATATTAAACATTTTAAATATAATTTGAATATATTTTGACTAAGATTTGTTATAGATAGATTTTTAGAATTTTGGAAATATTTTGTCGATAATAGCATGTATTTTTTTTTTTTTTTTAGGGTGTTCACTTCTTAATGGAACAGCTGACGGACTTTATTATTAAGAATATATATAAAGAGGGTTAGGATAGCGGTGTTTGTAGATAAGACATCCATATCTACGATTCACAACTCTCTCCCTTAAATGTCCAATTTATATCATTGTCTTATTAAATACTTTTCTAAGAAAAAAATTTATATTTGGAGAAAAAAAATTATAGTAATTAAAAGAAAATAGTACATTAATATTCTCCAGGAATATGATTCTTTGTTAATCCAAGTGGGTGCGACTTACAATGTCTCGTTAATAACATTTTGTTCAAAAAATTCAGTGAAAAACCTCATCGAAGAAAAATGGTACAATGCGCAAAGACATATTTCAAGATGTCTTCATCAGCATCTTCTGGATGCTTGCATCTACCAGATGCTCCCCCTACAAAAATATTACATTTAGTTTTTACATCAATTCAAATAAAAAATCTCTTCATGAGAGCTTAATTTTTTTCTTCTTTAGGCCAAATTATGTCGCATTGACCTGACCATTATAGCTGTACTGTGAGTCGATGACATATATATGCTTATATAAAATCTCTTCATGAGAGCTTAATTTCGGGAGAATTATATCTTCGATCGGAAGATTTATCTCTGCTTGAGATCTTCTCTTCAGGAGATTTATCTTTTCCAGAGATTTGTATCTTCTTGGAGATCTCTTTCCTTTGGAGATTATTTCCAAACTCTTTAGGAGGTATTTTAATATATTCGGGGGATCTTCTTTTTAGGAGGTATTTTCAATATTTTCATGAGATATTGTCATATATAGATTTAACGAACCCATTCAGGGATTATGTTCATATTAGAATATATTAGGACATTTAGGATCATTGTTATATCCTTTTTCTAGACAGATACCAGCTTATAATATTATATTCTTCTGGATAGTTTTCAACGTCACATTATTTCGGATAATTTTAGTCCATATATAACTGTTATTTACAAGTCCATCATTTGTTAGTCATGTGATTCAACATGTAAGGATTTATTGTTCAACATTGGATAGGAGAAAGCATTCTTCTTTTTTGCTTAAAATACTTAACACACGTTATTGGAAAAACTCATATTTTGTGGGTGATTGCTCGAGTTCATACAACTCACAAGCGAGAGTGTAACTTAATGTGCATTTTGACGCGTTTTGGAGACGCACACTTAGCATGCTTGGTTGTTGCGGATCGTTCCTAGGGAAAAACTACAATTTTTTATTTTATTTACCGAGTAACGGTTGCTGGTCTTTCGATGCCACGAGTCTCTAGTATCCTTGAAACATTCCAGAGGATTGGGGTAAAAAATAGTTTTTGGGTTTTTATCTTCCAAATCTAAAAAAATTTGTGAGCGGAGACAAAACACAAAAACCATCTAGAACAAAAGCTCTATAAAATTCCTCTTCAATTTTTTTTCCGCCATCGGACAAGGACTTGTTGGTCGATCATTCGAATCATCACTGCGTGCTTGGTGATACGGTTCATGACTTTATTCGTTGTATCTCGGTAGTAGATCACCAACATTATGTAACATGTCTCGAATCTCCTCTACACACTTTTAGTGTTTTAATTAGTTATAGTTTACGTTTCTTATGCAATTTTAAGAATATTATTCGACAAAATTATTTTTGGCAATATCTGTGATCTTTATTGCTAGCATCTGATATGAAAATTTAGGTTATTGGCCAGTGAATGGATGAAAAGAAAACACCTATGTTGAACAACCCAAGGGGGGAGACCTTTTGTTGGTGGTTGCTAGAGGATTTGCACCAAATGTTACATATGAACTGAAAGTGCTTCGCAATTGTATAATGAGACTTCAAAACAGCTCACTTTTGAGCCGTCTAAGCCGTCATTATATCACATTTGGTGCAAATCCTCTAGTAAGTCACATATTCACATTCCATTTTATTTTTTAAAAAATAAATTTTGTAAAATTATTGAAAAAAGTTTAAATTCGTCAACATGGAGAATCAAACTCAACCAAATAAGAAAAATATCTCACACCTTAACCACATGAGTTAGAAGAGATATTTGATTATAGTTGAATACTATTCTTATTATCAGTTATTATACGTGCAAAGCACGTGCATTTACTAGTGTTACGTAATTTCCTTTACTATATACTAGGAAAATTTATGACCAACACATCAATATTTTCATCAAATTCGATAATCTAAAATTAAAAGTTTAATCGACTTGATTTCGATTCTGCCTCATAAAAATAAGAATGCCATGAAAAAATTAAGGTGTAGCCAAAGAAATTTTTATTCAAATTAAGCTTGCTCGTGACTCATCCAGAAAATAAGACATTCATATATAGGACACCAAAATATTGAACTCTTGTATCCTTCAAATCCTTGGATCGATGGCTATCGATCACACGCTTCCTCCGAATATTTTCTTGAGCCTGATTATCTCAGCCTCGTCGAGGAACGAGATTTTCTGTAGTAACGACGTTGACAAGCTGCTTTTAAACATTGCAAAGTCCGTCACTTGCACGCCTGGATTCGTGCTACTGAAGCTAAGAAGAGCCACGGTCGTCGTGTTGCCCTCGTTAATCTGGAAAAATATAATTGTCACAAAAATTGATATTGAGAAAGCAAAGTAATAAATTATGTGAGGTTTAGGTGCATGGCTTATAATCATATTTACAGTATCGGCTGATACTGATTTGATACAGTCAATATTGATACGATTTGGTATGTCTCCGGTACCAATCGATACCGACATTGACGGTCACTCTCCAAGTCAATTCCGCAAAAAAAAAAAATTAAACGAAAAATAGTAATAAGCAAGGATGTAAAAGCATAGTAAGACGGTAAACGCATATAAATGGATAAACTTATATATCGTAGATAAATCAATCATCAATGGTACTATTGTTTTATTCACTTTCAAAACTACAATAAAACAAGACAGAAAATACTTAAAATTATGTCTAAATATCTAAAATATTTTCTCTATATTTATTAATAATTATTTGTTTTTCGATACCAAAAAATTTAATACTCAGATATGAAACTGTCGATTCTATCGTAACGTCAATCTGGATACTACTCATACATATCAATTCCGATATTGATACTTTCTTATAATATTTTCTTAAACTGATTTCTAAGTTTTATATCATCCCCCATTGCTTATGGAAGCGAGAATTAGAAAGCTAGACTTCCTATCAACTCATAAAATGCAGGGCTGGCCTGCGTTCACCAAAATGGAGCTCATATAAACGTGACTCATATATAATATAAAAAATATATAAAAAAACTAAAATAAAAGTAAATTAAAAAATGTTACAACCAAGAATTAAACATATGACCTATAGTGTGCAAATTATTTAATATAATGACCTCTACACCAAAATTGTTTTGTGTTAAAAGAGAATCATGTTACATATTAGTTCTATTTTAGGTACAAGATTATTAATATATATATATGTTTAAATTAATTTTTTTGGGCCCTTATATTTCATGGGGTCCTGGTCGGCCGTCCTGGGCCAGGGCCGACCCTAATAAAATGGACTGTTTGCTAAAGAACCAAACGTACGTTTGTAGAATATATATATATAAGAATATATGCGTGCGTGTGTGCATGCATGCGTGCGTACGTGCCTGAAATTTGAGCAGCCCCTGTGGGAGTATCATAGCATCTCCCTTGTTTAGGGTTTTGTAGTAAACAGTGTTATCGGAGGCGATGAATCCACAGCCCATCGTCCCCTCGGTGACAAAGAGGATCTCGTGGGCCCCGGGGCTGGCGTGGAGGGGCACCGCGCCCCCGACGGCGATGTGGATCCTCCCAGCCGAGATGCCGAGGCCGTTGAGGCCGGGGACCTGTTCGACAAAGGCTTGGTCAGCGACGAACGGCGGCGCGTCGGCGGCGGAGAAGTCGACCGCCTTTCCTAGGTGGGAGAACACGAAGTCGTCGACCGTGACGCTAGAAACGTTCCTGCACGGGTAGCCGGAGGGCGTCTCGGGACCCTTGAGGTCCCCTACGCAGAAGTCGGAGGCGGAGGAAGAAGAGAGGAGGAGGAGGAGGAGGAGAGAGAATATAAAAATATTAATAGGAAGCATGGCTAGAGAGCTACTTAGTTTTGTTTTGTTTTGTTTTTTTTTTTTTTTTATACTTTCTCTTCTACTTTGCTATATTGAGTTGGAGAATGTTAGGCTGGCTTTCTTATAAGGAGCAATCATTCGGCAGTAGATAGCTAAGCATTGTTTACATGAAAGTTCAAACAAAAATGTTATTTGGCGTTCAAAAAATTTGGGTGATATATCTTCTATTATGTGGTATATAATATGCTTACTGACATAGCAGCTGACATAGCAAAATTTAACAATAAAATTAATATTAATAGTAAATAAATATTTTAATATTAAATTAACATAAATTAATATTAATATTAACATTAATATTAATATTAATATTAATATTAATATTAACATTAACATTATATTAAAATATTTTGGATAATTAATTTTTTGGGTTAAAATTTGTCATGTCAGCTGTTATGTTATCTGCCATGTCAGATGCCACATAATGAGAGATGGCATCACCCAAATATTTTGGGAGCCAAATAGCATAATTGAAGTTCAAATTATTGGATTTTATTTTTGGACGAACTGTCCAATGCTGGATGTGTTCGATATTTACAAAAAAACAAGAGATCTGCGTCTAATTATATTAGTGATTATGCAACACACCAACCGAATCTTTTAAATGTCTCTCTCTCGTCGATACATTCGTATAGAGCCCAACAAAAACGTACCGGCCGGCCTATGATGGTGCATGAGCTGCTTGTGAATGTCCCGAACAATTCTTCACATAAAATCATTCGAAAGACTAGTGGAACTTATTTAGAAACTTTCTTCTTTTTCGTTGGTGATGCGACAGTAGCAAATGGTAAAGACTAGACTAAGTTCCAACTTGATACTTTCGATTGTTCTGTTCTTTCAACTTGATAATCTAAACTTTGATATGTATTAAATTAGGATTGTAAAAAATATTACCAGCTCTTGTGAATGTCCCAACAATTCTTCACATAATCATTCGAAAGACTAGTGGCACTCGTTTAGAAACTTTCTTCTTTTTCGTTGGTAAAAACTAGGCTAAGTTTCAACTTTTGATACTTATAACTATTACAATTTTGATGCTCTAAATTTTGATATGCATCAACTTGATACCATAAAAAATGATAAAACTATCCTCCTCCTCCCCCCCCCCCCCCCCCTCTCTCTCTCTCTGGCAGCGGTGACGATGATAGTATCAACGCCGGTGCATGGTAGTAATAGCCCCGATGGTGGCGACAACAGCGCATGGTGGAGAGAGTGAGGGCAAGGTGGAGCGGCTGTGCACGGGGGGGGGGGGGGGGGGGGGGGGGGGGGGGGGGGGGGGGGGGGGGGGGGGGGGGGGGGCATGTAGGCGTGATGCGGGGGTGAGGGCGTGACGCAGGGGTGTAGCGCGAGGGTGGGTGTGTGTGTGCAGGGGTGGTGGTGGGGCGACTGCGGGGATGGTAAAGCTGGGTGGAGGAGGGTTGGATGGAGAAGGGGGGTAGTTTAGTCAGTTTTTTTTTATATATCAAGTTAATACATATCAGAGTTTAGGATATCAAGTTGAAAAACTGGAAAAGTAAAGATTATCAAGTTAAAATTTAGCTAAGTAGATTATTGGGCAGTATAATGATATTGAAATGGAGACGTAGGGTAGGACATACTTGGAGATGCATGTTTGTTGAGATTGAAAAATCCGCCAATTTAATTCCCCCCTAATCTCTCTTTTCCCCTTAATCCTTCCTTCTTAATCCTTGCCGTTAATATTTGACGTCCAATTTAAGGACGTAAAAAATTGGCGTCCTATTTTTTGGCGCAACGATGCTCACTTTACAATTTTGCTGAATTTTGTTCCTTTTGCGAAATAAATTGTAACTTTGATGCTTATGGTACAATTTTTTGTTTAATTTATTATTAGTGGAACATGGGATGATTTTTCTACCATTTTCTAAAAGAACAGTATATTCACTGTAAGCTTTGGTTCATCACTTATAATGTCCTTTACTATCATATCACATCAACTCATATCACATCAACTTCAATCAATTTGACTTCAATGTTGTCTCATAAATAGAGTTGTCAAGTAGACCGGACCGATCCGATATGAAATTGGGTGAACCGAGTCGATTCGGACTGGACCTATCGAACCCATGAACTGTAACAGGCCGGATCGGACCCGACCGGACTAAAGGTAAAAACTCTCAATCCATAGGTTACCATACTTCGTATTGGGTTTGCTTTTCCAAGGTACTAATATTCAGAAACAGCCATTCGTGGAAGAGTACATTCTAATTCTGTATGTGGGGATTGTAGTTATGGTATCTTCCATACTCGGTGGAAGAATTCATTCTACTTCTATTTCGGACCGGGCAGGCCTGGGCTTCGGACTGGGTCGGGCTTGTTGGGCCTATCTTTATGGGCCTATATACGTGGTTCAGCACAACCCAATATACTGGGCCGGCCCACGATTCGATCGGGCCGGACCGACACATGGGTCATTTTTTAGGACCGATCTCGTGCCGGGCTGGGCCGGCCCGCCCAATTGACAGGTCCTCATAAATCGGAACACCTAAAAATATATATTACTATATAATATAAAAAAAGAACTTCTCCGTAAAAACAAATTATTCTAAAAATACTCTCATCTATATACTAATTAAAATTGTTCATTACATTTAGTATGGAGAGTTATGCAATTATATATAATAAAAAAAATATTGTTTGCTCTTTTCAAGAATTGTAAAATACGTGTAAGGTACGTGCAAATATACTAGTAGGAAATAACAGGAAAGATGTAGTTAGAGAACCATGACTTCCACACCCCATAGGTCATTCATAGGATAGGAAAACATTAATGGAATTTTCGATATCTTACATTAATTGAGTTCTCCATATCTTACATAATTGAATTCTCTGATATCTTCCAAATCCTTGGTTTCTGTATCTTTCAAACATTTTCTTGAGCCTCTTTATCTATGCATCATATTGAGATTTCAGTAATGATTTCTGTTGGGTTATATCTAGTGTCCTATTTTAAAAATATGTTGACAATGGAGTTTTTATGTCCTATATATATACTATATAAAGTAGGATCATGAGAGGCAGAATATATAAATTAATCCATGTCTTACATAAAAATTTATTTTTAAGGTATATGGATCCAATTTAATATCACACCTTAAATGTCAACTCTGATGACATTTCATATGTTATGCGGGTTGGTCAAGTTATCTTACATGGAAACATGGTAGACCCGGAGGGTAGGTGAGTTGGACGACCGTTCCAGACCCCTCAATAGACAAGGTCCCAAAACATGTCTAAGGTTACTTACTAGTCCAGCCAGCACTTGCAATGGAAATGGCCAAACATGCTAAATCCGCTTAATTAATACTCTATAGTAATGGTTTTAGTAGGAATACGATCCAAAGATGGCCTACTCACACTCATAAATTAATAGTAAACTTTAGTAACCAAAATGGCAATAACATAAATAGAAGCATAATCAAGAAATGTATTGAGATAGTCATTACTATGAGGCCAACTAATATACTTGTTATTTTCTTCAAATAATTTTTATTATTCTAATAGTTACTTTACCATTTTGTCTCCAAATGATATATTTGTTTTAGTTATCATGCTTGATTATTATTAGAAGAAAAAAAATATAGGTCGCTCAACTAGTTAATTTTACCATATATATATATATATATATATATATATATATATATATATATATATATAAAAGATTTTATTTGTTAAATTGATTTATAAAATTTGTATCCCAAAAAAAAAATCATAAATTAGTTTAGAAAAATTAGACATTTTTCATTACGAGTTCAAGAGATCTTACTTCCAAACTCTGTCCTAGATTCCGAGAATTCTTGGACCGACCCTGCATGGGAATTCAAATTAGCCAATATTTATATCCGCCAGTAATAGTCTCTCGACAACCTTGAACCTTCATCTATTATATTTTATAATCCAGACACTCCAGGACACGAAAGGTAAAGGAAGTTTATTGACCGATACATCAATAGGACACGAAAACATATTGAGCTCCTCAACATCTTCCAATTAAACCAATGAGGCTCTCAGCCGGTACGGTTTCGAAACATTTTCTTGATCTTCTCTATTTCTGCCTCGTCGATAAAAGAGATCTTCTGTAGCAGCGATGTCTGGAGGTCGTTGTTGAACAATGCCCAGCCCGTTACCTGGAATCCGGGTTCTGTGCTACTGAAGCTGGTAAGAGCCACCGCTCTCGTGTCGCCCTCGTTCACCTGGAGAATTAATTGCCACAAATTAATTTAACTATTTGGACCACCTGCCATGTGTCAGCACCCCATTGATAGATGACAGACTCCGACAAATAGGAAGGGACAATGAGATGCCGAGACGTGGCCCGCGTTCACGTTTTGCGGTCCAAGACCGCGGGCCAAATAGCATTTTTTTTTCCTAATATTTATTTGGTAGTGTAACTTACAATTTGGTTCTAAAATAAATCTTAAACTCATACGGAAATGATATTTTGCCGCAGGTTTCTTGACCGCCAATTGGCCCGTCTTCACGTAGCAGCAGCCCCATTGGCCTCTCCTGCTAGTCCCGGGTTCCATCTCCTAAAAACTCGGAGCAGGAGGCAAATGGGAGGCTGCCACGTGACGATGGACAAATTGGCGATCACGAAACATGCAGGCAAAATAGCAGTACGTCCAAACTCATATTATCTCCATTGAGAAAGAAATATAATTCTTATTATCGATCATAGACTATGTCATGTTATTTACGTATATCATAAGTAAAAATTCTACCGACAGTTACTAAGTTTTGGTATGCATGCATGCGGCTTACTGTTATGAAAATATGGCTTCGTTGATGAAAAATTATTCGGTGAGTCGGACTCATCGTGCAACTTGATTATCCTCCACTTAATGGTATGAGCAGCAGCAACCTAGAACAGTCCTTCCTATTCTCGTGCCATCAAGTGGAGAAAAATTAAGATGCACGGTGAGCCCGGCACTCTGTATAATTTCTCCAAGTTGAGAGCATTTTTTTTTTTGAAATCAAGTTGAGAGCATTTTTGATGACATAAATTCGTATGGATCATAATGCATGCCTGGAATTGCAACAGCCCCTGTGGAACTACCATAGCGTCCCCCTTGTTGAGGGTTTTGTAGTACACTCTGTTACCCGACGCGATGAAGCCGCAGCCCATCGTCCCCTCGGTGACGAAGAGGATCTGGTTGGCCCCCCGGCGGCTGTGGAGGGGCATCACGGCACGGGGGGCGAGCTCGAGCCTGGAGGCGGAGATGCCCAGGCCGTTGAGCGCCGGGAACTGCGGGACGTGTACGAAACGAACGATGAACGTATCGTTGGTGGTAGAGAAGTTGGCCGGCTCCCCTAGCTTGGAGAACACGAAGTCGTCGACCGTGACGTTGGAGGCCTTTTTGCAGGCGTAGCCGTTGGGGGTCTTGGGCCCCTCGAGGTCCGCTACGCAGAAGTCCGAGGCGCGAGAGGAGGAGAAGAGGAGAGGGAGGATGAGAATGATAGGAAGCATGGCTGAGCTATGATCAGTACTACTTATGTTTGCTATATTGTAGTAGAGGTTTGTTAGTTAGGGTTTATATATTGGAACGGAGACGGCCATTCGGCAATAGATGCCATTGTTCGTAGCACAGTTCCAATTACTTCGTCTTCAACTTTTTGAAAGCGTACAAGTCTAATTTGTATAGATGGCCGGATTATTTGGATAGATGGCCGGATTATTGATGGATGGTCTAATAAATAATGCAATACCGAACTCAGCTCGCCATTGTGCTAAGCGAGAAGAGAGAGATATAATCTCTTTGGTTAGACTGACGGTCTCGAGATCGAATCGCAGGAAGATGTGGATGTGTGTAAAGTTTGGAGGCATTGGATCCAAATAACATGCAAGTTAACTTACACAAAGTTCCGTACGTTATGTCAGAAATCACAAAAAAAAAAAAAAAAAAAACTGATACAATTACTTCTCCATAGACACAACGGTCGACTCTCTGTCTCTCTTGTGATATATTTTCAATTATACTATTTGGCTTCCAAATAATTTGGATAATGCCATCTTCCATTATGTGACATCTGACATGACAGCTGATATAACAGTTGAAATGACAAATTTTAACCCAAAAAAAAAAAAATTATCCAATTTTTTTAATGTTAATATTAATATTAATCTTAATCTTAATATTAATTTTAGGGTGCTGCTATTAGCACTCCTAAAATGTCATTCAACACTCCTCTTTAATTTTTTAACTTTCAAATTACAAATCTATTCCTTGATTAAATATAGCATTAATTTGTGCATGTATGGAGGGAGGAGCGTAGGATGACATTTTAGGAGTGCCAATAATGTTAATGCATGAGTCAATTTAAAATTTGAATATTAAAAATTCAAAGAAGAGTGCCGAATGACATTTTAGGAGTGCAATAGCAGCACCCTAATTTTAAGGTTAAGGTTAATTTTAATGTTATGGTTAATCTTAATGTTTAATATCATGTTAGTTCAATGTTAATTTACTATTAATTTTAATTTTCATTTTAATTTTAATATTAGTGTTAAATTTTGTCATGTCAGAAACTATGTCATATGCCACATAATGGGAGGTGGTATCACCCAAAAATTTTGGGAGCCAAATAGCATTTTTGATATATTTTGGGTGGGGGCTTGTGAGCACAACAGTTTTCTCATAAATGCCAAATATTTAGTAATATAGACAATGTTTTTAATGCTAGGCTTAGATGTTGCAGAGCTCTGTACTCTCGTAATGGCCAACTCATAGGCACATGATCACCTCCATCACCTTCTCTTCAAGAGTGCAGACAATCCGGGTTTGACCATGCCATAATTGAAGCTGAAAAAATTGCAAGTGAAATGGGAATTGAAGCTGTATTTCGAGAAAAGCGCATTTGTCACGGCCCGATCCCAAATAATTGGGTTGAACCGGATCATGCCCAGCCTGCACCGTTGTGAGACGGCGGCAGTAAGCTGTTCCATCAGCAGGTAATCACAACATCTAAATATTTGTCACAACTGAATATTCGGAAATTTAAAACTTTATTCAACTTTGAATAAATACAACTGGAAAGTAAAAGAACTGAATTAAATGCTGAATTCAAATAACAAAATTCAAAAACAACAAATCTGGAAACAGGAAAAATCTAGCTACGCGTTCGGCTCGTCGGCCTCAGGTCCTGCGTCCTCAAATGTGGACTCTGACAAAACCACAGGGTACAGAACTGGATCATAATAATTGTTGTATAACAGCTCAGCATCCTCAAAATTTCCTAAAAATATTATCTCCAGTCAGGAAGGAGCAAAGTACAATTCATGATAATCTAACAATTAAAATAATAATAGAATCATACACTTTTAAACAATTTAAAAATAAACAGTTCTCCAGCAGTTAAAACATTGTGATGTGAATAGGCAATGAATATGACCGGCTTGGGTTGTACAGTTGTATCCTATTGATACGATATGGCTTATCCCCGTGTGTATGAGGGGTAAGCTAATACAGTTCTAAGTTATTACTTTGGATGTGGTCATAATCATTACACTATTCCTCCAGTACCCAACAGTCAATCAGTTAGTGCTCTCAGAGAGAGTTCCGTGTTGCATCGTGGTTTAAACTTGCAATAAAACGATTATTAAATAATTGTAAACTAACACAAAATGTACTTGCCTTGGCTCGACTGGATTGAAAAGGTTGAAGACTTCGAGATGGAAATTAGACTCGTCCTCGAAATCCTACATTCGAGAAGTTTGTCTCAGATTCCAGAGTTACCATGCTAACTATGCTACTTGCAATCTCTAAGTTTGTCCTAGCCAAATTTTAATCTTTATTATACTATCACAAACAAATCTCGATTATCGGGTGCGTTGTAATTAATTACGAGGGAAAGATCAATTTAACTTTTTATTTTAGAAAAACTCGTAGTTACCAATTTAATTGGTTAAAACTTTGTGTTTTTCGTAATTATACATATAAAACTAAATTTCTTGTTTAATGAGAAAACCTGATCTTTGTTTAAATATTACAAACTTGTAAATTTTAATGTGAGAAAAATCTCATTAATTTTTTATATCAAAATAATATTTATTTTAGTTCTACGCGTTTACGCTAAAAACCAGCAAGACCAGAAAATGAAAGAAAAACTACGCTACAATAATTACAGGCCACAGAGAAAGAAAATAGAAAAGCTGGGCTTACGCCCTTACAAATTATTTTACATAAATTGAAATAAGAAGAAACATTTGTTAGTTCTAAAATTATCCTACAATTTAATTACAAAATAAGAGTAATAAATTAAATTAAATTAAATTATAATACGAGTCTCAGACTTGGTCCAATCGTCATATAGGCTAATGCCTCAACGTCCGGGCGAAACCGGTTTCGTTTGCATTTAGCCAGGGCCCATTGACCAATACGGTCGTTGCCCAAAAATCCAAAATAATATTCTTTTCCGAAAAACTATTTTAAAATTATATAATTAAATTTTATAGAAAAATCCGGCAGCACTTCCTTTATTTTTCGGTCAACCCAAAAACTGGGAAGTGTGCCATAAACACCATTTATAAATCCCAAACCAGTGAAACCAAATATATATAACTTTATATACAGAGAATACGTTCCCGAGATGAATTCGGAAAACCCAAAATAAATCGGAAACCCCGAATACTAATCCAGAATATTTTCGAAGAAAGTTCGGAAATCCCGAAATAATCACAAACCATCAGAACTCTTTCCGAAGAGTTCTCGGGAAAACCCGAAATCAACAACAACTAAAAAAACCACAGAACACAAATGTCAAGAATGGTTCCAAAATTCCCGAAAACCATAACGTAACAGAAAATCGAATTCCCGAAGAGAATTCAAGGACCAAATTATCATCATAGACACGTTGGGAGGGACGAACTACTGTGATTATCCAGAAATTACCCAAATCGACGGAATCCGAAGGGTTGCCTCGGACCCGGGACACGCCTCGCCGGGGTACGGCTGCGTAAACGTAACCGAAGCTCGGGATCGGACAACGGGTCGCGCACAGAAGCTCGCTGGAGACAGGGAACTCTGGACAACAGTTGGACGGGCCGGTCACGCGCGCAAGGGGGGTCGGGCGACCCGGGAACGGCGGGCGACGGTGGCGCCGGCGTCGGGATCGGCCTCGGGAGGGGGTGCGCCGGCTGGAGGGGTCGGCCAGGGGCGGATCGTCGGAGTCGGGTGGAGCCGCGGGCGCGCGGACACGGGTCCGGCAGGGGGTGCAGGGAAGCCGCGGGGTTTCGGATGGGGCGAGTGTCTCGGAGGGCGCCGGGGCACGCTGGGCTTGCTGGAGGAAGCCGGGGCTCGGGAGTCGGCGTCGGGCGCGGCCGAGAGGGAGCTCGGGGAGAGTTGAGTTGGGAGTGAAGGTTGGGAAGAGGGGAAAAGTGAGGGGAATATCTGGGAAAGGTGGTTGTGTGTGTGTTCTTAAGGGGAAGGGGGAAGAAGTGTGCTGGGAATATGTGAGGGGGAGTAAAAGTAGGGAGAGGTGGATCCTCTGGAATAGGGCGTGAATGGCCTGGTCGTGGGTGACCAGGCCAATAGGTTAAGAAATATATTTGTTTTTTTTAATAAATAGTAATCAGGATTTCAAATAAAAGGGAATGGCTTCAGATCGGAATTGGGTTTGGGGAAGCTGGTCCAGGCTCGGTCTCGCAAACAAAAACCAAATTATTATTTTGAAAATAATTTTCGAACCCACAATAGTAATAATATTATATAATATTAATAATAATAATAATGGTAATAATAATAATAATAATATTATTAATAAACTAAAATTTACACTATAATCAATAATTAAATAAATTCTGGGTTTCACAATCAATCTTTCCTCCTTAGAAAATTTCGTCCTCGAAATTAAAGGCAGGGTTAGGGAGTACCTCAAGTCTCAAACAGGTACGAATACTGCTCCCGCATCTGGTCTTCTCGCTCCCAGGTAGACTCACCTGGTGAGTTGTGCCGCCACATGACTCTGACTATCGGCGTCACAGAGTTCCTGGTTCTCTTCTAGCCTCTGTCCAATATTGCCACTGGCTTCTCTGGCACTGTGAGGCTGGGTCCAATTTTCAGCTCCGAATGGTCCAAGATATGGCTCGGGTCCGGGATGTAGCGTCTCAGCTGCGAAATATGGAAGACGTTGTGGACGCCTTCGAGACTTGGGGGTAGAGCCACCCAATAAGCCACTTCTCCAATCCTGTTAAGTACTTCAAAAGGACCAATATATCTGGGGCTTAGCTTTCCTGCTCTGCCGAAATGGATGGTTCCTCTGGTAGGAGAGATCTTCACAAACACACTGTCGCCTTCTTCAAACTCCAACGACCGTCGGCTGCTATCGGCCCAATGCTTCTGTCTGTCCTGGGCAATCCTAAGCTTGTCTCTGATCATTCTTACCTTCTCTGCTGCATCGGTCACCATCTCAGGTCCAAGCAATACTCGTTCTCCGACAACGTCCCAAGCAAGTGGAGTGCGGCAACGACGTCCATAGAGTGCCTCGAACGGTGTCATACCGATGCTAGCTTGGTAGCTGTTGTTGTAGGAGAATTCTACCAAGTGTAAATGGTCTTCCCAAGACCCTCCAAATTCTAAGACGCAGGATCGCAGCATGTCTTCTAGCGTCTGGATTGTTCTGGTAGGCGGTGCTGAACTTCAGTTGTGTTCCCAAACTCTCATGCAAACTCTTCCAAAAGTGAAAGGTAAATCTAGTATCTCTGTCAGACACAATACTTACCGAAACTCCATGAATCCGGTAGATATGTCGTATGTACAGTGCTGCCAACTTTTTGGTGGACAGACCAACCTTGAAGGGGATAAAGTGAGCTGACTTCGTCAGTCGGTCCACGATTACCCAAATGGCATCCTTCTCTCCTTGGGATCGAGGCAGTCCTCACACAAAATCCATTGTTATGTGCTCCCATTTCCACTCCGGAATGTCAAGCGGCTGCAATAGTCCTACTGGTCTCTGTCTGCTAGCTTTTACTTGTTGACAAATTAAACATCTAGCCACATACCTGGATACATCCTTCTTCATTCCGTACCACCACACTACAGTACGCATATCCCGATACATTTTGTTGGCTCCAGGATGTATGGAATACTGCGACTGGTGCGCTTCTTGCATCAGCTCGTTCCTCAGTTCGCCAGTTGGTATGCAAAGTCTCGTACCATTCTTCAGTGCTCCGTCGCTGGCGGTTGAGAATCCTTCAAGTGTTTCTGCCAGCATTTGATCTCTGAGTTTGTAAAGCATCTCATCTTGGAATTGTGCCTCCTTGACTCTGTCCATTAGACTTGAACGCACTTGCAACTGCATCATTGTTGATTCAGCTCCTGGTACAATGGCTTCTCTTTCCAGTTTCTTCATTTCTTCTTCAGGCAGTACAATCTCCAGTCCAAGCTTTTCCATGTCCTCCAGCAGATGACGCTCCTTGGTCAAGAACATTGCCATCGGGTATCGACTAAGTACATCTGCAACAACATTAGCCTTACCCGGATGGTACTGCAGGTTGATGTCGAAATCCTTCATCAGCTCCAGCCATCATCTCTGTCTCATGTTCAGCTCCTTCTGAGTGAAAACATATTTAAGACTTTTGTGGTCTGTAAATATTTCCACTCTCTCCATAAAGGTAATGCTTCCATAGCTTCAATACAAATATCACCGCTGCAAGCTCCAAATCATGTGTGGGATAGTTCTTCTCATGAGTCCGTAATTGCCTAGATGCATAAGCAGTTACTTTCCCGTGTTGTTGTAGAACGCAGCCCACTCCCTTACCGGAAGCATCACTATAAATTGAGAAACCGCTGGTACCTGCGTGTAGCGCAAGTATCGGCGCCGTTGTAAGCCTCTTCTGTAGTTCTTCAAAAGCTGACTGGCAAGCTTCAGACCAAATGAATTCTTCGTTCTTTCTGGTAAGCTTCGTCATTGGTTCAGCAATCTTGGAAAAATTCTTCACAAACTTTCCGTAGTAGCCAGCTAAACCCAAAAAGCTTCTGATTTCTGCAACCGAACCTGGTGCAGTCCACTTCTCAATAGCAGCTATCTTCTTTGGATCCACCGAAATTCCTTTTCCTGCGACAACATGGCCCAGAAATTCCACTTTGTCTAAAAAGAATTCGCATTTAGATAGCTTACCATAGAGCTTCTCCTTCCTCAAGGTGCTCAGAACTTTCCTCAGGTGCTCTTCATGCTCTTCTTTAGTCTTCGAGTAGATCAGTATGTCATCGATGAAGACAACAACAAACTGATCCATGTATTCGTGGAAGATCTTGTTCAAAAGGTTCATGAATATCGCAGGAGCATTCGTCAGTCCAAACGGCATGACCAAGAATTCAAATTGCCCATACTTGGTATTGAATGCCGTTTTCGGGATATCCTCCTTCCTGACCTTGATTTGGTGGTAACCTGATCTCAGATTTATCTTCAAAAATACCTTGGCTCCACTTAGTTGATCAAACAGGTCGTCGATCCGGGGCAGAGGGTACTTGTTCTTGATGGTGATGTTGTTCAGCGCCCGGTAATCAATGCACATCCGCACGGTTCCATCCTTTTTGGGCACAAATAAAACTGGTGCTCCCCAGTGTGAAGCCCCGTCTCTGATAAATCCTTGTGCCTTCAGTTCGTCAATCTGGTCCTTCATCTCCTTTGCCTCCTTGGGGTTGACTCTGTAGCATCCCCGAGAAATAGGGGAAGAGCCGGGTACTAGGTCGATGGTGAATTCCATACCTTGATCTGGCGACAATCCTGGAAGACTATCTGGAAAGGCGTCCATGAATTCTGCTATAATAGGGTGAGGAGGCCCGGGTTCTTCGGTGATAGAGGAGTAGGTAATACTCTTCATGTCTTCCGGCGCTCGAGAGATTTCAAACTCCGGTTCTCCTGGTGGGCTGAAGATTTCACATCCTCTATGATAATCTATCAGCGCATGCTGCTCACTTAACCAGTCTATCCCTAGGACTACATCATAGTTGGGCAAGGGCATCACAAGTAAGGGTGTTAAGAATTGGTGGCCTGAGATAGTTATGGGACAGTTACAAGCCTCGGTGATGGGTATGGGTCCACCACCGGTCATAACTCTACTAATCATCTTGCTAAGTCCCGTATCTAGGTGGTGTGCAGAAATAAACTTTGATGATATGAAACTATGTGATGCACCCGAATCAAATAATGCTAGAGCAGGATGTGAAAACACATAATTGGAACCTGTAATGACATCAGCGGTGGGTTCCTACGCTGGTTGCTGCTCATCTGCTGCTAAGGCAAAAGCTCGCCCGGTCTTCTGCTGGTGTTGTCCGAACCGTTGTTGCTGAGTGGGTAGGGGAGCTCTTTGCTGAGTTGCTCCGGTCCGATGAACTGACGAGGGGCAGTCCTTCACTTGGTGGGTGGCAGACCCACAGACTAGGCAATGTCCTAGTCTCTTCCTGCATATGTTCGACTGATGTCCTGGCCTCTTGCAAAAATCACAGACAGGGATCTGCCTCTGAGGCGCTCTGTCATTGGTCCTTGCCTGATGGTGTTGCTGCTGATGGTGTGAAGGCCTGTTGTTGTTGTTGTTGGGCCTCTTCTGGTTACCCTGGAAGTTGTTAGTTCCAGGATACTCCCTCTTTGAACGAAAAGGCTGGCTCTTCTCCCCGTCCTGAGCTTGTATTAGAATATTCTCATATGTCTTAGCGCCACCTGCGATCACAGGGGTGCGAATCTCTTCCCTTAGTCCATACCTGAATCTTTCAGCACGATCCTTGGGGTCAGCAACCAAGTTCTGGGCAAAGCGGCTAAGTCGGCCAAACTCTGCCGCATACTCTCCAACCGTCATGTTCCCTTGCTTCAGGTCCTGGAATTGTCTTTCCATCTCCCGTATCTCTGATATTGGGAAGAACTTCCTGCGGAACAGCCTCTTAAAGGTATCCCAGTCAAGCTGCTTGTCCTGGTGTCGGGGTTCATTCCGATACCAGGTGCTTGCCACATCTTGCAGCTGGAGTCCTACCGCTTCGGTCTTGAGGTCCTCTGGGAGTCGAGCGACGCTCAAGAGACGCTCCATGCTATCTAGCCATTCATCGGCGTAGATGATACCCTCGGTTCCTTTGAAAGGTCGAGGGCCTTGCTTCTTGAAACTCTCTATATCTCCGACCTTCATGTAATAATACGCCTCTAATCAAAAGAATGACCTTAATGATATAAAACTTAACTCCTAAATTTATGTTTACCTTTGCAGGTCGTGGCTCCAATGAAGTTGTTGCTCCTCTCTCGAGGGCAGCCATAGCCACATTGTGGGCATTCTCCATGCCTTCTCTCATGATCGCGATCTGCTCGCAATGGGCTTCAGCTTGGGCTGCAGTCTGTTCTCGATGAGCTTCTGCTTGGGCTCTCTGTGCTTCAAGCACTCCTCGTAGCATGCCCACTAGATCGGTGGGATCTACGGGCACTGGTGGGGCAGCTGGTGCGGGCACTACCGCAGGGGACTGCGGCTCAGTTCGGGGAAGTGTAGGGTTCGCCGCTTGAGATGTAGTGGCGTAAACGCCACGGAGTGCTGGAGATTGATGGGGACGGTCGGTCAGCTGCAACGGTGAAGGGTCTGGACGTGCTGGGGGAGATGGGGTGTGTTCGGGTGATGACACCTCATCGCCAGCAGGGGTGGTCTTTTCCTTGGTCATATTCTGAAAAGTTTAGGATGCAAACATAAGCAAGGTATCCTACCAGTCTATAATCAAACAAAAATATTTATGTATATAATTCGGACCTATGTTGTGACAAATCAATGTTCTAGTGTTCTAATTGTTTCTAGGTATGTTTTCCTAAGTTGTTGTTCTGGACCTACATGGGTGTGAAACCCAGTTTTGTAATGTTATTTATTATTAATATTATAATATTATTACTATTATTATTATAATTAATTATGGGTTTAAAAATTAATTTCAAAATAATAATAATGGCTTTTGATTGCTGACCTGACCCGAGCCCGAACCAGTTTCCCGAAACCCAGACCCGACCTGAACCCATTCTATTTCATTTGAAATTTTGATTTCTTTTAAAAAAATAAAACAAAACTTGAGCTGGTCCACCGTTGGACCAGCATCCCCTCTCCCCTCATTTCTCTCTCCTACTCCCACTCCTATCCTTTCCCCTCCCTATTTTCCTCAGCCACACTCTCCCATTTAAGCACACGTTCACCTCCACCACCACTACTCATAACCAACTTTCTCCCCCTCACGAGCAAGCAGCACACCTATTCTCTCCCCTCTTTCTTTATTTTCTCCAGAGGGTTTCATTCACCCTCTCCCTCTCGGCCATCCACCCGAGCACCGAGCTCCCCGCGCCTCTCCGCGCCAACCTGCGCGGCTCCCTTCGACCGACTCCCGGCCACCCTTGAACCGCCACGACGATCTCCCGCCGACCCCCGAACTCCTGCGGCCAGATCCGTCTCCAGCACCCCTTTCCAGCCGCTGCTGCCCCCGGCAGCCCCGATCCGTGCGCGCGTAGCCCCGTCCCGAGTGGTCGGTACCTGCGTGTGCTTTCGGCGTGGTTCGATTTCGATTCCAAGTTCGTTTTCGCGGATTCGCGTGTCCCGAGTCTGAGGCATCCCTTCGGATTCTGTCGATTTGGGTAATTTCTGGTTAATCATAGTAGTTCGTCCCTCCCGTGTCTATGATGAGTTTGGTCTACGAATTTCCTTCGGGAATTTGATTTTTGGGTCACGTTTTGTTTCCAGGATTTTTCGAGATACTTTCGGGAAAGCCTACGTTAGTTGGTTTTGATTTTTCGAAACTTTCGGAAAAGAATTCTGGGAATATTTTGGTTTTCGGATTTTTTCGAATTGTTGCTGTAATGTTTTCTGGGTTGATTTCGGATTTCCAAATTCGTTTCGGTTGTTCCGAATTAATATTGGTAATGATTTGTGATTATTTATATATTTATATATTGGATTTCCCTGGTTTGGGATACTTGCAGGAAATTATGGCACACTTTCCCAGTTTTTGGGTTGACCGAAAATAGAGGAAGTGCTGTCGGATTTTTCTATAAAATTTAATTATATAATTTTAAAATGGTTTTTCGGAAAAGAATATTATTTTGGATTTTTGGGCGACGACCGTATTGGTCAATGGGCCCTGGCTAAGTGCAAACGAAACCGGTTTCGTCCGGACGTTGAGGCATTAGCCTATATGACGATTGGACCAATATCTGAGACTCATTATTAATTTAATTTATTTTAATTATTAGTTTATTCATAATTAAATTATAGGATAATTTAGAACTAACAAATGTTTCTTCTTGTTTCAATTTCTGTAAAATAAATTGTAAGGGCATAAGCCCAGCTTTTCTATTCTCTTTCTCTGTGGCCTGTAATTATTGTAGCGTAGGTTTTTCTGTCATTTTCTGGTTTTGCTGATTTTTAGCGTAGACGCGTAAATCTAAAATAAATATTATTTTGATATAGAAAATTAATAAAATTTTTCTCACATTAAAATTTACAAGTTTATAATATTTAAAAACAACGATCATGTTTTCTCATTAAAACAAGAACTTAGTTTTATATGTATAATTACGAAAATACAAAGTTTTAACCAATTAAATTGGTAACTACGAGTTTTTCCAAAATACAAGTTAAATTGATCTTTTCCTCGTTATTAATTACAACGCACCGATAATCGTATTTTGTTCGTGTTTACTAAATAAAGATTAAAATTGATTAGGACACAACTTAGAGATTGCAACTAGCATAGTTAGTTTGGTAACTCTGGAATCTGAGTCAACTCCTCGAATATAGGATTTCGAGGACGAGTCTAAATCCCATCTCGAAGTCTTCAACCCTTCAAGTCCAGTCCAATTTGAGGCAAGTACATTTGTGTTAGTTTACAATTATTTAGTAATTGTTTTAATGCAAGTTTAAACCACGATGCAACACGGAACTCTCTCTGAGAGCACTGACTGTAACTACTGTAACTACTGTAACTGTTTGGGGACTGGGGGAGTAGTGTAATGAGTATGACCACATCCAAAGTAACTTAGAACTGTATTAGCTTACCCCTCATACACACGGGGATAAGCCGTATCATTCACTGTACAACCCAAGCCGGTCATATTCATTGCCTATTCACATCACAATATTTTAACTGTTGGAGAACTGTTTATTTCAAATTGTTTAAAAGTGCATGATTCTATTATTATTTCAATTGTCAAATTAGCATGAATTGTACTTGCTCACTCCTGACTGGAGACCCAACATTTTTAGGTAACACTGATGAGGCTTTGTTCCGCGATATTTTCGAGGTCCCAACTAGAGGACCATGATTTCGAGACTGATGAGCTGTTTGCGTAGAGTTTTTTTTTTTCTTCATGATGTATGTAGAAAATGGATTTAAGTTGTATCTTCCTTTCATTGTAAAAGTTTTTAAATTCGGAATAATAAATTGTGGCAATTATTGTGTTGTTGATATTACCTGCAAATGGATACAGCTTACTGTCGCCGTCTCAACAACGGTACAGGCTGGGCATGATCCGATTCGACCCAAGTAATTGGGACCGGGTCGTGACATGTTTTTAGTGGTGGCCAATACAGGTCCGAAAACAACAACTTAGGAGAACCAACTTAGAAACAATTAGAACACTAGAACATCAAATTGCCACAACATAGGACCGATATATATATGTTAAATATTTTGTTTGATTATAGACTGGTAGGCTACCTTACTTATGTGTGCATCCTAAACCTTTCAGAGGATGGCCATTGACAAGACCAATCCTGCTGGCGATGAGGTGTCATCTCCGGATCATACCCCATCTCCTCAACAAAGTCCAGGGTTTATTCCCTCGCAGCTGATTGACCGTCCCCATAATGCATCCAGTGAAGTTTTCACTACACTGGCGATTTCTACCTCTTCTCAAACTGAGTTGCATTTCCTTGGTGAAGTACCCATTCCTGTTGCTCCACCAGTACCAGTAAACACCTCCCAAATGGTTGCCCTATTTCAAGAAATCCTGGAGTTCCAGAAGGCTCAAGCTGAAGCCCAGCATGAACAGATGAATATCACGAGAGAAGTCATGAAGAACGTCAATGATGTAGCCTTAGCTATCTTAAACCAAGTTGGAGCGGAACCTCGTCCTAGGAGGGATACCCCTGAATCTAGAAGATATTTGAGCCCTATCCGGCAGTCATATCGGAAGAAGCTATTGGTTGGTGACTACTGTAAAAGGCTTGGTCACCAAGCCAATATTTGTCGCAAGAGATTGGGGAAATGTTTGGCATGTGGATCTGCTGAACATCGGGTAAAGGACTGCCCCTTATCTTTCCATCAAACCAGAGCACATATCCCAGCAACACCTGTTAGGCCACAACCTAGGGACTCTCTTCCTATCCAGCAGACCTTGTCTCCTACAATAAGGCATAATGCAGACTCGAGGTTCATAAAAGATGAAGCAGTTGGAGACTGCTGATGCAAGAGTCAGAACCATGAGAATAGTACCTAGGACTGCTGAATAGCATTATCTATTGTTATAAGAAGTTGTAACAGGATGTCCTTAGATCAATCATGAGAGTTTTTGCTGTAATTCTCTACATGAATAAAATTCTTAGTTATACCTTTATGGTAGATGTCTTCCCTAATAGTCTTCCCAGATTACCCCCAGATCGAGACATAGAGTTCACCATTGACCTAGTCCCCGGCTCTCCCCCTATTTCTAAGGGATGCTACAGAGTTAACCCGAAGGAGGCCAAGGAGATGAAGGACTAGATCGATGAACTGAAGGCTCTGGGATTCATTCGAGACGGAGCTTCACCCTGGGGAGCACCTGTCTTATTTGTGCCCAAGAAGGATGGAACAGTACGGATGTGCATTGACTACCGGGCGCTGAATAATATCACCATCAAGAATAAGTACCCTCTGCCCCGGATCGATGACCTATTTGATCAATTGAGCGGAGCCAAGGTGTTTTCGAAGATTGATCTTAGATCTGGCTACCATCCGATCAGGGTCAGGAAGGAAGATATTCCCAAGACGGCATTCAATACCAAATATGGACAGTTTGAATTCTTGGTCATGCCGTTTGGACTGACGAATGCTCCTGCGGTGTTCATGAATCTTATGAACAAGGTTTTCCATGAATACCTAGATCAAATTGTCGTTGTCTTCATCGATGACATTCTGATCTATTCAAAGACGGAAGAGGAGCACGAAGAGCACCTCAGAGAAGTTCTAGAAACTTTGAGGAAGGAGAAGCTGTATGGTAAGCTTTCCAAATGTGAATTCTTTCTAGACAAGGTAGATTTTCTTGGCCATGTTGTCACAGAAGAAAGAATTTCGGTGGATCGAAGAAGATAGCCGCTGTTGAGAAGTGGTCTACCCCAAGCTCAGTTGCTGAAATCAGGAGTTTCATGGGCTTGGCTGGCTACTACCGGAAGTTCATGAAGGATTTTGCCAGAATTGCTGAGCCGACGACGAAGCTCACTCGGAAGAATGAAGGGTTCATCTGGACGGAAGATTGCCAGGGCATCATTTGAGGAGCTGAAGAAGAGACTTACCACTGCACCAATCCTTGCGCTACCCGCAGGAACTGGTGGTTTCTCAATCTACAGTGATGCCTCAGGTAAAGGACTGTGTTGCGTTCTTCAATAACATGGAAAAGTGATTGCTTATGTATCTAGGCAATTACGGACTCATGAGAAGAACTATCTCACACATGATCTGGAGCTTGCGACAGTCATCTTTGCTTTGAAGCTATAGAAGCATTATCTATATGGAGAGAGAGTGGAAATATATACAGACCATAAAAGTCTGAAGTATGTTTTCACTCAGAAGGAGCTGAACATGAGGCAAAGAAGATGGCTGGAGCTGATGAAGGATTTGACATCGATCTACAGTACCACCCGGATAAGGCTAATGTGGTCGCAGATGCACTTAGTCGATACCCTATGGCGATATTTTTGACCAAGGAGCGGCACCTGCTAGAAGACATCGAAAAGCTTGGACTGGAGATTATACTGCCTGGAAGGAGCTGGATGCTGATTCATTGTTGATGAAGTTGCAAGTGAGCTCGAGTCTGATGGACAAAATCAAGGAGACACAGTTTCAAGACGAGACACTTAGAGATCAAGTGTTGGCAGGAACACTTGAGGGTTTCTCAATCGCCAGCGATGGAGCACTGAAGAATGGTATGGGGCTCTGCGTAGCATCTGGCGAACTGAGGAACGAGCTGATGAAGGAAGAACACCAGTCGCAATATTCCATACATCCTGGAGCAAACAAGATGTATCGGGATATACGTACCATTGTTTGGTGGTTTGGAATGAAGAAAGACGTGGCCAGGTATGTTGCTAGATGTTTAATTTGTCAACAAGTGAAGGCTAGCAGACAGAGACCCGCAGGACTTCTACAACCACTGGACATTCCGGAGTGAAAGTGGGAGCACATCACAATGGACTTCGTGTCAGGACTGCCTTGTTCCCAAGGAGGGAAGAATGCCATTTGGGTTATAGTGGACCGACTGACCAAGTCAGCTCACTTTATCCCCTTCAAAGTTGGTTTATCCATCGAGAAGTTAGCGGCACTATACATGCGACATATCTACCGGATTCATGGAGTACCGGTAAGCAATGTATCTGACCGAGACACTCGTTTTACCTCTCACTCTTGGAAAAGTTTGCATGATAGCCTGGGGACACAATTGAAGTTCAGCACTGCCTATCACTCCCAGACAGATGGACAATCAGAGAGGACAATCCAGACGCCTGAAGACATGTCAAAATTTTGCGTCTTGGAGTTTGGAGGGTCTTGGGAAGATCATTTGCACTTGGTAGAGTTCTCTTACAACAACAGCTACCAAGTCAGCATTGGTATGACCCCATTTGAAGCTCTCTATGGACGTCGTTGCCGTACACCACTTGTATGGGACGACGTAGGAGAAAGAGTACTGCTGGGTCCAGAGAGGGTGACAGACGTAGTAGAGAAGGTGAATGTAAGCTCAGGATTGCCCAAGACAGACAGAAGCATTGGGTTGATAGCAGTCGTCGACCAGTGGAGTTTGAATAAGGAGATAGCATTTTTGTGAAGTTTTCTCCTACCAGAGGAACGATCAGTTTTGACGGAGCTGGGAAATTGAGGCCAGGTACATCAGGCCATTTGAAGTTTTAAGACGAATTGGAAAAGTAGCGTACCGGTTAGCTCTACCAGCTAATCTTGAGAGTGTACACAACGTCTTCTATGTAGTGCCCCATCCCTACATCGTGCCTCGAACTCTGTCCACGGGGTGCGCAAGAAAGGAACACTGTCGCTATCGATTCGGTCGGGACCGATAGGTCGGGATCGGTCGAGTCGAACGAACGGAAACGGTTGAATTAAGACCCATTCCTCGTTATGGAATGTCTTCTTCGGAACCAAGTCCCATATTCAGCGGGCTGTGCCTCGAGGATTGACTCTGCGGCTGAGTCGGGAGAGACCTTCCGTTGCTCTGCTTTTCACGCCGCTTGCGTTGGTTTTGGCTTTGTTTTACTGAATGCGCTTTCGTGAATGTTTTCGATGGTTTTCATGGCTTGCATTTCGAACTCGCATTTTCTATCGCACTCCTTGAATAATGCAGTGTTCTAATCGGTTGCTTGTGCGATTTTAGGTAATCGCGTAGGCGACGTCTAGCGCAACCAGCAAGTTCTCTCGCCGAAATAAACTCAAGGTGTGTGGCTGACCCTTCTCTTCTCGACCCCTTCTTAAGTAAATCGATAATGTTGTTGCGGAAGAAAGAATGGATACAAGGGCACGAGCACGGTAAAATGATTAAGTTTCAAAGAGAACGAAGGCTATACCTTAATAACTGAATAATGTCTTAACTCGGTCATTGGACAACTTGTCGACAAGGAGAAAGTTTCCTCGAGCGATAACCCGGGGCCACGGGACCGACTCGGCCTAGGAGAAAACACGGTATAGCTGTGCTGGATGATAGCACGGGTTAGGCGGGGACTTTCAGCGGGGCTCGCTACTTGCGTTGAAAGGGCCCCGACTAACAAAGCTATAAGTCCAGGACGGCTGTTGTGGTGTCAGTGACCAATCACACGTAATATTGCACTTCGTATGGAAATGATAACAATTGACAGAAAAGAACATGGTGAGTATTCATAAGGCGCGGCACGGCCCGCCGGGGGTAAGTTCCAATGTAAATTACGTTATGCTTGTCAATGCTCGCTTGAAATTCATTAGGATGGTTAGAAACATTCATGAACTAAGTCATATAAACTCATTCAACCAAATGAGAGCTTGGAACTTAACTTGCCACGCACCAGTACAAAGTGTAATGTACTGATCCTCGCTCTCCACGCAGGTACCCCGAACCACGAAGGGCGTGCCACCTAAAATCTCAAGGCGGCGTGGATACTTTGAAGCCTCGTCCGTGTAAAGGCTTGTTTCTGGAATCCTTTTGAAGAAGACCCGCACTCAGTCCAAAAGAAGATGACGACTCGACTCGCCTCGATAGCAGGTGGAAATGTGTAATAGTTTTTGCTTGTAAAAAGGGATGTAATGTATGGAACGACTATCTCATCGGCGTTCATTTTGTAAGTCGAGTCATGTTGTAGCCCGCGCGGTAATGATTGTAAAGGAGTCTATGTAAAGTTTTATTATCATCAATGAAAAAGTCTATTTCTATTTCAAAATGTGTCATTTAATTTCTCTGCGTACTCTAACTTGATGTTGTATTTCAGATAACCTTATGACTATGCCTTGTGCGATCGCAACTTAGGTTCGCACGGCATCACGCCCGGGGGACGACTATCGATTCTACGGAATCGGGGCGTGACATAATGGTATCAGAGCACGGCTTTACATCCTTTGGCCTCGCGTTTAGAGTTCCAAACCTTTGACCTCGCATCGATGAGATAAGTTGTTCCATACAATGAGTCCGTAATAAATTGTGACTGATGCGTTTGCCTTCGTATCGCAGAAGTGACGGAACCCACGGCCGAGCAAGAACAGAGCGCTTCAAGCGGCTCTAGTAGTTCGCATCGTCCGCGGGCCGGACCTTCTAACGATACCATCGAAAGGATGCTGCGCATGATGGAGGCATAGCAAAACCAGTCCGAGAACCGACATCAACAGGTAGAGGAACGACAGGCCCAGTTCGAAGCTCGCTTCGAAGCTCGCTTTGATGCACATGCCAAACTTCAACAAAAATAGTTAGATACCCTGCAGCAGATCGTCTAGACAATGGCGGCCAACGGAAATTCTACGACTGCGCCTACCGTCACCGCACCTACTGCCACCGGGCCGACGATCCAATCCATTGAAGTCGACACGGCGGAGCCCGAGCTTCAACCAGCGACACTGAAAAATTACAACTTTGAAGTATCAGAATTCAAGAAGGTGTGCCGCACTTCCTTCAGCGGCACCGAGGGTCCTTCCATAGCGATCGACTGGTTGGAAGAGTTGGAAGATCACTTCGAGCTTCTCGGCAATGAAAAGTCGAAGCAAGTCGCCTGCGCACAACTTCAACTACGGTTGAACGCGTACGACTGGTGGGCCGTACGCAAGCGAGCGATCCGACCGGACAACACCACCGCACCGATCTCTTGGGCTACGTTTCGCAAAGCTTTCGAAGTCCAGTACCTTCCGTCAGCCGTTCTTCAAGCGAAGGAGAATGAATTCATACAGTTGAAGCAAGGGAGCAGGACAGTGGAACAGTACGCCGCAGAATTCAATAAGTTGCCTAAGTTTGCTGGCCAGTTTCTGCCTACTGAAGAGTGCCGTGTGCGACGGTTCGAAGTGGGTCTGCGACACTCTATCGGTGCGTATGTTGGGGTCCCAGAGTACAAGACCATGGGCGAGGCTCTGAACTACGCTCTCCGTCTTGAGAGCCTGCATCCTTCCGGTGCTGCCGACGTTGTGCGTCACTCCAATCACAAACGTCCTAGCTATACGGGAGGCAACAATTTCGCGTCAAAGCGTCCAAACAACAACGTCTATAAAGGACAGAACCCATCTCCTTCCTGCGCCAAGTGCAACCACTACGGGCACACTAAAAGGGACTGTGCTGTCTTAGACGGGGGATGTTTCTTTTGCGGAAAAAGGGGGCACCAAATGGCGGATTGCTGGGCTCAGAGACAAAATTATAACGTACCACCACAAAACACCGTCAAGAGAATCGAGGACAGGCGCCTTGACCTCCTTCGCCCACTCAACCCGCACCACAAAATGGTCGAGACCGTCGCCCCAACACTCAAGGCCGCGTCTACGCCATGACTCGAGACGAAGCGCTAGCATCAGATACAGTAGTGTTAGGTATACTAAAATTTAATAATGTGCCTGCTCGTGTGTTATTTGATTCAGACGCTTCACATAGTTTTATATCGGCGGACTTTGTCGCCGAGCACAAATTCCCTGTAATATCATTAGATCTCGACCTTAGCGTAAGCACGCCTTCGGGCACACCAATTCTCACAAACTTAGCTTGCGCCGGCGAGATTATCTGTATCGGCGATCAAAAGATCGGTCTGGATGTGATGTTCTAGACATGAAGGACTTTGACATCATTCTGGGAATGGACTGGCTCGGGCCGTACAATGCAACCATAGACTGTGCTGAAAAGAAGATCACATTCCGCATGCCTGGAGTGCCTGAATTCTGCTACTCGTATGGTGAGACGTCGCCGACCTGCATGGTGATCTCCGTAATATCTGCTCGGCGGATGCTGCATTCCGGGTGCGAAGGCTATCTAGCTTCCGTTCGAGACATACGACAGGATGGTGCAAACGCGGGTCAGACCGACGTTGTGGCAGAATTCCCAGACGTGTTCCCGGACGAGCTACCCGGCATGCCTCCCGATCGAGAAATAGAGTTCACCATCGACACATTCTCCGATACCCGGCCGATCTCGAAGGCTCCGTACAGAATGGCCCCTGCAGAATTGAAAGAATTGAAGGCACAACTTCAGGAATTGCTCGACAGAGGGTTTATCCGTCCGAGTGTCTCGCCGTGGGGTACGCCCGTGCTGTTCATGAAGAAGAAGGATGGATCGATGCGACTCTGCATCGACTATCGAGAATTGAATAAAGCTACCATCCGAAACAAGTACCCTCTGCCCCGCATCGACGACTTGTTCGACCAGCTCCAAGGTGCAACCGTGTTTTCGAAGATTGATCTGCGATCGGGTTATCACCAACTCAAAGTCAAGCCAGATGACGTGCTGAAGTCCGCCTTCCGCACTCGTTATGGCCACTACGAGTTCTTGGTAATACCGTTCGGTCTGACAAACGCCCCTGCCGTCTTCATGGATCTAATGAATCGGGTGTTCCGTCCGTTCGTTGACAAGTTCGTAGTGGTCTTCATCGACGACATCCTCGTCTACTCGAAGGATCGAGCGCAACATGTAGAGCATCTGCGGACGGTACTCCAAACCCTTCGAAAGAATCAGTTGTATGCGAAGATGAGCAAGTGCGAGTTCTGGCTGGACAGCGTCTCATTCCTTAGGCACATCATCTCCGCAGCGGGCATCGCAGTCGATCCGAAGAAAGTCGAGGCAGTTGCTGATTGGAAATGGCCCGCATCAGTTAGCGAAATTCGAAGCTTCCTAGGCTTGGCGGGATACTACCGACGCTTCGTGAAGGACTTCGCGAAGATCGCATCGCCGTTGACTCGCCTCACCCAGAAAGGAGTCGCATTCAAGTGGTCAGACGACTGTGAAGCTTTCTTCCAGGAGCTCAAACAACGGCTCGTTTCGGCCCGATACTTGCTCTTCCTGAAGGGACGGAGGGATTTCAAATCTTCAGCGATGCTTCTGGCCAGGGCTTGGGGTGTGTGCTCATGCAGCGGGATAAGGTGATATCTTTTATTTTCCGGCAGTTGAAGCCGCACGAAAAGAACTACCCCACGCACGACCTAGAACTAGCGGCAA
The DNA here is from genome assembly GCA_029216955.1 of Iris pallida. Taxonomy (NCBI): domain Eukaryota; kingdom Viridiplantae; phylum Streptophyta; class Magnoliopsida; order Asparagales; family Iridaceae; genus Iris; species Iris pallida. The sequence goes on from JANAVB010022593.1 coordinate 4,054,941, forward strand.
TTGTGTTCGCGTTGAAGCTGTGGCGTCACTATCTCTATGGTGTGGCGTGCAGGATTTATACGGACCACAAAAGCCTCAAGTATCTCTTTACCCAGAAAGAACTGAATTTGCGGCAGAGGCGATGGCTCGAACTAATCAAAGACTATGACTTATCAATCGACTACACGCCGGGCAAGGAAAATATGGTAGCGGATGCGCTGAGCCGAAAGTACTTAGCTTCGTTATGCATCAACGATCGACTGCTGCGTGACTTGGAAGGAATGGGCATTGAACTTCGAGTTCGTTTCAGAGACGTGAAACTAGCGCAACTGCGGGTGGAACCGAGCCTACTGGAGAGGATCAAGTCTGCACAGAAGGACGACCCCTACCTGGAGAAAATGCGGAAGCTGATATCGACAGAGAAAGCGTCCGACTTTGCAGAGGATGAGTCGGGAGTGTTGCGCGTGAAGGGACGGCTATGCGTACCGGACGACGTAGAACTTAGAAGAAAGATAATGATGGAGGCGCACTATACAAAATATTCCTTGCATCCTGGCAGCACCAAGATGTATAAGGACCTCCGCATTGTCTTTTGGTGGCATGGCATGAAGAGGGACGTAGCGCTTTGTGTCAAAATGTATGGCCTGTCAGCAAGTCAAAGCCGAGCACCAGCGACCGGGCGGGGAGATACAGAACCTCGCCATTCCAGAGTGGAAGTGGGATCACATCACTATGGACTTCGTTGTTGGCTTGTCGAGGATGCCGCGGGGAAACGACGCCATCTGGGTCATCATCGATCGACTAACCAAGTCAGCGCACTTTATCGCCATCAAAGTTACTTGGAGCGTCGACCGCCTTGCTCAGATATATCTTGATGAAATAGTTCGGCTGTACGGGGTCCCTGTTGCTATCGTCTCGGATCGGGATGGACGGTTCGTAGCGCGCTTCTGGAGTAGTCTACATTCAGTACTGGGGACCAAGTTGAAGTTCAGCTCAGCTTATCATCCTCAGACTGACGGCCAAACGGAGCGGGTGAACCAAATTCTCGAAGACATGTTGCGACTCTGTGCGATCGACTTGAAGTCAAGTTGGGACGTCCATCTACCGTTGGCCGAGTTTGCATACAACAACAGCTATCAGTCCAGCATCCAAATGGTGCCGTATGAAGCTTTGTACGGCCGGAAGTGTAGATCGCCCATTTGTTGGGATGAAGTCGGAGAACGGCAGATACTTGGTCCGGAGCTGGTTGAGCAGACTGTGCAGAAGGTCAAGTTGATACGAGAAAGATTGAAGATAGCACAAAGCCGGCAGAAAAGCTATGCCGACACGCACTGACCCCCTCGAGTTCTCGGAAGGCGACCATGTATTCCTGAAGGTGATGCCTATGCGTGGAGTTTCCCGGTTTGGTACGAAAGAAAAGTTGAGCCCAAGATTTGTTGGCCTATTCGAAATATTGAAGCGAGTCGTCCCGGTAGCTTACCAACTCGCTTTGCCGCCGGCATTGTCAGAGGTACATGACGTCTTCCATGTCTCACAATTGCGGAAGTACGTGCACGATCCGGGACATGTGGTAGAGTTGGGTAAGCTGGACCTGAAGGCGGACTTATCATATGTCGAAGAGCCGGTGCAAATCTTGGAGCGCAAGGATAAACTTCTCCGCAACCGTGCTATTCCTCTAGTCCATGTCCTCTGGAGAAACCATTCGGCCGAGGAGTCGACGTGGGAGCTTGAGTCTGAAATGAAGGAGAATTTTCCTTCATTGTTCTCGTAGAGGTAGGTTCTCTTAAGTTTCGAGGACGAAACTTTTCTTAGTTGGTTACGGTGTAGTGCCCCGTCCCTACATCGTGCCCCATACTCTGTCTACGGGGTGCACGAGAAAGGAACACTGTCGCTATCGATTCGGTCGGGACCGATAGGTCGGGATCGGCCGAGTCGAACGAACGGGAACGATTGAATTAAGACCCATTCCTCGTTATGGAATGTCTTCTTCGGAACCAAGTCCCATATTCAGTGGGCTGCGTCTCGAGGATTGACTCTGCGGCTGAGTCGGGAGAGACCTCCCGTTGCTCTGCTTTTCACGCCGCTTGCGTTGGTTTTGGCTTTGTTTTACTGAATGCGCTTTCGTAAATGTTTTCGTTGGTTTTCATGGCTTGCATTTCGAACTCGTATTTCCTATCGAACTCCTTGAATAATGCAGTGTTCTAATCGGTTGCTTGTACGATTTCAGATAATCGCGTAGGCGACGTCTAGCGCAACCAGCAAGTTCTCTCGCGCGAAGTAAACTCAAGGTGAGTGGCTGACCCTTCTCTTCTCAACCCCTTCTTAAGTAAATCGATAATGTTGTTGCGAAAGAAAGAATGGATACAAGGGCACGAGCACGGTAAAATGATTAAGTTTCAAAGAGAACGAAGGCTATACCTTAATAACTGAATAATGTCTTAACTCGGTCATTGGACAACTTGTCGACAAGGAGAAAGTTTCTTCGAGCGATAACCCGGGGCCACGGGACCGACTCGGCCTAGGAGGAAACACGGTATAGCTGTGCTGGATGATAGCACGGGTTAGGCGGGGACTTTCAGCGGGGCTCGCTACTTGCGTTGAAAGGGCCCCGACTAACAAAGCTATAAGTCCAGGATGGCTTGTGGTGTCAGTGACCAATCACACGTAATATTGCACTTCATATGGAAATGATAACAATTGACAGGAAAGAACATGGTGAGTATTCATAAGGCGCGGCGCGGCCCGCCGGGGGTAAGTTCCAATGTAAATTACCTTATGCTTGTCAATGCTCGCTTAAAATTTATTAGGATGGTTAGAAACATTCATGAACTAAGTCATATAAACTCATTCAACCAAATGAGAGCTTGGAACTTAACTTGCCACGCACCAGTACAAAGTGTAATGTACTGATCCTCGCTCTCCACGCAGGTACCCCGAACCACGAAGGGCGTGCCACCTAAAATCTTAAGGCGGCGTGGATACTTTGAAGCCTCGTCCGTGTAAAGGCTTGTTTCTGGAATCCTTTTGAAGAAGACCCGCACTCAGTCCAAAAGAAGATGACGACTCGACTCGCCTCGATAGCAGGTGGAAATGTGTAATAGTTTTTGCTTGTAAAAAGGGATGTAATGTATGGAACGACTATCTCATCGGCATTTATTTGTAAGTTGAGTCATGTTGTAGCCCACGCGGCAATGATTGTAAAGGAGTCTATGTAAAGTTTTATTATCATCAATGAAAAAGTCTATTTCTATTTCAAAATGTGTCATTCAATTTCTCTGCGTACTCTAACTTGATGTTATATTTCGGATAACCTTATGACTATGCCTTGTGCGATCGCAACTTAGGTTCGTACGGCATCACGCCCGGGGGACGACTATCGATTCTACGGAATCGGGGCATGACATTCTACGTGTCACAGCTCAGACGCTACATTCCGGATCCGAGTCATATTTTGGATAATTCAGAGCTGAAGATTGGACTCGACCTTTCAGTGCCAGAGAAACCAGTAGCAAGCGTAGTCAGAGGTGAGAAGAAGATCAGAAAATTTGAGCTATCACATAACTCCTATTTCTTATCTTTTCGTTCTAAACTTGACTGATGCTGCTAAGTTAGCCTAGTTTTGCAAGCTATTTCTTTATCAAGCTTGATCATGACAGTATTTTATTGGGTGCACCCACTAATATATTGTCTAATCAGGACCTGTGCATGATGGTCTGATCAACCTCGTGTACTTTGGTTCGCTTTGTATTTTTTGCATGGATGATATCATAAATGAAACTTGTCCCTAAACCGTCTCATCCACGACTGCCTTAGAAATTCTTATTGTTGGACCTGAGTTACGGGAGCAGTACCCGTATTTGTTTGAGACATGAGGTAACCCCTAACCCTGCCTTTAATTTCGAGGACGAAATTTTCTAAGGAGGGAAGATTGTGAAACCCAGTTTGTAATGTTATTTATTTAATATTATAATATTATTACTATTATTATTATGATTAATTATGGGTTTAAAAATTAATTTCAAAATAATAATATTGGCTTTGATTGCTGACCTGACCCGAGCCCGGACCAGTTTCCCGAAACCCAGACCCGACCTGAACCCATTCTATTTCATTTGAAATTCTGATTTCTTTAAAAAAAAAACAAAACAAAACTTGAGCTGGTCCACCGTTGGACCAGCATCCCCTCTCCCCTCATTTCCCTCTCCTACCCCCACTCCTATCCTTTCCCCTCCCTATTTTCCTCAGCCACACTCTCCCATTTAAGCACACGTTCACCTCCACCACCACTACTCATAACCAACTTTCCTCCACACTTTCTACCCCTCACGAGCAAGCACACACCTATTCTCTCCCCTCTTTCTCTATTTTCTCCAGAGGGTTTCATTCACCTCTCCCTCTCGGCCATCCACCCGAGCACCGAGCTCCTCGTGCCTCCCCGCGCCAACCCGCGCGGCTCCCTCCGGCCGACTCCCGGCCACCCGCGCACCGCCCCGACGATCTCCCGCCGACCCCCAAACTCCCGCGGCCAGATCCGCCTCCAGCGCCCCTTTCCAGCCGCTGCCGCCTCCGGCAGCCCCGATCCGCGCGCGCGTAGCCCCGTCCCGAGTGGTCGGTACCTGAGTGTGCTTTCGGCGTGGTTCGATTCCGATTCCAAGTTCGTTTTCGCGGATTCGCGTGTGTAACACCCAGTTTTCCAGATGAGGGTAATTTTGAAATTTTGTATTTAATTTATTTAATTATGGTATTTAAAATTTTAATATGATTTTTGGTGATTTTTAATAATTTTTAAAACTATTTAATTCATGACTTATGATTTGGTGTTGTGCTAGTGAACAGTAGAGACTGCCTACCCTAGAGCCTAGCCATGTGATTAGGGTATTCTTGACATTTTTAGGGTTATTGGGATTTATTATAATTTATTTGAATTTATGGGAATTTTTAGAATTTATTTTGGAATTGTTTGGATGAGGGTTGACTAGGTTGACTTTGACTAGCAATGACCTTGGTAGGCTAACCTAGAAGCTAACCCTAGTTGTGTTTGGACTTGGTTAGATCATGTAACCCTAGTTAGACTAGAGTTGACCCATGGTATGGTTATTTGACTTAAGTTAGATTCAAGTCATAAGCCATGACTTGTGATTAAAACTTAAATCAATAACTAGCCCTAAAGCCCATAGGCCCACACCATGTACCCAAAACCTCACCCTAATCAGCCTATGACAGCCAACCTAGGGTTTCCCACCCTATTTAATGGCTCTTCCATTTGTTCTTGCCTCTTTTAATTATTTTTCTTTCAAGCTTTGAAGAAAGAGGTATAGCCATCTTCCCCAGTCCATAACTTTCCCATTTTAACTCCTTTTTGGCTCAAACCACTTGCATTAGATTCTAATTGTCTCCCTCTTGCTGTTCATGGAGAGTATTCTCAGGCTTGGGGCAATTTGGAGAGTTTGGCTAACAAGGAGAAACCCCCCCTTTTGAAGCTTTTACATTCAAATTGAACATATAGGTAACTTCCTATTCCTTCCATAGAATTTCATTTTCTTTGCATGGTTAGGAAGCCCTAGGTGTCCTCTCTCTGTTGGTATAGGTTTTGCAAAGTTTTGTGTCCGTTTGGTGTCCGTATCGGACACGTGTCATGATGTGTGTATAGGTGTTTGATTAAATGTCACAAAGGATTTTATTTTCGATTTTTGAAAAACTAATTACATAGATACCTAGGCCTATATGTGTATGTTAATGTTTGTGAAGATTGAATGTATTTTTGTGTCATTTCCGTGTCGAAAACGGCCATGGACACGCTGCACGACACCGCGCACGGTAGCCCTGCCTCTCGAGCACTGTAGCGGACACGACACATCACGTTGTGACATGAAATTTTGTGGACACCTAGGCCACGTGACTGACACCACACTGACAAAATTTTAGCTCATCCTATCGAGCAGATTGAGAGAAATCCCGCCCGCATCGAATTAACACTGCACGTCATATTGTTAAAAACGTTCCCTGACACGCGGCTAAAACTCTAACACGACACGACCCCGACACGTGCAGGGTGATGACACCCTAGCCTTAGTCCTGGCGAACCTATAGACACGTGCACGTGGCTTGCCGTGTCACGTGTCGTGTGTACGAGGCTGTGTCCTCGCTGCACGAGACCAGTCTGTGCATATTGGCCGACACTTGCGTTTTTAGGTTCTGGACACCTCGTGTCCATTTTCTAGACACGAGACACGTTATGTGATACCATGTTATTTACACGACACTTCCTCGACACGTTCCTATGGTTCATTGTATGTGTTTTGCTTCGAAATCGAATTTTCCCAATGTGAACTGATACCATTTGGCTGAAATACTTTTCCCTGAAATTGATTTACATTTTTCCTGTTTTTATGATGATTGAATAATAGTTTAGACTCACCCACATGTGTTAGGGTTGGGTACATGCCAAACTCGATTGGTGTAGATGCATGTGGGGTTGAAGTGTGAGATTGGTTATTCTTGGCACTGTCCTTGGTTTCAGAAAAATTTGAATCTGATTTTAGGCTAATATACAGAACTGGTTTGAAGGGGGTAGCTCACTTTTAACTAAGTTTTCATATTAGTCACTGATTTTCCCTGAACCCAAAACCTGAGATTCCCTTGAATTGTATTGAATGATTATGTTGTTTGATGTGATTTCATTTGAACTGTGAATGTTGTTCAAGACTGAGTTTTACTTTAATATTAAACCTTAGATTCTACTCTCACACACCTGTGTTATTCCCTGTTCTCTCAGACTAGAGACACCCTGTCCTTGCACTAAAATCCCAGAGAACCCTATAACCTGTGAAGCCCCTGCTATACACCCTTTAACTTGATGCAATCTGTACACACATACCTGTGTAAATTCCCCACACCATCACACTCACTCACATTACAATCACCCACACACAGGCACTCTTTAACTCATACTCTCAAACCCACATGTTATTCAAACACATATCTGTCACTTTCCTTCACACTCCTTATACCATACATACACAAATATCTTGACACACAGTCACAAAAACTAAGTCACACTCCCATATGCATATAACCGAGATGTTAATTCTTGGATTCCTGAGATAGGTAGGCTACTTTAGGTCATGTTTCAACTGTGATTGTAAACCTGAGATGAGTGGCAACTTCACATTGAATTGTTTGTACAACCTCTGTCATTTATTTCCTGAGAACAAACCTGAAACCTGAGTTTCCCTCTTCAATTTACTGAATGCCTGAGATTGGATTACATTCACATTGACTTGTTACCTATGTGTGGTTAGATTGTGATTGAGTAGGGACTTAGAGGAAGTTCAGATTTTATTGGACTGAATTCCCATTCCTTTTTACCTTGTATGTTGATACACACACACAGTGACACATTATGTTCACTCACTTACCTACATTGCTATCTTAATACCTGTCCCAAAAACCCCCTACATGACAGTCCAAAACAGGCCCTTAACCAAACCCCTTAACCAACTCATAGCTGTCCTAAACCAGTCCTTATCACTCCACAAACCTGTCACACATGTGCAAGCCTCATTCCTATGTCCTATTACACACCAAGTACACACACACATATACATTGACACCACACACATGTATCCACATTCTCATGACACTTTTTCCACACTCACATCATTACCCACTAGCCTACACTCATTTCCCTTACACACATACACCCCTCTCTTTGTATATTCAATACATATAGCTAAAGTATGTATGCATGTCTATATGTGTATATCTAAATGTCTAAACTAATGTGAATGTGTATAATGATAGAGTAAAGTGGAAGGGTAAGTTGAAATCAATATAGTATTTTCTATGTAATGTGAGTGTAATGTATATAGCCTAATATAGAGTGCCTAATTGAATGCCTGTATATAATGCAACCCTTTCTCTCTCCTTATACAATGTGGATTATAGCTCAATGTGAATGTACTCTTGATGTGTTTGGCTTGCATATCCTTGTGATTGGTGTATGATTGCTAGACTAGGCTTGGTTAGGCCTAGTGAGACTTATTAGACTTGTTTGGGTCAGTCTTGACCTAGTTGACCTAGTTTGACTAGTGTAGTTGACCAGAGTTGACCAAGAGTTGACTTTGGCCTAGTTCGACCTAGACAGCATGCAGATGCATTGTAGATTACATTTATCATCCCCTGTATACATCTTGACTTGTATTGCTCTAACTAGGAGTCAGGTACCTCATCTCGGACAATACATTTACTTCAGACATTCAGATACGAGACGAGTACATTCTCTGATCATTTCATATCCTGCTTAGAATTATTTTCTGTATTAAATTACTTTACTTGATACTGTCACGTTGGTCACACGAATTAGTACTATACGGATCCTTTCTTGAGATGTTATCCCTTCAGGGAGCATCGGGTACTCTATGTTCTGTGCATTTTACTTACATAGCGTATCATATGCTTCTTTGGTTCTTTAATCACTTGTGACATATACTCATATGATCACAGAGTCTTCTTTGAATTCTTATCCCATTTATTGGGTCTATCAGAATCTCCATTTTTGGGACTACTATGTATCACCTTTCGGAGGCTTATCACCTTTCGGAGGCTTATCACCCTTTGGGGGCATATCACCCTTTGGGGGCTTATCACCTTTCGGAGGCTTACCACCCTTCGGGGGCTGTTACATAGAATCATAACATAACCTGGTTGGATCCTTGTGTATTAGTTGGGGATACGGGGGAGTAAAATAGCCATGTGAACAATTCCAAAGTAGAATAGCCATGTACGCCTCTTTAGTATATCCATGTGCAAATCAAGCCGTTCACATGTCGACTTTGTACTCTAAATCACTGGTCACTGGTAGTTCTCTACTTATAGTAGATATTTCTATTACAGTTCTCTCTCTGTTTACATACTGCATTTCCTTCAGTATCTATATCTTACTTTACTGCATGATTATATTTTCTAACCTGCTATGAACTATTGAGATGTATTGTGCTCGCCCGTCCTGACTGGACCTGTTAAAATTTTTACAGAGGATGATGAGGAACCCTGTACCCCTTACCTTGGAGCTTGCCTAGATGACACTCGCGACCTGGACCCCTGGGGAGGTTCAGGCAGCTGCTGAGGACGATACCTTGCTTAGTATAGATAGCTTAGATTGTTTCCTTTTCATGTTTAGTTGTTGTCCTGGATTCCAGAGTTGTATATATTTTAGAGATGTTGAGACTTGTATTTCATTTCTGTTGTACCTCAGTTGAGGATTTTCTTATCTATTTATCGTGCCATATTCTATCTCTAGATTGTGATTGAGTTGTACCTTTGTGTTGGCCTCCTTATGGAGAGTATTCATATTATGTTAGTTATAGTTCATGACCTAGAACAGCGTTCTACCGCCGACACTGCGGCGTAGGCTGGGCGTTGTTACGCTCTCGTACCCTCACAGTGGGTGCGGGTCGTGACAGCGTGTCCCAAGTCCGAGGCAACCCTTCGGATTCCGTCGATTTGGGTAATTTCTGGTTAATCATAGTAGTTCGTCCCTCCCGTGTCAATGATGAGTTTGGTCCACGAATTTCCTTCGAGAATTCGATTTTTGGGTTACGTTTTGTTTCCAGGATTTTCCGAGAGACTTTCGGGAAAGCCTACGTTAGTTGGTTTTGATTTTCCGAAACTTTCGGAAAAGAATTCTGGAAATATTTTGGTTTTCGGATTTTCCAAATTGTTGCTGTGATGTTTTCTGGGTTGATTTCGGATTTCCGAATTTGTTTCGGGTTGTTCCGAATTAAATTGGGAATAATTTGTGATTATTTATATATTTATTATTGGATTTCCCTGGTTTGGGATACTTACAGGAAATTATGGCACACTTTTCCAGTTTTTGGGTTGACCGAAAATAGAGGAAGTGCTGTCGAATTTTCTATAAAATTTAATTATATAATTTTAAAATGCTTTTTCGGAAAAGAATATTATTTTGGATTTTTGGGCGACGACCGTATTGGTCAATGGGCCCTGGCTAAGTGCAAACGAAACCGATTTCGCCCGGACGTTGAGGCATTAGCCTATATGACGATTGGACCAATATCTGAGACTCACTATTAATTTAATTTATTTTAATTATTAGTTTATTCATAATTAAATTGTAGGATAATTTTAGAACTAACAAATGTTTCTTCTTATTTCAATTTATGTAAAATAAATTGTAAGGGCATAAGCCCAGCTTTTCTATTCTCTTTCTCTGTGGCTTGTAATTATTGTAGCGTAGGTTTTTCTGTCATTTTCTGGTTTTGCTGATTTTTAGCGTAGACGCGTAAATCTAAAATAAATATTATTTTGATATAGAAAATTAATAAAAAAATTTCTCAAATTAAAATTTACAAGTTTGTAATATTTAAAAACAACGATCATGTTTTCTCATTAAAACAAGAAACTTAGTTTTATATGTATAATTACGAAAATACAAAGTTTTAACCAATTAAATTGGTAACTACGAGTTTTTCCAAAATACAAGTTAAATTGATCTTTCCCTCGTTATTAATTACAACGCACCGATAATTGCGTTTTGTTCGTGTTACTAAAAAAGATTAAAATTGATTAGGACACGACTTAGAGATTGCAACTAGCATAGTTAGTTTGGTAACTCTGGAATCTGAGTCAACTCCTCGAATGTAGGATTTCGAGGACGAGTCTAAATCCCATCTCGAAGTCTTCAACCCTTCAAGTCCAGTCCAATTTGAGGCAAGTACATTTTGTGTTAGTTTACAATTATTTAGTAATCGTTTTAATGCAAGTTTAAACCACGATGCAATACGGAACTCTCTCTGAGAGCACTGACTGTAACTACTGTAACTGTTTGGGGACTGGGGGAGTAGTGTAATGAGTATGACCACATCCAAAGTAACTTAGAACTGTATTAGCTTACCCCTTATACACACGGGGATAAGCCGTATCATTCACTGTACAACCCCAGCCGGTCATATTCATTGCCTATTCACATCACAATATTTTAACTGCTGGAGAACTGTTTATTTCAAATTGTTTAAAAGTGCATGATTCTATTATTATTTCAATTGTCAAATTAGCATGAATTGTACTTTGCTCACTCCTGACTGGAGACCCAACATTTTTAGGTAACACTGATGAGGCTTTTGTTCTGCGATATTTCCCGAGGTCCCAACTAGAGGACGATGATTTCGAGACTGATGAGCTGTTTGCCTAGGGTTTTTTTTCTTCATGATGTATGTAGAAAATGGATTTAAGTTGTATCTTCCCTTTCATTGTAAAAGTTTTTAAATTCGGAATTATAAATTGTGGCAATTATTGTGTTGTTGATATTACCTGCAAATGGATACAGCTTACTGCCGCCATCTCAACAACGGTGCAGGCTGGGCATGATCCGATTCGACCCAAGTAATTGGGACCGGGTCGTGACATGTTTTAGTGGTGGCCAATACAGGTCCGAAACAACAACTTAGGAGAACCAACTTAGAAACAATTAGAACACTAGAACATCAAATTGCCACAACATAGGACCGATATATGCATGCATGCGGCTTATTGTTATGAAAATATGGCTTCGTTGATGAGAAATTATTCGGGTAGTCGGACTCATCGTGCATCTTGATTATCCTCTACTTAATGGTCTGAGCAGCGGCAATCTAGAACAGTCCATCATATTCTCGTGCCATCAAGTGGAGAAAAATTAAGATGCACGGTGAGTCCGGCACTTTGTATAATTTCTCCTAGTTGAGAGCATTTTGGATGACATAAATTCGTATTGATCATAATGCATGCCTGGAATTGCAACAGCCCCTGTGGAACTACCATAGCGTCCCCCTTGTTGAGGGTTTTGTAGTACACTCTGTTACCCGGTGCGATGAAGCCACAGCCTATCGTCCCCTCGGTGACGAAGAGGATCTGGTTGGCCCCCTGGCGGCTATGGAGGGGCATCACGGGGCGGGGGGCGAGCTCGAGCCTGGAGGCGGCGATGCCCAGGCCGTTGAGCGTCGGGAACTGCGGGACGTGTACGAAACGAACTATGAACGTACTGTTGGTGGTGGAGAAGTCGGCCGGCTCCCCTAGCTTGGAGAACACGAAGTCGTCGACCGTGACATTGGCGGCCTTCTTGCAGGCGTAGCCGTTGGGGGTCTTGGGACCCTCTAGGTCCGCTACGCAGATGTCCGAGGCGCGAGAGGAGGAGAAGAGGAAGGAGAGGATGAGATTGATAGGAAGCATGGCTGAGCTATGATCAGTACTAGTTACGTTTGCTATACTGTAGTAGAGGTTTGTTAATTAGGGTTTATATATTGGAACGGAGACGGCCGTAGATGCCATTGTTCGTAGCATAGTTCCAATTACTTCGTCTTCAACTTTTTGAAAGCGTACAAGTCTAATTTGTATAGATGGCCGGATTATTTGGATAGCTGGCCGGATTATTGTTGGATGGCCTAATAACTAATACAATACCGAACTCAGCTTGCTATTGTGCTCAGCGAGGAGAGGTATGACCTCTCTGGTTAGGCGGACGGTCTCAGAATCGAATCGTAGGAAAATGTGGATGTGTGTAAAATTTGGATGCAGTAGATCCAAATGACATGCAATACAGCTTGCACAAAGTCCCGTGCGTTATAACGGGAATACAAAAAAAAAAACTAATACAATTTGTTATTCAAACACAACGGTCGACTCTTTGTCTCTCTTGTGATATACTTTTGGTTGGGGCTTGTGAGCACAACAGTTTCCTCACAAATGCCAAATATTTAGTGATATAGACAATAAGTTTTTGCAAGGTGTAGATGGTGCAGAGCTACGTAACTCTCGCAATAGCCAACTTATAGGCACGGATACAACATCTATAGAATAACTTTCATTCTGAGAGTTATTTTTGGCGTTTATAAGCTATTCCCAATCTATCTTTATTTGTGATCCGATACACAAATATAGGAGTTCTTGTTAAAAAAGTATATCAAATTTGTGTCTTCCAAAGATTCAAGTTGATTATATTCATGCATTTAAGAATACTAAGAGTCATGTTCATTGTTCTTGATGTATCCTAAGTCATGTAAATAGCTATCTATACAATTTGAGTAAGAGAAAAAAGAAGTTGATTATTCAGTCAATAAAATCAAATATCCTCTTTGTATCCTACAAAGCGGCGCTGATATCACATCCAAAGAAGAAAAAAATGTCCACCTCAAATAACAATCTTGTCTCTCTTGTGCCTCGTTTCAATGGTGAAAATATAATTAGGAGCAATCTCATGAAGCTATGTCTTGAATCTTAAGATCTATATATGGAGTGCGGTTGAAGAAGAAGTGGATCAACCAGCAAATAAAACACTACAAAAATAAGCCAAATTAGTGACGTCTAGATACGTCGCTAATTAAGGCATATACGTCGCTAAAGTTATTTAGCGACGTATTTAGCGACGGAAAATGAAGGTCGCGAAAAACCTAGTCGCAGATGACAAATTCGTCGCCCTACGTCGCTGTTTGCGACGTCACCACTATGTCGTTGTATCGTCGCAACATTAGCGACAGAGGGCGACGAAAAATGACGTCGCCAAATTAGCGACATAGTACGATGTATTAGCGACGTCCAGTTATATTTATGTGATGACATGGCATGCCTGCCACGTCAGCATCTTAGCGACGTACATCGATGTATTAGCGACGTCAGTATTCTACAGTGAAGCGACGGATTGCGACGGTTAGCGACCAACGTCGCTATTTAACGACGTACCTGTACGTCGCTATCCGTCGCTATACGTCGCAGAATAATAAAAAAAATATTTAAAAAAATATAATGTGTATTTTTGTAATGTTGTGTGTCTGTGTTTACAATGTGTGTGAAGTGCAGTGTTCGAACCATCGACAGTTTCGCTTACTATTCTATGTTTATCTTGGATAAAAAGAGCAACAGTTCAGGGTGCACTTCTCAGAGCTTCCTCTTCACGTCCTTCACCTTCTCGGGATCCTGTACGACGTCCCGAGAGAGTGAAGGATGTGAAAATGAAGCTCTCAGGAGTACACCCTGAACAGTTGCTCTTTCTGTCCAAGATAAAACATACAACAGTAATCGAAACTATCGATAGTTCCGAACACTGCATTTCACACACACTGTAAACACAGACACACAGTATAACAAAAATACACATTATATTTTGTTAAAATTTGGGCAGCACCTCCATTGTATATCAGATCATCGCTTATAACCCAGCATATGTATATTTGTCATCCCCGTCGCAGATATCACAAAGTAAATATCATAATAAAAATACCAACAAAGTAAATATCATGAAGTAAATATCCAACAAACATACATGTCCACAATAGAGGGCAAATAAGAATAAAAATCAGTGTACAGAACGGTCAATGGGCCCATAGGGCCATACATACAAAGATGATAAAAAAAAATCTACTGGATCACTGAGGACCCTTGCCGCGTATCTGGGATAGCATGTACTCATACTGCTCCTGTGTGAGCTGTACCGTAGGGGCAGTAGGAGGCAGTGCAACGTCTGGAGTCGGTACCGTCGATGGACCGGGAGGACGTATCTGCTCCAGCTCTCGCAGTCGGTCACCATGCGCAGCAAGGATACTCACCATCCTCTGAGTACTCTCCTCAAGAGAAGTATTTAGCTGGGTTAGTGAGGCAGCCACGATCCTTTGCGATCCCTCCAGCTCGACCTGTCTACGCTCTATGCGCTGCGTAGACTCGGTGAGCGTATGCAAGCTGGCAGCTGTAGCCTGCTGCAGACTCATCAACTCCTGTATACTGCGCTCGACCGCATCAAATCGTCCGGTGATCATCGGATCGTCGCTCTGCCCCAGCTGCCTCAGAAATCTGCTACTGCAACTCGCGACGCAGCTCGTGGAGTTGTCTGCACATATCCTACGCTCATGATGATGCCTGCGAAGCTGGAGGCTGCGCACTGACAGAGGGGGCCCGGGATGACTCTGAAGCCAAATAGGTACCGTAGGATCCCGTACCGTAGTACGTACCCTACTGAAGACCTCCAACGGCGGTCATCCAGAGCTCGTCCGACGATGGAGCTGTAGGCGGCTGGGAGGAAGTACCAGCCCCTCCCTCTGCTGGCGCACTAGCAGCAGCAGCCGCCTCCTCTTGTAGCCGAACAAACTCGACCTAGAACAATGTTTGCTAACGTATAAGTGTTTGCTAAAGTCTATATTGATATCTATTTTCCTGTTTTCTAAATTATAGTAAATTAATATAAAGAATAGAACGTACATATGCCTGTATCGCCCTCTCGTCAATGAACTCCCCAGTCCTCCGATGGGTGACCAGGAAGACGGTCACCATGTTGGGGTCCTCGCCCTTTTTTACCTGTTAAAATATATTATCTATTATAGTATTAAACATTATATCCAACTATATATAAAATAATGTCCGTCATAGAAAACGTACCAGATGACGAAAATGCTCCGTCATCGGAATGGAGCCACCACACCACTTACCGGCGCTCGACCGCGCCACCTTGGCCTTGTCAGACCGCTCTTGGTACCTGGGCTCACCGAATCTAGCCTTCATCGCAGTCCACTGCTCTGGCGTGATCCAACCATGGATCGACTTTTCGGAGCGATTACGAAACTTCTGGTCGTGGATCGCATCACGGATGAGCTTGCCTGCAACGGCAAAAAATTGGGCCTCGATCTTCGTCGCCCGGTGTGGTGGATAGAAATAGGTCCTCTACAAGAAATAAAATAGAAAAGTTGTATAATATACACAAATGATTATTAAAATTTAAAAATAAACAAATTTTTTACCTTGAAGTGGGCGAACCAAAAGGACTTCCTATCTGCGGGAGCATCTGAGCAGTTAATCCAAGGCCCACCATAGTTCTGCCTCAGAAATACCCCCAGCTGTCTCTGTACTGCAGGAGGCCGATATCTATACAATAATAATTTTCCTGAATATATATGTACATATAATCATTTGAGAAATATATATATTAACTAATTAACTTACTTCGTAGGCCCGTCCGTCCAAATCTCTATACGCGTCTCGTCCGGCGGAGCGTATGGAGGGTCGCTCTCACCTCCTGCCTGGGCAGGATCAGTCTGATCGTCGTCCTCCATATGCTCGGCGTCGGCTCCCCCCATGGAGCCGTCGACAGGAGAAATGCTGGACGCGGGATCAGGAATGCTGGACGTGGGATCAAGAATACTGGACGACGAGGGAGGAGTCGCCAACCTGCTGGAACTGCCATGTCCCGGTAATGGACCGGGAACAGAACGGTACAATAGCGTACTCGGAGATGAGGATGAGGGTACGAAATCTCCATCCCCAGCCCGAGGCAGACGGGACTGCCTAATATAAAATCCTTCGCATCGTCCAGATGGTCTAGTCATACCTGATAATAACATATGACAATAAAATAAAAATACATATTTATAGACATCACAGATTTTTGAAAAATATCATAGTCACAGATAAAAGTGTCACTAAAGTGTCACATATTTATATGATAAAAGTGTCACTAAAGTGTCAAATATGATGATAAAACAAACGTACAGATTTAATCCTCTTCTGAAAATTCATCTAGTTCGTTTAGCTCATCTTCTTCTTCTTCTTCTTCTTCCTCCTCTACATCTTCACTTTCATCTGCATCTTCCTCTCCAGATAATTCTACTTTTTTCTACACAATTAGATGTGTAATAAGGAACTTCCGTCGTGTCCACTTCTATAATATTTGTTACAAGAGGTAGTTCATCCTCTTGATAAGCTATATCGTCAACCTCAAAGGTATTTCTAGCTTTGGCCTTGCATACTGCCCACCAGTCCGACCTTGTTGTTCCCCGTTTAGGATAACTTGTGAAGTACACGAGCTGAGCCTGACTTGATAGGACAAATGGTTCACAGGCTTGATATCGACGCCGATACTTTATATCCACAAGACCGTGCTTGTTTACTTTCCAACCTTGACCTTCAATCGGATCGAACCAATCACACCTGAATAACACAATCTTAGCAGGCTCTATTCCATAACTATATGTCAGCTCCACGATCTCCCGTAGCACGCCATAGAAATCGTTGTCCGCATCAACATCTTTGTAGTTCGAAGATCTGATACACAAACAGCTGTTTTTGGTGGAGTCGAGATCCACAAAGTTGTCTCTGATCGGGCAAGTTGTTGACTTGAACCTAAATCCATTAACAAAGTAGCTTGGCCATATTTTTGCAGCATAAATTGGTCCCTTGGCTAGCGTTCTAATAGACTCATTCTCAAGTCTTGCGTATGGATGATCGACCTGAATACCACGAAAAAAGAAATTAAGCTCATTCTCAATCAAGTGCATATACAGAAAGGTAATTACAAAGTTCTCAAGTCTTACATATGCACTCAACCATGATGGAAAATAACGCCTCATTTCTTGTTCTAATTCTTCTTCTGTTATGTGTGGCCTACCTGACCTCACATCATCATTAAATATGCTAAAAATAACAACGTTCAATTAATGTAATAGTATAATAATGAACACTATTAAATAATGTAGACGTATTAATTACTTATCCCTCCAGTTTCTCTACTTCCTCCTCGTCGCAGTTGAGTAATACATACACCTGAGCAGCCCTTAGCTCATCATCGTTCAGATATCTCTTCTTTATTTTACCCGATGGCTTTCCTGGAGCATTGAATACCTTTAGTATTGTATCATTACATTCATGATCTACGCGTCGTTTCTGGAAGCTCTTGTTCTATTAGTTGCAACATGAGGCTTGAAATACATCGAACAAAAGTTTGTAATCTCCTCGAGAACATAGGCTTCATAAATAGAACCCTCGACCCGTGCCTTATTTTTCACCTTTCTTTTAGGTGATTCAAATGTCGCTCGAATGGGTACATCCATCGATATTCGACGGGTCCACCAACACGTGCCTCATAGGATAGATGAATCGGCAAATGCTCCATAGAGTCGAAGAATCCAGGAGGAAACACCCTCTCTAGCTTGCACAGTGTTACCGCAATGTCCTTCTCTTGCTTTTCTAGACGATCAACGAGCAATTTCTTAGAACAAAGATCCCTGAAGAATATGCTAAGCTCCGTCAATGGATCCCAAACTGCCAGCGGTAAGAATTCCCGAAATACAATCGAAATTAACCTCTCCATGAATACGTGACAGTCGTGGCTCTTCATGTAGCTCCCCTTTCCGAAATTTTTTTTTGAAATATTTATTATTTATTTATTTGATTTAAATGGTGATTTTTAGATTTTTATAAATAATTATTTAGTTAATTATTACGGTAGATGACTTTAGCTATGGTTGAGTTTTCTAGTACCAGACGACTAGGAATCATGGCACGGATAATGCAGTGGCGTGCCTTGACTAGTGTATTAGCCATGCCAAGGAAGACCTAGCCATAAGTGTGTTCTAACTAGGAAAATCAGGCCAAGTTATAGCATGACCATTATAAACAAGTTTAATTAATTATTATTAATATAAATTGACGTCTAAGTGACCTGGTCGTACCAAACTAGTTAAACTGGACCCGAACTGAGGCCAAGCCCATGTAGTCATGCGGTACGTCCAATGAAATTCGTGTTGATATATTTTGGTATGATTGTGTCTTATTTATTTTAGTGATATAGTGAATAATTCTAAGTATTCTTATTTAAATATTATAAATATTATTATTAGTTTATATTCAATGATAGTTGTATAGAATAGGTCATTGTATATTTTTGGGGTCATTAGACTGTGCATGATGGTATATACACCATTATTGGTTTATTAAATTTTTATTATTATTATATTATTATTATTATTATTATTATTATTATTATTATTATTATTATTATCATTATTATTGAGGTTATATAATATTAATATTATATTGTGGTTATTAAATAAATAAATGATTTATTATAATAGTTATTATTATTTTATCAAAGATATATATATTTTTATGTGTGTATATAGATATTAGTTTGTTATATGTGTGCAAATATATATATATATATATATATATATATATATATATATATATATATATATATATATATAGAAATAGAAATATGTATATATATAGAAATAGAAATATGTATATATATAGATAATTATATATATATATATATGTATATATATATATATATATATATATATATATATATATATATATATATATATATATATATATATATATATATATATATATATATATGTGTGTGTGTGTGTGTGTGTGTGTGTGTGTGTGTTTATGGAGATATATACCTGTATGAATATATAAATGTATATAGAAATACGTATATGGTATATATATATATATATATAAATGTATATATGTGATTTTATATCTATATATGTATTATATAAGTAATTGTATGTATATATAAATATATATATATGGGTGTACGTATATATAAATATAAATATATATGTGTTTATAAATATATATATATATATATATATATATATATATATATATATATATATATATATATATATATATATATATATATATATATATATGTGTGTGTGTGTGTGTGTGTGTGTATATAGGAATATAATTATATATGTGAATATATATACAAATATATATGAGCGTATATGTGTATGTATCTATATATAAATATACGTATATATATATATATATATATATATATATATATATATATATATATATATATATATATATATATATATATATATATATATATAAATGGATATATGTTTATACTAATAATGGAATAAGAAAAAGAAATGAAACAGTAGCAGCCCAGCAAGTTCCAAGCTCGAACCCGAGCCTTACAACCCCAAGCCCATGCAAATGAACAGTACTAAGTACTATTCATCCATCCTTCCCCCGAGCCCAACCCGAGAGACTTACAGCCGACACCTATATAGGAACGAGAGGGATCGAGCAAATCGAGAAGCATCAAACCCTAAAACTCGCCAACACCGCCACACCTCCAACCCCGACCTCGAGGGCGGTCCCAGCGCCGCCGCAAGGCCGCCGCCGGCGCGGCAAGGCCGGCCGAACGCGCGCACGAGGGTCCAATTGTCGACAGCAGTAGGGTGCTGCGAGGAGCCCGACTTTGTGCCGTTGGTTCTCCCACCACGTTCGTTCGTTTCTCGAACGAATTTCTCCGGTATGTTGACCACCTAACCAACTCCGATTCCCTTCAAATGTTTCGATTTATTTTGCGTCATGTACGTCGTAAACCGAGCCCGAAGTTTGGCAAAAAATTGATCCAAAACAGAACAGTTTTCAGACTGAAACCCCTTTTTGGAAGGCGATTTACAGGCTATCCATCGACCGATTTGGAAATCTATTTGAACAAGTTTTTAGACAACCTAACCAACTTTCGAACCCTATCTTTAGATTATTTTATTAATCAATAGATGCTAGGATAAATCAACTCGAAGATCGAGGAAAACCCGATAAAACTGTTTTCGAAAATTAGAAAATTCATCCACACGACGTGCGTCCCGCCATTCCGGGCGACATGGTCGCGAACCGAAAGCATCGAAAGCTGCGTAACGGCTTCGTGGTCGTGTGGGCTTTGACGGAATTCAAATTGGTCGCGTGTGCGCGACGAATTTGATGCGTATCCGTCGAAATTTACCGTATCGTACACTTTGCAAATTCTCCAATTACTTTGTGCACGTTCGTCAGATCGAGACGAAACTTGTGCCAGCAGAACCGTATCATTTTTCTGGTCCTGCGTTCCAAGTTTGGTCCGATTTCGAGACAGTGGATAAAATCACCGTTTTGCGGGGCCCGCAGTCCCACTCAACGGGCGATTTTGTGCACGGCCCGCCGGAATCCAACTCTGGACATACGGTTGGGTTCGTATCGAAAAACCGGATCCGTAAACATGTAGTTTGACGACTTTAGAAACTGTTGACTCTGGCACGCTTTTCGGTGCAAAGCGGGTCCAACGGCGGACATCATTTTTGCCCGAAATTACCGTTTTACCTCTGTGTCCAGAATTGGACTTAAGGACAGGCAATCCTAGCTAATTTGACTATTCTAAGAATGTTGGTAACGTTTATTTCAGCTTTCGGAGACACTTGTGATGACTTGGACTTTCTGACTTGTGATTGGCGATACATTGTTGGTTCTCCATGCAACCCCCAGGCAAGTATAACTTGCCAACTTGTACAGTATAATTTATATGCATGTTCATCATCTCGATGTGGTTCTTTTCCTTATATTCGTGGTTGCTTGATTCCATGTCTAGTACACTCATCCTGTTATGGTTTTGCTTTACATGTTTCTAGTTTCTTGTTCCTTCTCTGTTATGATATTTTTCTACCTGTTATACTGTGTTAGTCTCATACGTGTTGCTTGATAGAGTCTTCTAGTCCCACACCACGATTTCCTCGACTTGATTATAACTTGACTTGACTTGACATGACTTGAGTGGGACTTGACTTTGACATTCTATAGATTATGAGTACTTACCTTGACTATGGTCTATAGGATTTTATACTAGGATTGGCTACCGTCTTGGTTGTGTGTACTTGCCTTGACAGCGATTGAGATACTATAGATTATGAGTACTTGCCTTGACTGCAGTTTATAGCCAGCCATTTCTAGTATGGCATGCCAGTGTCTTAGGATCCTCGTGTTTAGATCTTATGTCTTGGTTTATTTTGTCTCGTTGGATACCCTTGATTGTTCTTGCTTCTTTTTACTGTTACATGTTGGCTTGTATATTATGTATCTTGCTAGTCCTCTGAGGACCTGATGATCTCTTCAGGTTTAGCGACTACATGGAGTTAGATAGCAGAGTAGGATAGTAGAGGATTGCGATGTATGATACATGTATTTGCTTGTGATATTTCTTTATTATCTTCTCGTGCTTTATATTCCATGCCATGTTATATTCTGCTTACTTTATAGACTCATATCATTCTTAGAGTCTAATCGAACAATATGCTAATGGGCTGCAGACCATGACCCATACTTGTTCATTCTTGTTTATATGATTCCTGTGGATTGAGATTTAGTTTAGATTAGATATGATACCATGACCTTGACAGCTTATACGTACTCGAGTCGGGCTGGAGTCCGCTCGATACGTAGCTGGCTTGCTCACGAGCTCGCGTCCGAAAAGCGGGTGCGGGTCGTGACACTTCATACCCGTCAATTTATTTTCCTTCGGATCGACACATCTTCTCAGATTTGACACATATCCGTCCAAAAATTTTAGGCCCTGAATCCACCGACAAAGTCTCACTTTATCCTCCTTGTCCAGCGAGAAAATTGACTTCGGCAGGAACTATTTTCCATTCTGCTCTATCAAATGCAACACAGGGCGTTTGCATATTTCTTCTAAGTCCAACCTGGCCTTGGGATTGTCTTTCGTTTTTCCCTTTACGTCCATCACAGTATTAATTATGTTATCAAACACATTCTTCTCAATATGCATGACATCAAGATTATGTCTGATCAGATTGGTACTCCAGTATGGCAGATCCTAGAATATGCTCCTTTTTGTCCAGTTATGATTTCTAACAAATCCATCGCACTTGTACCCAGTTAGAGGATCTTCGATAGCACTTGGAAAATCTCTAACCTTCTCTCATATCGTAGCTCCGCATCACCTTGGCGGTGGATCACCCTTCTCTACAACGCCGGCACGGAATGCATTCATGTTCCTTCTGAACGGATGATCTTTTGGCAGAAATTGCCGATGACAATGAAAGAAGCACGGTTTTCCTCCGTGTTTCAAGCGAAAAGCCTTACTACGGTCCATGCAATACGGACATGAGAGACGGCCATGAGTGCTCCATCTAGATAATATTCCATTGGTCGGAAAGTCATTGCTGGTCCACATAAGGATTGCCTTCATCTGAAAATTCTGCTTCCTGGAAACATCGTACGTGTTAGCGCCTACTTCCTATAACTGATTTAACTCATCTATCAAAGGCTGTAAGTACCCATCAATGTTCCTCTTGGGATTGTTCGGACCAGGAGTTATAACGGTTAGAAATATGTATTGAGTCTTCATGCACATCCAAGGCGGTAGGTTATACGGAGTGACAATCATAGGCCAGCACGAATACTGGGATCCCAAAAGACCAAAAGGAGTAAAACCGTCAGAAGAAAGCCCCAACCTGACATTACGCGGATCTGAAGCAAAATCAGGATACACTCGATCAAAGTGCTTCTACGCTTCTCCATCGGATGGGTGATCCAACACTCCTTCAATCTGTTCTCGCATGTGCCAACTCATATTTTTGGCCGTCTCTTTCACCATAAATAATCTTTGCAACCGCGGCATTAAAGGCAAGTAGTGCATTGAATCGGTCGGTCTTCTTGACCGGTAGACCTTCCTGTACTAGTTGTCTTATATCGATCAGTACTACAAAATCTGTACACATCTGCGTCCTTGTCGTCTTTGTAGTACAGCATGCACCCATTGCGATAAGAATCGATTTTCTTGTATCCCATCCAGAGCGATCTCACCATCCTCTTAGACCGATAGAAGTCTTTAGGTAACTTAGCACCCGCCGAAAAGATCTCTATAATCAACTCCAACACTCGGTCGTAGCATTCTTGCGACATGTTAAAATCTGACTAAATGCTCAACAGTCTTGTAACCACCTCCAACGGTGAATGATTCTCACAACCAGGATACAATGGAGTCCTTGCATTCTCTAGCAACTCCATGAACTTTGCAGCATCGACATTCGGTGCCTCCTCAGCTGCATCATGAACGAAACTAGGCCCCGTAGCATCGAAAACCATATTCACGCACCCGTCATCGTATGCATGATTATCTGAAACAAAATTAGGTCCCGCATGCATATACGGCTCAACATAAGGCTCCGGCTCTGATGCTAAAGACACAAGTTCTCCGTGTGCGGTCCACTGATAGTAATTAGGCGTGAAACCCCTCGAGTACAAATTGTCACGCCCCGACTCGGACTCACCCGAATCATCATCCTCGTATGGGGCGTGATGCCGCACGAGCCTGGAGTTGCGCTCGTGCAAGACAAGATGACAAGTTCTCAAATAGTTATCTTTTGATTCGATTTAACAACGAATGGAAAACAGAGTATACGAAATAATTCTCTTTATTGATATCCGAAACTGAGATTACAAAGGCTTTCGATAGCCTAACAATATATGCCAGATTGACTACAACACTCAGGTTCTCTCTTGCCCACAAAAGATTTCACCATTCCATACATCATGCCTTCTATATCTCGACCGCATCAATCTAGTTGCGTAGTCCGAGCGTCAATGCGATCGCACGCTTCAATGCACTTCGGCATTCCAAGCCTCAACACGTTCAAGCAACGCTTCGTCGCGAGCCATCCATTCCCTGCACCCTGCATGAAGCTGGTGGGGGATCAGTACGTTCGTCCTCGCATGTACTGAAGCAAAGATCATCTTTCCAAACCGACATTTTAATATTTATGTTGAATCATGCAACTTAGCTTAAGATCTTGCTATGTTCTCCTTAGGGTCAATTTCATGGCATCTTTGAAAGCGTAAAGCATGTTATCATAGCAGCATGTTATCGAATTAAATAGGCAAGCAAACAAGCAATCTCGTGTTTGATTCGTGGCGTGACTTACCAAGTCGACGCACTCGCCCTTGCACCGACGCAAGATGAATACGCCGCATTCCTTCCCTGTCATGTTATATGTGCATCTCTAAGCAGGATCTCTATGCGGGACGCATACGCGCCTACACTTTCAACCCATCGTTCCTTAACTATATGAAGGTCATGGGCGTATCCGCGCCGGAATGGACTAAAGGAGTTTCTCTTTTATCTTTCCTTACTTTCTTTTCTCTCCTTCTTTTCTCTCTCTTGTTTGGGTAGCCCGGCGTTTCACGGATTGGGTTGCTATCCCAACAACCGAAACTTACCGCGTGTCTACTATCATTTGCGGCTTCTCACATTTATGACCGAGTGCTAATCGGACTTCGCAGATGTGCGCCTATCAAAGATTACATCCCTCCTAGGCCGAACGGTCCCGGTGCCCCGGTGCGCCCGTTCGGTGGGATCGTTCCGTGCATGGAAGATATCATCGCAATTATCTCAAGTCCATTCCTTTCGACCATGCAACGCACTATCATTCAACCAACCAAGCATAGCCTTGAGTCCAAGACTCAGACTTTATCATCTCGTATTTCTTCCGTTAACTTTCTATGTTCTCACGTGTCATACTTCGTTTCAATGTTCAATGGCATTATGCCTCAACTCAATGGTCGTCAACCGAATGACCCGAAGGTCTCGAACACCTTTCGAGGCATTATGTCATATCTGACAGTTCCGTCACATTCATGCCACAACTGTATTCTTTCGCAACGAAGCCATCTTTTATTATCCCGTGCACATAGGCACGTTCGACCGTATATCCATGTTCTATAACTTAGCATTCAATGTTCGGGGCTTGCGCGCTAGGGCGCTCGCCTATTGTCTTTCAATGTTCTAGCCGTCTAACTCGTGCAGCAAAGGCACGGTATGGTTCGTGCACTAAGGCACTCGCCGAGTACAGTTATCCCATGTTCTTACGGCTTGCGCACCGAGGCGCTCGCCTTTGCGATATCCAATGTTCCATAGCGACTCGTGCATTTGATGCACGTTTCATTTCAATTGTTCTAACTTAGTGTTCGACTCACACTATGATTTATCACCGATCGAACCACGCCCGTGGCGTCGATAGGTTAACTTTTAGCACACAATGATATATTTGACTTATCAAATGAAGGAGTAAAAAGAAGTCAATCCTCCCACCTTGAGTCGATTCGCCTTCGTCGTTTCGCCGAGCCGATGCGGCTCGATTTCATAACTTTATTGCACGGCCACTCTCCTGACTTAGCTATTCGAGCACTTCGTGCTTCATTGAGTTATACGTCCGATTTATCTTAGCGTGCCCAAGTGTCGGCCCGTCGCAAGGCGATGATTTGATTTCGCGGACCCCTTACTAAATATGTCAAAAGATCGACCTCTAATATTTTCCCGTCAAAGTATAACCTGCACACGAAACCAACTAAAATCAATACTTGCATCGATTTCGACTTGCGCCTTGGTCGATTCGATTTCTTAGAATCTTCGAACCGATTCAACGCACTCATCCTTCTGGGCAGCGCGACGCTTCGCATCGATTCAACTCGATGCATTCTTTCGGGGCAAGGCAACTCTTCGCATCAACTTAGTTTGATGTATTGCTCGGGACAACTTAACTCTCGTATCATTTTGCATCGATACATTTCCTTGCGTCAACGCGACTCATTGAGTCAACGCTTCAGCGTAATGCGCCGTGCGGAGCGGGGCATTACAGAATATACCACTCAAAACAAGGTTCGTCCTCGAACCAAAACCAACACTCCGACTAAGTGTTTTGTAGATCGTTTCACGATCTCGTCCCACCAATGTTGTTCAGTTTCATACTATCTCGTAAGCTTTTTATTAATATTTCAAAGTCATCCCTGCAGCTCGATTTGAATTTTGTATACAACTCGATTTGGATCCGTACCTATATTCAAGGCATCCCGAAGATATATGTATTTTGACCAAGCCCAGTCGTAGCAAATTAGAATAAAATTGACAGGTAAATTTCAATCCTATGCTTGCCATCTCGTACTCTCGATCGGACTTATCCTTAGCAACCGTTCTCGAAATTTTATCGCATACGTATATTCGATGCATACGTGATTCATTCCACAAAGTCACTGCACGAGACACGATCCAAAATCGTATTTCTCGTTTCGTATGTTTCATATGGACTACCAACTCTATGCGTTGCGTCAAGTCATCGCGCATTCGATCGCAACGATCCTTCGCAACGCCTTGCGTTCGAAATCGTCAGCCAACTATTTCCGAAGTCTTCCTATGCAACTTATCTCGATACGATTTCTTTATTAACATTCGGGACTACGCTCGCTAGGTGACTTACCTAGTACCGTGCTTAACTTCTCCCGACGCAACTTTAAATTGACATTGCACAAGGGCCACAATCTATCCGACACGAAAGTTTACATCAAGGCGACGGTGCTCAAGGCAACGATCGCCTTAGTATAAAGGTCTTTACGACGCGTCTTTACATTCAATTTCCTAACGAGTAGAAATTCACTAGCCAAATTCCCAACTTATCCATCTCGCAACCTCGAATGTAACTTCGATTCACGCAAGCTCAATTGCAAGGTGAATCCGAATCTAACGACATGACTCGTAAGCCATTCCCTTATCGTTCCCTCTCGTGCATAGCACGTTTCTCGTAATCGCCTACTCGCATCACCAAGTTCGTTGGTGAATTTCTCGTTCGATCGTCGACCAACATAACCATTCAAGCATTCATCCGACGAATACACAAATCTAACAATATTATTCTTATTCGAAAGTTGTTCCAATAATTTTCGATCGCCTAGACTTATCGTCAACATGCACTGTGTTATATTTGTTATCGGTGCAATCTCATATGCGATATCGCATGGGTCATCTTACAGTCTGCAGCATTCAATTTGATTTGGCGGTCAAGTCTTCTAGGGTCAGCTACCCCGAAGCTACGCTCGATAATTGTGGATCATCATCGAAGGACAGTTTAATACGAACCATGCTATATCTTATTTCGAAGCCAAATCACGTTCCGACGATTCTATACGACTACCCAATTTCGGACAAAACCATTTCTATCGACGCAACTGATGCGCATCTATCCTCCGAGTCAAGTCATGCACTACCGTCGATGATTTTGCAATTTATGAAACATCTACTCGTATCGAGTTCGAGTTTATCTTATTCGCGGGTCGACACACGAGATGCTATACGTATCGAACAATCATCGATGACTTATAGTCTCGTCCTGATCAATCACAAATTTACGATCAACCAAGTTCGTTCATTCTCGTATCATTACTTACAAAATTTTGATAGCGCAAGGCGCACTCCATTTTGTATTCTCACGTCGTGCTTACGTTTCCTTGCGTATCGATCTTGATAGTTCATATCAATTTCGATAACAAGAGGGTTGACTTCGAATTCGTTTCAACGTCATCTTAACTCGCATCACATATATCCAAGTTCGCAACAAACTTTTTCATACGCATCTACTCGTTCTCCGATTCGCCGCATCCCGCTATACTTTGATCGCGTAACTGAGTTACCGATTATCCAACATCGAACCCTCAAGTCATACAATCTCGCCCTCTAAGTTTCACGTGCTATCAGTCGTACTCAAATGAGTTTCGCCATAACGTAACCAACTATTTCTTAGGCACAATAACTCACGTCAACCAACTCTTTACCGAAGTCGCACATCGTGCGATTCGATTACTATTCGCATCGTCCAACATTTCTATCGAAATCGCAAGTCGTGCGATTCGATTCGCCTTGCCTAACACTTCTATCGAGATCGCAAGTCGTGCGATTCGATTTCGATTTGTCTCGTCCAACATTTTTATCGAGATCGCAAGTCGTGCGACTCATTCGTAAGCTCGAGTTTTTCCTTTCCCGTCGATCCGATTATTGCATCAAGGCATAATCAATTCGCTAGTCTCGGTCGTCCGACCAACTTATAACTTTCGTCCGACGTATCATTCATCGATACGAGTCTCGCCTCATCGTCCCAACCGATTTTCGAAGAACACTTGCATCAACATACCATCATACAAATTTTTAAACAAGTTTCGGTACTCTCCCGTCCGTTGCGGACAAACCTTCCGCAATTCTCACATCGCGTCGATGCAATTTATCGCACAAGTGCTATACCATATACCACTCGAAATCGAGTCATTCATCGCCTACGTGGTATGGCATATACCACTCAGAATTCATGCCATTTCTCTCGCACTATACTTAGTATAAACCAACATTTTCTTCCGACTCAAGATTTTTGCAGTGATCGTGCTTGATCACAACCGTAACTTTGATTCTATCAAAATCCGACACAACTCGATCAATGTTCTCGTTTGCCAACATAAGTTTGTGTGCAACCGAACGATTCATTCTATCGATTTACAATTTCAATTCTTTTCTTACGTTGTATCTCATGCAACAATTTATTTGATATGCGTTGCACCCCGTGCAACAAATTTTACATTCGATACACGTTGCACATCGTGCTACGATTTATTTCCGACACTTTCATTTCACTTTGTACAACGATTCAATTCCAATTTCCTTTGCACTTCGTGCAACGATTAATTTGATATGCGTTGCACCACGTGCAATAATTTTTACTTTCAATACGCGTTGTACATTGTGCAACGATCATTTCCGATATTTACCGCACCTCGTGCAACGAAATACTCTCGACTTTCCAAGTCAATGCACAATCCGTTTAACACATTCGGTATTGGCTTATCACTTCTCACTTTCATTTTAACGCATATTCACCATTACTCATTGCACTTCGTGCATCATTTTATTTCTCTTTCAACATGTTACATTGCGACAACATCTCAAATCGTATTTCACAATTTGTTGCGCTTGTAGCAACTAACATTTTTACGGCTCGTTGCATTCAATGCAATATACCCTTCGCGACTTTCTTAGCAAATATCATATAATTTCCAAAACACATGCGGCAAAATTATACGATTTGTATTAGACTTATTGTATGGAACATCCAGTGCGGCATCGAGTAGAATCAAGAGTGATATCAAGTGGTGGTGGGCAACTTTTAGAATTGTAATGAAGCGAGCGTCCAGAGGAAATTGAGCCCAGAGCTCTGATACCAATTTGTCACGCCCCGACTCGGAATCACCCGAATCATCGTCCTCGCAGGGGGCGTGATGCCGCACGAGCCTGGAGTTGCGCTCGTGCAAGGCAAGATGACAAGTTCTCAAACGGTTATCTTTTGATTCGATTTAACAACGAATGAAAAACAGAGTATACGAAACAATTCTCTTTATTGATATCCGAAACTGAGATTACAAAGACTTTCGATAGCCTAACAATATATGCCAGATTGGCTACAACACTCAGGTTCTCTCTTGCCCACAAAGGATTTCACCGTTCCATACATCATGCCTTCTATATCTCGGCCGCATCAATCCAGTTGCATAGTCCGAGCGTCAATGCGATCGCACACTTCAATGAGCTTCGGCATTCCAAGCCTCAACACGTTCAAGCAACGCTTCGCCGCGAGCCATCCATTCCCTGCACCCTGTATGAAGCTGGTGGGGGATCAGTACGTTCATCCTCGCATGTACTGAAGCAAAGATCATCTTTCCAAACCGATATTTTAATATTTATGTTGAATCATGCAACTTAGCTTATGATCTTGCTATGTTCTCTTTAGGGTCAATTTCATGGCATCTTTGAAAGCGTAAAGCATGTTATCATAGCAGCATGTTATCGAATTAAATAGGCAAGCAAACAAGCAATCTCGTATTTGATTCATGGCGCGACTTACCAAGTCGATGCACTCGCCCTTGCACCGACGCAAGGTGAATACGCCGCATTCCTTCCCTGTCATGTTATATGTGCATCTCTAAGCTGGATCTCTATGCAGGACGCATACGCGCCTACACTTTCAATCCATCATTCCTTAACTATATGAAGGTCGTGGGCGTATCCGTGCCGGAATAGACTAAAGGAGTTTCACTTTTATCTTTCCTTACTTTCTTTTCTCTCATTCTTTTCTCTCTCTTGTTTGGGTAGCCCGGCGTTTCACGGGTTGGGTTGCTATCCCAACAACCGAAACTTACCGTGTGCCTACCATCATTTGCGGCTTCTCATATTTACGACCGAGTGCTAATCGGACTTCGCAGATGTGCGTCTATCAAAGATTACATCCCTCCTAGGCCGAACGGTCCCGGTGCCCCGGTGCGCCCGTTCGGAGGGATCGTTCCGTGCACGGAAGATATCGTCGCAATTATCTCAAGTCCATTCCATTCGACCATGCAACGCACTATCATTAACCAACCAAGCATAGCCTTGAGTCCAAGACTCAGACTTTATCATCTCGTATTTCTTCCATTAACTTTCTATGTTCTCACGTGTCATACTTCGTTTCAATGTTCAATGGCATTATGCCTCAACTTAATGCTCGTCAACCGAATGACCCGAAGGTCTCGAACACCTTTCGAGGCATTATGTCATATCCGACAGTTCCGTCACATTCATGCCACAACTGTATTCTTTCGCAACGAAGCCATCTTTTATTATCCCGTGCACGTAGGCACGTTCGACCGTATATCCATGTTCTATAACTTAGCATTCAATGTTCGGGACTTGCGCGCTAGGGCGCTCGCCTATTGTCTTTCAATATTCTAGCCGTCTAACTCGTGCAGCAAAGGCACGGTATGGTTCGTGCACTAAGGCACTCACCGAGTACAGTTATCCCATGTTCTTACGGCTTGCGCACCGAGGTGCTCGCCTTTGCGATATCCAATGTTCCATAGCGACTCGTGCATTTTATGCACATTTTATTTCAATTGTTCTAACTTAGTGTTCGACTCACACTATGATTTATCTCCGATCGAATCACGCCCGTTGCGTCGATAGGTTAACTTTTAGCACACAATGATATATTTGACTTATCGAATAAAGGAGTAAAAAGAAGTCAATCCTCCCACCTTGAGTCGATTCGCCTTCGTCGTTTCGCCGAGCCAATGCGGCTCAATTTCATAACTTTGTTGCACGGCCACTCTCCTGACTTAGCCATTCGAGCACTTCGTGCTTCATTGAGTTATACGTCCGATTTGCCTTAGCGTGCCCAAGTCTCGGCCCGTCGCAAGGCGACGATTTGATTTCGCGGACCCTTTACTAATTATGTCAAAAGATCGACCTCTAATATTTTCCCGTCAAAGTATAACCTGCACACGAAACCAACTAAAATCAATACTTGTATCGATTTGGACTTGCGCCTTGGTCGATTCGATTTCTTAGAATCTTCGAGCCGATTCAACGCACTCATCCTTCTGGGCAACTCGGCGCTTCGCATCGATTCAACTCGATGCATTCTTTCGGGGCAAGGCAACTCTTCGCACCAACTTAGTTTGATGCATTGCTCGGGACAACTTAACTCTCGTATCGTTTTGCATCGATACATTTCCTTGCGTCAACGCGACTCATTGAGTCAACGCTTCAGCGTAATACGCCGTGCGGAGCGAGGCATTACACAAATGATATGTCACTTCTACTTCTGGATAATATTTTACGTTATGACATTTCACACACGGACACTTAATTTTGGTGTCGTCTATGTACTGAGAGAACGCCTTAGCAAACTGTAAGAACTGCTCTACTCCCGCTATGTATTCATCCCGCACACCACATATATCATCAGGACGACGATTGTACATCCATGAACGATTCCGCAAGTAGTAATTCATATCCATTTGGAAATAATTCTGCAAAGATGGACACACATTATCCAATAGGCACAAATTCGTATATTATGTCTTATTATGGGACACACATTAGTAGTGGACAGTTACTAATAACCATGCTATATCGCACATAAGTTCTTGTACATCCAATGTGTACACATACGCTATCGATTCTTACTGATGCCAATCTCATTCAGACACACTCGATTCGTTTCGATATCGCCAGGGTCAAGTTGAAAATTGTCTTAATTAACATCAATTTTCAAGACTTGAATATAATGTCACCTACAACCGATATCTAAGACCCCATGACAAAGTCAAGTAGACCCCATGAATATAATGTCACCTACAACCGATATCTCATTCAGACACACTAGATTCGTTTATATATTGCCAGACCATATATATATATAATGTCACCTACAACCGATATCTAAGACCCCATGACAAAGTCAAAGACATTAGACTTGAATATAATATCAACCAATATCCTAAGATACTACTTAGAATCCTAGGATACTATCTTAACTCTAACATATTAACTGGCTAACTCAGGATACTAAACGTATCCTCTAACATCTTATGTATCCTAGATATCCTAACATCTATAACACATATATATAGGAACTAGCCGCTGCCGCTGCCTATTGCACTAACATACTGTTAGTATCCCTCTATGAATTGGAATATGTGATACATGTATTTGTCTTCAAGAATTAAACATATTCAATTACCTATCACATACATATTCCTTCATTTGTATATAGTGAGACACACATCTCTCCATGAGTTGTGGCCAAGGTAAGCTACTGTCCTGCTGCCTTCATGGCTTCTGAACTCTACTACACTAATCTAACACTCACACCAACACTCACATGAACCTAGACTAACATTCTATTATCTGATACCATATTATCCTGATATGCATATCCCTTACTAACATCCTAACATACAAGGATACCAAACTTACTGATACTCAAGTGAGTATCTCAAAAACTCCCGATTCACCTATGGTTACAACCCATACCCTAAACTCTGATACAACTAACCAAGTGACCCCGAGCTTTTGATACATACTAGACACCCTATAGATTAGACCCTCTGATACATGATACTAAGGCTAACCACCATGCCTATGGCCTAGTGTCACAAGTCAATGGCCACTTGGGCAATCACCAAAAAGGAGGGTGTTCCCTGCTACTGTCACTGCTCTGTGGCAGAGCCAACGGCAATGCAGTAGCCAAAGCAAACTCTACTTTTCCTTGCCTCATGCCTATTGTCTGCAGTGCCTAGCCAAGGCCACTGCTCTGTGGCTACTAGCAAATGCAAGGCAAATGCGTAAGCCAAAATCTGTCAAGACAAACCATGCCAACCCAAGCACTGCAGGCCACACATGCATGTGGTTTCCTATAAACCAACCCATCTAAACACATGCACTCGACCATGGGGCACTCTCCTGTGCATCCAATGCACAGGTCTAATGGCCCCTAAACCTGTCACACCCCATCCTGTCATTAAGTTGCTGCCTATTAACACAGGTAACTCTCCTATACATTCACACTTCTCACACTCTTCCTCTGTGATACATGTATTTGTTATATCTGTTACATCCGTTGCCGCTGCCGCTACCGCTGCCTATTGCACTAACAGTATGCTAGTATCCCTCTACTAATCCTATTGGGCATAAACCCATCCTAGCCACTCTCGGAATTTCTCCATGGGTGATATCAAATCCATCCTAACTTCCTAATGAGGACTCAAAAGAGCCTCAAAATCGAACCTATGGATTCAAAACACACACAATAGCTGTGTGTGTGTCCGTGTGTGTGTGTGTGTATGTGTGTCCATGTGTGTGTGTGTGTGTGTGGGGGGGAGGGGGGAGAGAAGGAGGAGGAGGAGGAGTGTTAGGGTTTACCGGAGAGAAGGAGGAGCAGCTCGGATTGGGGGAGGGGGAGCTCGAGGAGGAGGAGCTCGGGGGGGGGGGGGTTGTGGTCGCCGGGGGAGGAGGGAGTCACCGGGGGGGAGGGGGGAGGGAGTCGCCGGAGGGGGGAGGGAGTCGCCGAGAGCTCTGCACGAAAATGAAAATTATGAAATTTTCGAGTGAGGGGGAAAAAGGAAACAGTCCCGTGCCCTAAGTAAAAAAGTTAGCGACATCAACAGTCGACGTCGCTAAACGTCACAACCTTTTAATAAATGGCAACATATTTTAATAATATATCGCTGAACGTCGCGGAATAGCGACGTAATTTATCTACTGTCGCTGAACGTCGCTATTCAGCGACGATTTACGATGTCAATAGAAGGGCGTCGCTATATTACATATTTAGCGACGGTATTTTGTTCCGTCGCTAAACAACGTCGCTAATATAGCATATTTTAGTAGTAAAATAACTATCCAATGCACAAGGAATGGTGCTGAAGGAAAAGAGACAAGAAGAGAAGAAGACGCCCATTCAAATCTACCAAGCAATTGAAATTCAAGTCTATGAAAGAATATCCAAGGCAAATAGCTCCCAGGAGGCTTGGACAATTCTTGAGATAGCATATTCTGGTCAAGATCAAATGAAAAGGTACGCTTGTAAGCTTTAAGGGCAGAGTTTGAGAAACTATAAATGAAATATAATGAAAATACTAAAGAATATTTTACAAAAGTGAATTCTATTATGAATCGAACGAGTTCAAATGGATAAATTTTGGAAACTCAAAAAATTGTTGAAAAAGTTCTTCACAGTCTACCAAGCAAATATAATCATGTTGTAGTTGCTATTGAAGAAACTAATGATTTTGCATCCATTTCCTTGGAGAGCTTACAAGGAAGATTAGAAGCTCATGAATTTCGAATTAACAAAATATGTTCTCAAAGTGTTTATATCTTAACCTGATCAAGCCCTCAAGTGTAATGTCACATCTATGGGAGGCCGTGGTTCTTCTCAGAACCGTGGACGCTAAAGAGGCAAAAAAATTCAGGGTCGAAGTACAAATTTTCATGGCAAAGGAAGAGGTTATTCTAGCAATAAACAAAATGAAGAAGAAGAAGAAGAAGAAGAAGAAGAAGAAGAAGAAGACAACTTCAACTTCATATACTCACAAAGAGACTCACAAAGAGGAAGATGTCGTAGGCATCAAAGAGAAAGAGGTCGTGGCTACTTTAAATGTTATTATTGCCACAAACCAGGCCACACAGCCAGTTAATCTTGGTATAAGCAAGAGGATGACAAGGAAAAAGAAGCAAGCTACGTACATGAAGTAAGACATGAAGAAAGTGGTAACCATCATAATATTTGTTCCTTGCTTGTCATGGTGACAACTAGGATAATGTGTGGTATCTTGATAGTGGTGCTATCAAGCATATGACAGGAAATAAAAATTTATTTACAAGCTTAACAAAATTTGATCGTGGCCAAGTAAAGATTGGTGATGACATAACATACAAAATAGGAGTTGGTGAAATAACTTTCAAAACAAGATCAAAAAGTACTGAGAAGATGAAAGATGTTTACTACTATCACGACTAGAAAGCAATCTTATAAGGGCTGGTCATCTTTTAAAAAATAATTTGATATTCATTTTCGAAACAATTTTTTTTTGTCGAAGAACATTTGACTTGTTGCGAAGATTGGCATTGCAGAAAATAATCTGTTTCCACTAAGACTACAAACTTCTAACTTTTTTGTTTTAGTAGTGTTGACAGTGGAAGCTCAAAGTTGTGGCATGACAGGTTTAGTTATTTGAACTATGGAAGCTTAAAGCAGTTAAAAAATGAGATGGTCAAAGGACTGCCTCAAATTTATTCTACTGAAGATGTTTGTGAAGGTTGTTACAAGGTACCAGCATAGATCTTCATTCCCTTTACGGTCCACTTTGTGAGCCAAGAATCCACTTCAACTTGTTCATTCATATTTTTGTGGACCAATGCAAGTTACATCGTATGGATGTAATCCAACATCTAGTGGATGAACTAGCACGGTTTAGCCATCTTTCTCAACAAGTAAGGTTGTCACAGAGTAGCGGTCGACACTCTGTCTCTTTTGTGATATATTTTTGGTTTGGGGCTTGTGAGCCCAGCAGTTTCCTCACAAATGCCAAATATTTAGTAATATAGACAATGTTTTTAATGCTAGGTGTAGATGGTGCAGAGCTCTGTACCCTCGTAACGGCCAACTTATAGGCACAGATACAACATCTATGGAATAATTTCCATTTTGAGAGTTATTTGTGTGGTTTATAAGATATTCTACATCTCTCTTTATTTGTAATCAAATACACAAATCTACGAGTTCATATTGGAAAATTAAATCAAATTTGTGTCTTCCAGAGAGACGAGTTCATTGCATTCAGGCATTTAAGAATACTAAGAATCATGTTCTTTGTTCTTATGTATCTTGAGTCATGTAAATAGCTATGTATGCAAGTGTTTTGAGAAAGAAAAAAAAGTTGATTATTCAGCCAAAAAAATCATATATTATTTTTATATCCTACAAAGTGGCCGGTATCATATCCAAAGAAAAAAATGTCCACCTCAAATTTTTATATCCGACGCACAAAAAAGGGTGCTGAAAGGAAAAAAAAAAGACAAGATAACACCCCTTTCAAATTTACCAAGCAATTGAAATTTCAGTCTATGAAAGAATATCTGAGGCAAAAAGCTCCAAGGAGGCGTGGACAATTCTTGAGATAGCATATTCTGGCCAAGTTCAAATAAAAAAGATACACCTGCAAGCTTTAAGAGCGTTTGAGAAACTAGAAATGAAAGATAGTGAAGAACATTGAAGAATGTTTTACAATGTGAACTCTATTATGAGTCAAATGAGTTCAAATGGAGAAATTTTAGAAACTCAAAAAGTTGTTGAAAAAGTTCTTCAAAGTCTATCAAGCAAATATGATTATGTTGTAGTTGCTATTGAAGAAACTAAAGATCTCGCATCTCTATCTTTGGATAGCATACGAGGAAGATTAAAGATCATGAATTTTGAATTAACAAAAGATGTTCTCAAAGTGTTTCTTCTCAACCTGATCAAGCTCCCAAGTCCAGTGCCACATCTACGGAAGGTCGTGGTTCTTCTTAGAACCGTGGACATGGAAGAGGTAGAAATTTTTGTGGTCGAAGTATAATTTTTTATGGTAAAGGAAGAGGTTATTCCAGCAATAACCAAAATGAAGAAAAAGAATACAACTTCAACTCCAGATACTCACAAAGAGGACAAGGCTGTAGGCATCAAAGAGGAAGGGGACGTGGCTACTTTGAAAATTATTATTGCCACAAACCAGGCCACACAATCGGTGAATGTCGGTATGAGAAAAAAGACGATAAGAAAAAAATAGACTACGTACATGAAGCAAGACATGCAGAAAGAGGTAACCATCATGACACTTTGTTGCTTGCTTGTCATGGTGATAACTTGGATAATGTGTGGTATCTTGATAGTGGTGCTATATATCAAGCATATGACAGGAAATAAGAATTTATTTACAAGCTTAACAAAATCTTATCGTGGCCAAGTAAAGATTGGTGATGACAGAGCATACAGAAGAGAAGGAGTTGGTGAAATATCTTTCAAAACGATATCATAAAATGTTGAGAAGATGGGAGACGCATACTACATCCCAAGGCTAAAACACAATCTTCTAAGTGCTGGTCATCTCTCAAGAAAATGGTTTGATATTCATTTCGGAAACAATGCTTGTTTTTTTGGTCGAGGAACAGTCGACTTGTTGTGAAGATTGGTATTGCAGAAAATAATATGTTTCGACTAAGACTACAGACTTCTAACTTATTTTGTTTCAGTAGTGTTGAAAGTGGAAGCTCAAAGCTATGACGTGATAGGTTTGGTTATTTGAATTATGGAAGTTTGAAAAAGTTAGAAACAAAGAAGATGGTCAGAGGACTGCCTCAAATTTATTCTACCGAAGATGTTGAGAAGATTGTCACATGGAAGCTTTATATATCTTCATTCCCTTTACGGTCCACTTTGCGAGCCAATAAGCTACTTCAACTTGTTCATTCAGATTTGTGTGGACCAATGCAAGTAACATCGTATGGAGGTAGTCCAACATCTAGTGGATATTGAACTAGCACGGTTTAGTCATCTTTCTCACCCTATAAGTTTCTCTTAAAATTCTTGGACCTCATATATGTTATATTCTCAACTTTTTGGTTACTTAGAATTGTCAAGCACACGACCATACTGTACATTTATGATTCTTATTATGTTATAAAAAATAATATAAAAATTGAAATTCATTTTTCTCACAATGACAGGTTTGGTCTTTCTGAAGCTTTTTCACATTTGAAATTGAATTTTGCCCAATTTTACCAGATTCAATCTGCAAAGGGGGATACTTTGACAGCAAAGAAAAGGCAAAATGAGCAAAAATGAAAATATTTTTAGAAGGTGCATCCAAATATAAGAAAAAATATATAAGTGACATGAGGCTCATGCTAATGCAAGGGTTTGAAGAGGGTCAAGATGTACACATCCATAACCCCAATATACTGTTGGGAAAGAAACGCGGAAACCTTTCCCCAAACTAGAGAGTACCTGCGAGAGAACCGAGCAATACAATGCACGAACCAAAACACCAAAACAAACCACGCAGACACAGAGAATTTTTGACATGGAAAACCCTTGCGGAAATAAACCGCAGGACGATCGGAGTCCTACCCTGAGAAGCCTCCACTAATGAAATAGAAGAATTACACCCTCTACAAACTTCTCCCGATCCAAATCGGATCTCCACAACACTTGGAAGCAAGAACAATGATTAGAAGGCCACGAAGAACAAGAACGACGAGTAGAGAT
This sequence comes from Iris pallida, assembly GCA_029216955.1. NCBI lineage: Eukaryota > Viridiplantae > Streptophyta > Magnoliopsida > Asparagales > Iridaceae > Iris > Iris pallida. The sequence goes on from JANAVB010022593.1 coordinate 4,093,982, forward strand.
TACCTGAATCCGATTCTCCTCCGAAAAAGACCTTCAATCCTCCGTCTTCTCTCCCAAAGTTGTATTGGCACTCTTGCCTCTCTCTCCCTATTTTTCTTTAATGTTGTGTTATAATTAGGGTTAGGAATAACCATGTATAAATCCTCTAATTCGTAGCAAAACCTGGACCGTAGGATACGATCCAATGGTGATTAAATCACCCTGAAAAATGCTTCAGCCTCAACACACAGAGTCCAGAACTCTGTCCTGGCACAGAGTTCGGCCAGAACTCTTTGTTCTGGCAACAGAACACTTCTGGAACTGGAAGGCAGAGTTCGGCCAGAACTCTCCCCTGGGGCAGAGTTCGGCCCGAACTCTGCCCCCCTCTCTCTAGCAGCTCCTCTGGCAGCTCCTGAGCTTCTTCGGCTTCTCCGAACGGTCTCGTCACCTCCCCGAGCTTCTCTGACACACAGACGGTGCTCGTCGCACTCCGGGGTCTTCTCCACATAGGTTGGGAACCCCACCCACTCCAACAAATCTCTCCCTTCACAACTATGTGGGGGAGGTCATCATCCCGACGATCTGCCTGCAGTACTCAAACTTTCCCCTCGGAAGAACCTTCGTGAGCATGTCCGCTCCATTGTCATCAGTATGAACCTTCTCAAGCGCCACGTCCTTCTTCTCAACCATATCTCGTATCCAATGATACCGAGTCTCGATGTGCTTGGACCGACTATGAAATATCTAGTTCTTCACAAGGTAAATAGCACTCTGACTGTCGCAAAGCAAAGTATACTGTTCTTGCTTCAGCCTCATTTCCTGCAACAGCTTCTTCATCCACAGCAGCTCCTTGCAAGCCTCCGTCGCCACAATGTATTCCGTCTCCGTCGTCGACAAGGCAACACACTTCTGCAAACGCGACTGCCACGATACCACTCCTCCGGCAAACATCATCACATAGCCTGAAGTCGATCGTCTCGTGTCTACATCTCCAGCCATATCAGCGTCGGTATACCCAACCAGCTTCGGCTCGTCACCACCAAAGGAAAGTCTCCAATCGGCAGTGTCCTGAAGGTATCGTAGAATCCACTTGACCGTACTCCAATGTACCCTTCCAGGATTTGAAAGATACCTGCTAACAGTGCCAACTGTATGCGCGATGTCTGGCCTTGTACACACCATAGCATACATAAGGCTCCCCACAGCTAAAATATATGGAACCCGTTCCATATCTTCTTTTTCGTCCTCGGTAGATGGACACTGCTCCTGAGTGAACTTAAAGTAGGCCGCAAGGGGACAACTCACTTTCTTCGACCCGTCCATCTCGAAATGCTGAAATACCCGGTGAATGTACTTCTTTTGGGACAAATGTAGCAGCTTGGACTCTCTCTCTCGGCTGATCTCCATCCCAAGAATAGTTTTTGCTGCGCCCAAATCCTTTATAGAGAAGGTCGCACCCAGTTGGCGCTTCAAGTTCGCGATCCTAGTGGCATTCCGACCCACTAATAGCATATCATCTACATAGAGCAATAAAATAATGAAATCATTATCGACAAAATATCTCACAAATAGACAGTGATCCGACGTCGTTCGTGCATAACCATGCTCCCCCATAAACGACTCGAACTTCCTGTACCACTGCCTCGGAGCCTGCTTCAGACCATACAAGCTCTTTCTCAACCGGCAGACCAAATGTGACTTACCCTTCTCACAGAATCCCTCTGGGTACTCCATGTATAACTCCTCCTCAAGATCACCGTAGAGGAATGTCGTCTTCACGTCCATTTGCTCGACCTCCAAGTCGAGACTGGCTGCCAATGCTAGCACCACCCGAATAGACGAATGCTTGACGACAGGCGAAAAGATCTCATCATAATCTACGCCTTTTCGCTGACCGTAGCCTTTAACTTCCAACCTCGCTTTGTATCGAGGGCGAGTAGCATCATCCGTCTGCTTCACTCTAAACATCCATCGATTCTTCAAAGCCTTCTTGCCCGGCATGTCGTACCAGCTCATAAGTGGAATTGGCATGTAAGGAACTCATCTCCTCCTGCATAGCCTCTATCCACTCTTGTCTGTGTTCGTCTTCCATAGCCTCTGCAAAACTTTTGGGCTCTCCCCCGTCAGTCAATAGAATATGAAGTCCCACCCCTGGTGGCCGGGCCTCATCTACAACGAGGCCTCCGCAACCCCGTCGTTGTGCAGGACCCGTTAGGAGAACCACGTGGGCATCGTATTCTTCGACGGCAACAACTACTTCTGGTTCGACCCCTACCTCATCTCCTTCTCCCCCAACCTTCTCGATAAATCTAAGCAGACCAACCATAGGAGCTTCATCATCGCCGTCGAGGAGACCATTGACGAGTATGCAAAGAGGTATAGTTCCTTATGATCTCATCAAAAGTGTTTGTCAAAATGATTCATAGGAACTTTATACTCACAGGCGTTCGTTAGTCTCGGCACGCTGGCAGTACTTTGGCTCATGCTTTCCAGCTCCTTCTCAATCTGCCTTCGACTCTAGCCTCGGCCACCGATGGGTACAACGTAGGTCCAGTATTTGTGCCCCCTATTTCTTATTTATGTTTGGGATAAGTTTGGCTATATCAAGTCTCATGCCCATCTGTGTTTTGGAAATTGGGATACTTTGGAATCTAGAAATGGACTGTCTGATATGCGTGTATCATTTCTGATACATCTTTGATATGGATATGGTTCTTTGCAGGCATGAGTTTGTGCAGCCAAGTGTCTGACTAATTACTGCTTTTAAGCTTCTACATCTTTAGTCACTCATTTTAATATCTCCTAGGTTTATCTTAGTATCTTCATCGATGTAAATGTTCAAGGTGGTTGCTTTCTGGACCATGTGAACTGTATCTACAGTATATTTTTTACGGGACTGGTCATTAGACCTGTTTTTAATTATTTTATTCATTAGTATGTTTCCATTAGAAATGAGCAAGCCTGATTGTGGTGTGAAATTAGTGTTGTGTGTTTATGCTTGATTGATATCTCAACAGTAAGGTTTTGTTTTTTCATTTTGACTTTGGGGTTGGGGTTGTTAATTGTTCCTTTGTTGTATATGCAAAAGAAAGCTTTTTTGTTAAGCAATGATGCCGGTCACCATTTCTTTTCTTGAACTGTAACCAACTTGCCCACCTTCAATAGATGTTTTGGACATTGTTTTGCTATTTTCTTTAAGTGGGACACTGAAAGTTTACTTTTCTAAGTAAACATTTCTGTTGTATCGTTTTACACTCTGGTTAAATGGTGTACAGGTTTGAGACTAATATCATTAAAAAATGTTTTCTTTTAATCACTTAGTAAGTCTTATTTGAAAAGTTGTCTAGACCAAAAGTTACAAAGTGTAAACTATTTCTTAAGAGACATTTTTGGATCTTCAATATTGAAATGGACAGCATGATCCTTTTTTCTTGGATCTTTATGAATTTGATGCACCAGTCCAATTTCCATATAATTTCAGAAAATAATTTGAAGATCTCAAAGTTGTAGTTTCATATTTTTTTATAATATTTTAAGTAAAGTATAATGGCTTTCTGTTATTTTTTCTGTTTTCTGACTAGTTCTGTCATTGCCATTTATTGCTTTCGTGTTAGTTTGAGGACAACCTTATGCGTGCGGTTCAAGAGTGAAGTTGTTGCATGTTGTAAAGTCATGTGATCCCCAAATTTGTGAAGAACCATGTTGTAAGCATTTTTTGACTCATATAAGAAAATTTGAAACACGAATCAGTACCAGCCTCTATCACAGAAAAACCTAATTTGGTTCTAGACTCCTAGGTGATACACTCAGTGGTGCATGACATGCTTATATTAGTCTGTCTTTTTTGATGTGTGCATCCTTTTGATTATATATTTTTATGAATGTAACACTCCCAGCTCTAGAACCCTCTGTTGGGGTTAATTTAACCCTATCCTAATTCCTTTCTCATTGTAGGAAAATGTTCGACGATATGTCTGCATTATATATGACCCTGCAAGGTCCAATCAAGGTGTTTTGGCTCTCAGGGCATTGAAGCTCTCTGATACCTTTATGGATCTTTACCGCAAAACAATTTTACTGGAGAGAAGTATGAGCTTATCTTCTACCTATTTGTTATGTAGGATCAGTGCCTATAATGTTCTCATGCTTCTGGCATTTGTTCAGGTTAAGGGAAAAGAAACTATCTTGGGTTGATATTTTTGAGGAAATCCCTGTAAGTTCTTTACTGTCTCCTCAAACTGCAACTTGAGTTAATTTACTTGTAAATTGCACTTTAAAGTTTGAAAGTAGGAGATGCAACTGTGTATTGATTAATTTATGATAACTACCAGATCATATCTTGTAGCTATTCATTCTTGTTCATGCTCTTCCATGTTCTCCAAATATACAGATAAAAGTTTCTAATTCTGCACTAATCAGTGCATTCATGAAAGAACTGGAGCCAGAGTCCCTTGTTGCATAAGTGTTGTATTTTCAGTCAACTTCTACCAGATTTGTCATGTCAATTTTAACTGATAATATTTGTTTTTTCTTTATCTTATATGTGTTTATGTTTCCTTGCAGTGTGATTATGATCGCCTAAAATTATCAACTACTCCGTTTATGGAGAGGAATGTGGAGTTCCTAATTGAATGCATGGAAGATCTGTCTTCTGAACAGAATAAGGTTATTTTTCAAATATGTTCTTTTGACATTTTCGACATTGATCTCGATCTCACTCTGTTAACATTCCAGTTTCCAGTTCCAATATTATTATCGAAACCTTTCAAGACAACAATCACAACAGCAAGCCTGGCTACAAAAACGAAGGTAACTGTGCAATTATTATTTAGTGGACAAGCTCTCTATTCTCTACGTCTAGTAAAGAATTGGTTTCTAGTTTTAATTTTTAGTTATTGTATCTAAGTTTTGTTGATAGAATTCTAATGTCTTATCTTATGTGCTATCTCTGTGGGAGGGTTGTCTTGCTGTTGTACTGCAATAATTCTCTTTCTCCTGAGATCTCTGTTGTTTTGACGTTTCCGTACGCCATCTTTTCTTTCCCTCAAACTTAAATGTTTATGTGATGTACTGTTTCGATCATTTTGTTGGAATGTTATTTTTTTCCCTCTGTTGTTGTGGCATTTCTTTTTCACCATAGTTTTTTGAAATGTCATTCCTTTTTGCTCTTCGTCTTGTGTCATATATTAGTGCAATTCTAAATTGCTGTTGCAGACAAATAGGAAAACGACACCTATTTTGGTATGTCCTAGTGTATTTTGGAGTGTGCATTGTGTGTCTGTTGTGTGCCTGATACACGTCCGACACGGCACGAGATATTTGTAGTGTCCGTGCTTCCTGGGTAAATTGTATCAGCCTGCTTCTTGTTTATACTTTCTAGGCAGGGGCAGTTTGGAGGGTTCTTCTTGCTTGCCTAAGCTTAAACTGTAAAAAGTATAGGGCTACCTGTTGGGAAAGAAGCGCGGAAACCTTTCCCCAAACCGGAGAGTACCTGCGAGAGGATCGAGCAAACAACGCACGAACCCAAAAACAAGCACACAAAAACAACCACGCAGACACAGAGAATTTTTGACGTGGAAACCCTTGCGGGAAAAACCACGGGACGATCGGAGTCCAACCCTGAGAAGCCTCCACTAATGGAATAGAAGAATTACACCCTCTACAAACTCCTCCCGATCCAAATCGGATCCCCACAACACTCAGAGACAAGAACAATGATTACAAGGCTACGAAGAGCGAGAACGACGAGTAGATATTACCCGAACACGATCTCCTTCGAACAGCGACCTTCAATCCTCCGTCTTCTTCTCCGAAGTTGCAATGGCACTCTTGCCTCCTTCTCTCTCAAACTTGTGTTGTCCAATGCGATAATGAGTTAGGGTTGAGAAAACTCAATATATCTCCCTAATCCCGCAACCAACCTGGACCATTGGATTAGATCCAATGATGAAAACTCATCCTGAAATCCGCTTCAGCCCCCCGACACACAGAGTTCGGCCAGAACTCTGTGTGGGGCAACCAGCACTGGATGGCCAAACCCTGGAACGGCCAGACCGAGTTCGGCCAGAACTCGGCCTGGGACCGAGTTCGGCCCGAACTCGGCAGACTTGGTCCAGAACCCCCTTTGGGGCAGCAGCAGCAGTAACAACTACTCCCGAGCTTCTCCGACATCGGACGGCGCTCGTCGCACTCCGGGATCTTCTCCACATAGGTTGGGAACCCCACCCACTCCAACAAATCTCCCCCTTCACAACTATGGAGAGGACGTCGTCATCCCGACGATCTGCCTGCAGTACTCAAACTTCCCCCTTGGTAGAATCTTCGTGAACATATCAGCTCCGTTGTCATCTGTATGCACCTTCTTAAGCTCCGCGTCCTTCTTCTCAACCACATCCCGTATCCAATGATACCGAGTCTCGATGTGCTTGGGCCGACTATGAAACGTCTGATTCTTTACAAGATGGATAGCACTCTGACTGTCGCAAAGCAAAGTATACTGCTCTTGCTTCAGTCCCATTTTCTGTAACAGCTTTTTCATCCACAACAGCTCCTTGCAAGCCTCCGTCGCCGTAATGTATTCCGCCTCCGTCGTCGACAAGGCAACACACTTCTGCAACCGCGACTGCCACGACACTGCTCCTCCCGCAAACATCATCACGTAGCCTGAAGTCGATCGCCTCGTGTCTACATCTCCAGCCATATCAGCGTCAGTATACCCAACCAGCTTCGGCTCGTCACCACCAAAGGAAAGTCTCCAACCAGCAGTGCCCTGAAGATATCGTAGAATCTACTAGACCGCATTCCAGTGTACCCTTCCAGGATTCGAAAGATACCTGCTAACCGTACCAACTGCATGAGCAATATCTGGCCTCGTACACACCATGGCATACATAAGGCTTCCCACAGCTGAAGCATATGGAACCCGCTCCATATCTTCCTTTTCGTCCTCGGTAGATGGACACTGCTCCTCAGTGAACTTAAAGTGAGCCGCGAGGGGGGAACTCACTTTCTTCGACCCGTCCATCCCGAAACGCTGAAGTACCCGGTGAATGTACTTCTTTTGGGACAAGTGTAGCAGCTTGGACTCTCTCTCTCGGCTGATCTCCATCCCAAGAATAGTCTTTGCTGCGTCCAAATCCTTCATAGAGAAGGCCGCGCCCAGTTGGCGCTTCAACTCCGCTATCCTAGTGGCATTCCGACCCACTAATAGCATATCATCAACATAGAACAATAAGATGATAAAATCATCATCGGCAAAATACCTCACAAATGCACAATGGTCCGACATCGTCCGTGCATAACCATGCTCCCCCATAAACGACTCGAACTTTCTGTACCACTGCCTCGGAGCCTGCTTCAGACCATACAAGCTCTTCCTCAACCGGCAGACCAAATGTGACTTGCCCTTCTCACAGAATCCCTCCGGCTGCTCCATGTACAACTCCTCCTCAAGATCATCGTGGAGGAACGCCGTCTTCACGTCCATCTACTCGACCACCAAGTCGAAACTGGCTGCTAATGCAAGCACCACCCGAATAGACGAATGCTTGACGACAGGCGAAAAGATTTCATCATAATCCACGCCTTTCCGCTGACCGTAGCCCTTGACTACCAGCCTCGCTTTGTATCGAGGGCGAGTAGCATCATCCGTCTGCTTCACTCTGAACACCCATCGATTTTTCAAAGCCTTCTTGCCCTTTGGCAACCGCACCAGATCATAAGTAGAATTGGTGTGCAAGGAACTCATCTCCTCCTGTATAGCCACCATCCACTCCTGCCTGTGTTCGTCTTCCATAGCCTCTGCGAAACTTTCGGGCTCTCCCCCGTCAGTCAGTAGCACATACTCATCCGGCGAGTATCTCGTAGATGGTCGACGATCCCTGTTGCTCCTTCTCAGTGGAGCCACTGGTGCTGGCTGTATACCGACAGCCTCCTCCCCTTCAGGAACTACCTCTCCGGCATGCTCATCCTCCTGAGGGACACCCTGACCACCATCAGCAGGCTGATGATCAAGGTTGGGAGCAACTCCATGTACCGGCTCCCCCATAACTGGATCCTCTGCGATGTCCTCCGGAAACTGCTCGAAGCGAAATGACTCTAACTCAGGCAATTCCTCAGCCTCAGAAGGCGTCTCGGAATCCTGAGTGTTGGTCATGGTCTGATCCTCGACGAACACCACGTCCCTGCTTCTGTAGAGCTTTCCTTCCACTGGGTCGTAGAGTCTATAGCCAAACTCATCCCGACCGTAGCCGACAAAGACGCATCGCCTCGTCTTCGGCTCAAGTTTGGTCCTCTCGTCCTTCGGTACATGTACGAAGGCTTTACAACCAAACACCCGCAGGTGACTGTATGACGGCTCTTTGCCGTACCATACTTTGTCAGGCACATCACCCTGCAAAGGAGCACTAGGAGACAAATTAATAATATAAGCAGCTGTGAGAAGAGCCTCACCCCAATAACTGCCCGGCAGGTTTGCTTCTGACAGCAAACACCGCACCCTCTCCATCAGTGTCCTGTTCATGCGCTCCGCTACACCATTGAGCTGAGGTGTCTTTGGCGGAGTCTTCTGGTGTCGTATCCCTTGCTTTCTGTAATACGCATCAAAGGGACCGATGTATTCGCCGCCATTGTCGGACCGAACACACAACAATTTCTTGCCCGTCTCCCTTTCAACGGAGGCCTGAAACTCCTTGAAAGTAGGCAGCACCTGATCCTTGGTCTTTAAGGCATAGACCCAAACCTTCCTGGAACAGTCATCAATAAAAGTCACAAAGTAAGAAGCACCACCAAGAGATTTTACCTTCATAGGACCGCAGACATCCGAGTGAATCAACTCGAGCAACGCCGGCTTCCTCGAACTTGGGTGACTCTGGAAAGACACCCTACTTTGCTTCCCAGCCAAACAGTGCGTGCATTTCTCCAACTTTGTAGACTTGAGCCCCGGAATCACTTTCCTGTTCACCAAGTAGCTCATCCCCTTCTCGCTGATATGGCCGAGCCGCCTGTGCCACAACTCGGTAGACGCGTCACTGTCTGCGTTCACCTCCTGTGCCCCCTCGGCGCTCCCCTCCATATAGTAGAGACCGGACTTCTTGCTTCCTCTGGCAATCACCATCGAACCTCTGGAAAGCTTCCACTGACTGTTCCCGAAGAGACTGAAGAATCCCTCGTCATCCAACCTTCCAACCGACACCAGGTTGAAACGGATATCAGGGACATGACGAACATCCTTGAAAACAAGAACCGCACCCGTCTTCGTTCTCAAATGCACATCTCCAATGGCAACCGCCTTCGACACATCTCCGTTGCCCATCTTCAACACGCCACAGTCGCCTGTCGTGTAAGTGGCAAACAGTGCCATATTGTGAGATACATGTGCTGAAGCCCCTGAGTCCACCAGCCAAGAATTTTCATCGCAGGCGAGGTTAGTAATGACCTCATCACCTACGACGATTACATCGCCTCCATGCACCGAGGCCGCCGCTGTAGTGTTCTCTTCTTGCTTCCCCTTGTCGCCCTTCTTCTCCTTCTTCCAAGCGAAACAATTCTGCTTGATATGGCCCTTCTTACCGCAATGATAACACTCTGAGTCCTCGTACCGACCCTTGGACTTTCCCCTGCTCTTGTCTCTGCCACCACCTGGACCCCTGCTTTTGCCCCTTCCACGGCTCTCTGAAACAAGTGCCTCTGAGTGGTGGGATGTGGATGAAGTGCCCTGAGAACGTCTCCGCATCTCTTCATTCAACACCCCGCTCTTGGCAAACTCCAGACTGACCACGCCCTCTGGAGCAGAAGCGATCATAGATCTCGTACGGTCTCCCACGAGTCTGGCAAGGTACACAGCAGCCACAGTCCCTGAACTTCGTCTTCGAACTTGACTCCTATAGAAGATAGCTGGTCAACCACGCCCTGGAACTCACTCAAGTGATCCGTAATAGACGCCCCATCCTTGTACCGCAGACCCATCATCGTTCGGATCAGGAACAACTTGTTTACCCCGGTCTTCTTCGCATACAAGGATTCCAGCTTATCCCACAACGTCTTCGCGTGCTCAATATTGGCAACGTGGTTGTACACGTTCTCATCAACAAACTGTCGTATGTACCCACACACCTGTATGTGCTCGAACTTCCAGTCCTCCTCGAATTTATCACTGGGCCTCTCGGTTGCAAACACAGGTAGATGCAGCTTCTTGACAAATAGCAAATCCTTCATCTTGCTCCGCCAATAATGATAGTTTGTGCCATTAAGGTTCACCATGCGCACCGGCTTCGCGTCCATCTCTCCTCTCTGGTTCCTCTGTCAACTCCTGACACCCTTTGAACCCAAAGCTCTGATACCACTCTGTTGGGAAAGAAGCGCGGAAACCTTTCCCCAAACCGGAGAGTACCTGCGAGAGGACCGAGCAAACAACGCACGAACCCAAAAACAAGCACACAAAAACAACCACGCAGACACAGAGAATTTTTGACGTGGAAACCCTTGCGGGAAAAACCACGGGACGATCGGAGTCCAACCCTGAGAAGCCTCCACTAATGGAATAGAAGAATTACACCCTCTACAAACTCCTTCCGATCCAAATCGGATCCCCACAACACTCAGAGACAAGAACAATGATTACAAGGCTACGAAGAGCGAGAACGACGAGTAGATATTACCCGAACACGATCTCCTTCGAACAGCGACCTTCAATCCTCCGTCTTCTTCTCCGAAGTTGCAATGGCACTCTTGCCTCCTTCTCTCTCAAACTTGTGTTGTCCAATGCGATAATGAGTTAGGGTTGAGAAAAGTCAATATATCTTCCTAATCCCTCAACCAACCTGGACCGTTGGATTAGATCCAATGATGAAAACTCATCCTGAAATCCGCTTCAGCCCCCCGACACACAGAGTTCGGCCAGAACTCTGTGTGGGGCAACCAGCACTGGATGGCCAAACCTTGGAACGGCCAGACCGAGTTCGGCCAGAACTCGGCCTGGGACCGAGTTCGGCCCGAACTCGACAGACTTGGTCCAGAACCCCCTTTGGGGCAGCAGCAGCAGTAACAACTACTCCCGAGCTTCTCCGACATCGGACGGTGCTCGTCGCACTCCGGGATCTTCTCCACATAGGTTGGGAACCCCACCCACTCCAACACTACCTACCTGCCTACTGGCCTTTTAGGTTTTATTACAATGCCTTATCTTGCTCGTAGAGTACTTCTGTCTAGGAATTGGCATTAATATAGAGGGTTGACAACTTCCTCTTGCTCCATAGCCAATCATATTATGGGAGAAAGCTTCAATGATACGCTGATGTGAGCTACCGCTTCTGCTTAGAATTAACTCGACAATAGCCCTATCATGACATTAAAGTTGTCACATCGAAGGGTAATTTTATGCCATTGCTATTGTAGAGATTTGCATAGGCCTTCAGTACCCAACTCAAAAGTGGGATATTGTTGAGTCCATAAATTCTCATTTGAGGGTGGATAATGTTGATATACTTAAGATTTGTGTATGAAGTAATTTTCATACTTAATGCTTTGGTCAAAATTGGATTCAAACTAGTCTAGCTGTCCTTTTGTTTCTTTGATTTCTTTTTTGCTTTCTTGTAGCATTTGCTGGTATATAATTGAGTTATTCTTATTGTCGGGTTGAGAACATGGCAAGGAAAGCTGCTGGGGAAGAACCATTACCTGAGGTAGATCCAACAAATCCCATTTTCAAGCCTCTACCTGAGCCATCACGCTTGGATACCTATCTCATAACAAATCAAATATCTAATTACTGCAACCAAGTCAATGGGTTTGTTTTCCATATCTTCTTTCACCATATATTTTATTATTTCATGTTACTTTATTCTTTCTATTACACGTAAATGTTATACATTAATCCCATTTTGAATATTTTGATGTTTCTTTTGATGTTTTTATTCTTCCTACTCGACTGAGATATTGGCACTATAGTTTTTTTTTACTACCTCTCGAAGTTAATATTCTCCTAGTTTCTTGCATATCAAGGATATCTATTCGCTAGATTGTGGTCTTAAATACCAATACCCTGATTCATTGCTTTTCTTTGTTCTTTTTGCATATACAATATCAAAAAAATACAATTTTTTTTCCTTCTATAAACGAGAAACATAGTAGGTGAAGTGGACATGTTATAAGGGCGTGTTTGGTTGCAAGCAAGTGGGATGAAGTGCAAAAAGTGACTTCATAAAGTCCAGTTTTTTTCCTTCTGAAATTGATTTGTTCGGTTTCAATAATTATCTCCTTGAAAGTGTTAATTCCGTCACTTTACCAGTAGATAGAGTGAAACTGGAATCTCTTAAAATGTAAGATTGTGCACATGTCAATCATTGAAAAGTAATATTTAAAAATAATAATTATTTCCACTTTTATCCCACATCAAGCTTGCAAAAGTGGATGTGAGATCCTAGTTTTTGAGGGGATGAGTTACTTTATGTCACATCCAAAAGCGAATTTCTTGCTTGTAACCAAACTACAAAAGTGTAACAAAAAAGTGGTCCTTTTACCACTTTCACTTCACTTGCTTGCAACTGTACACACCCTAAAGCATCATTTTAAGGATCATTCTCATTTACTAATTTTATTTTAGAGAAACTTTTTTGTCTGCAAACAATACCTCTTGAGAATCAGATTTTCTTTTACTTTCTTTTCTGTATATTTTTGGTTTGTTGTGCATACAACTGTTGCATTTTGTTAATATAACAAAGTTGACACATAAATTTTTGCAAATAGTAGTTGAAGGGGTGCAAATCTAGAAGTGGAAAGCCTTGAACTAATGGACCACTTTTTTCTTTGGCGAATCGAATTTAGTTTTATAAATTGTGCATGGAATTTTTTTATTCTGACCTATTGTAAAAGTATAAAAGTTTGCCTCTTTCTGTTCTTGATATATCTGGATTAAATAATCACTTGTTTATGTTGTGCTTGTTGCATTGAAGAATGTTGATTACTCTTTTGGGGGATAGAATCGTAGTTGAAAGAACACTTGGATCAGGGTTGATAAAAAATAACAAAGCATACAAATATATTTTGGCAACGATTGGTCTTAGGAGACGACATGTAGGTTGAGGAATTTTTTTGGTTCTCTTTTGAATACGGTTAAGAACCAAATTCATGAAACCGCAACATCTTAATTGGAACTTCATCTGTTACCCTTGGTTGAGAGAGAATTTGAGAGAGATTAGGGCCTGTGGATATGGGTAACAGTCAATTTTGATTCCTAATGTGTGGGCTTGTGTTAAACCAGGGTAAGAAAACTTGCATTTTAGCATCACAAATCCTGGTTTGTAGTCCTTAATCCGTAGTTTAACCCATTGCCAATGCTGCTGGACGATGGGAGCCTGTTGGTACTTATCTACTTATCTATGTCCTTGTTTCCCCTTCAACAACAAATATAGTTTGTTTTCATCTTAGGGCTTGCACGGGAATTGAAATACCATGTAGAATTGCAACCACAATTTCGTGTAACTGAGATCATGACATTCAATTCCATTTCATAGTTTGTTTCCACTAGTGTTTATTGGTAGGTAAGCAGATAACCATGGCACTATGCCATATGCACATGATATACATTAACTGATTCTCCCTTGGTAATATGTCCAATTGTCTACTTCTCAATAGAAAGATGGGATCTATATGACCACTACTGATTCTCCCTTGGTAATATCTCCCTATGATAAACTAATGGATTGTAACCTTTTGCTTATCAAACATTGTGGTATTAGTTATCACCCAATAGACTTCAGTTTTTCGCGATACCTGAATTATGATACCCAGAGGTCAAATATGTTTGTCTACCCTTTAAGATGGGATCTATATGACCACTTATGCCACTTGGTAAGAATTATGAGTGCCTATCAAAAATGTAGTCATTTATAGGTTGAAAAGTTCAGGACGTTATGTGGGAAAGAATCCCACAATCCAAAACCTGGCCCAATTAAGGGTGACATCTTAGGGCACTGAAATAAAACTCCCTGTGAAAGGAGGAATGATAGGATGATTTATTACGAGAGTTTTGCTTCATCAACAATAATGTTCCTAGCCACCAGCGTTGGTGCGGTTTTAACTAACTTACCGTGAAAAACATGTCAGCTAGGATAAGTTTTTTGATAGTAGAATTTCGGATATGATTCTGATACAACAACTTATTGTACTTGTTTTGATTGGCCCCTAATGCATGTGTGCCAGCCACACAAAACACACCTTACAAATGTGTCTCCATGGATCTTGAACCCTTATTCTTGCATTATTAACTCTGAATAATGATATCAAGATTAGGCATTGGAAACTTTGTACTTGTACCAGATGTCATTGCTCTTTATATCTCCATTCATTTACTGTTTGAGTTAGTTTACTTTGTCGACATTTTTGTGTATTAGTGAAAAGTTCCTGCAACTTATGCTTATAGGTCCGGAGGGCGATCTTGGCAATTGCACTACTACTAGCTGGAAGTTGGTGTCAATGAGGAACTCAACAAGAAAACAAAGAGGGATTGGTAGATGGGGATTAAAAGTGATTTCAATTTTTTTTGAGAAAGTGACAACACAATAAATTCAACAAGAGCTGCAGTAGCAACAACAACGGTAGCAATACTAACAACGGTAGTAAGAGCAGCAGCGATAGCAACAACAACAACGACAACAGGAGCGAAAATTAGAATAATGTATTTGTATTTGTGTATTTGTATTAGTATTATAATTGGATTCAATATATTTTTATTTGTAAATTGTATTTTTTTTTAAAATGGAAACATAATCAACAACGTTTCAACACTGTTGTAAAATAATATTTTAACAACATTTCTAAACATTGTAAAATTTATTTATAATATTTTTAAATTATTGTTAATAATATAATTACAACATACAAATATTTATTACAATGTTTGGAAAACATGATTGAATAAAATATACAACATTTAGTAGAAGTTGTATAAACTCTTTTTATCAACAACGTGCCAAAATTGTTGTCAGATAATATTTTAACAACGTTTCTAAATATTGTAAAATTTATTTACAATACTTTTAAATTATTGTTGATATTATAATTACAACATACAAATATTTATTACAATGTTAGGCAAACATGATTGAATAAAATATACAAAATTTGTAAAAGTTGTATAAACTTTTTTACAATATTTGTACAATGTTGTATAAAATATATGTACAATGTTTACTGAACGTGGTAGATATTATTTTTACCACAGTTGCATAATGTTGTTGAAATTATATTTACAACATTTGCAATTTGTTTTAAAAGTATTGTTTACAATATTTAAAAAATGTCGTAGAAAAGTTTTGGTCAGATTTTAGAAATTTCAACAATGTTTATAAACTGTTATGAAAAGAACATCGACAACATTTTTACAATGTTCAAATGAACATTGTGGAAGATATCCCCCCTTTTACAACCCTGGATATAACGACCTTCTATTGAACGTCGTAAAAGACCTTTTACAACGTTTTTCAACGTTGTAAAAAGGGTTTTTTCTTGTAGTGCATGTCTTAGGCGGAGGCGTTGTAAAAAGGATTTTTTCAACGTTGTAAAAAGGGTTTTTTTGACCCCAAGTTTAGGAAGGGTCCGTGCGAACCACTTCGCATAACCAGCTCTGGAGGCAGCTAGGTCGCGGTTATGTCGTATCCCTTGCTCTCTGCAATAAACATCAAAGGGACCGATGTATTCGCCGCCATTGTTGGACCGAACACACAATAACTTCTTGCCCGTCTCTTTTTCAACAGAGGCCTGAAACTTTTTGAAAGTAGGCAGCACCTGATCCTTGGTCTTTAAGGCATAGACCCAAACCTTCCTGGAACAGTCATCAATAAAAGTTACAAAGTAAGAAGAACCACCAATAGATTTTACCTTCATAGGACCGCAGACATCCGAGTGAATCAACTCGAGCAACGCCGGCTTCCTTGAACTTGGGTGACTTTGGAAAGACACCCTATTTTGCTTTCCAGCTAAGCAGTGTGTGCACTTCTCCAACTTTGTAGACTTGAGCCCTAGAATCACCTTCCTGTTCACCAAGTAGCTCATCATTTTCTCGCTGATATGGCTGAGCCGCCTGTGTCACAACTCGGTAGACGCATCACTGACTGCGTTCACCTCCTGTGCCCCCTGTGTGCTCCATATAGTAGAGACCGGACTTCTTGCTTCCTCTGACAATCACCATCGAACTTCTGGAAAGCTTCCACTGACTATTCCCGAAGAGTGAAGAATCCCTCGTCATCCAACCTTCCAACCGACAGCAGGTTGAAATGGATATCAGGGACATGACGAACATCTTTGAGAACAAGAGCCGCACCCGTCTTCGTTCTCAAATGCACATCTCCAATGGCAACCGCCTTCGACACATCTCCATTGCCCATCTTCAACACTTCACAGTCACCTGTCGTGTAAGTGGCAAATAGTGCCCTGTTGTGAGATACATGCACTGAAGCCCCTGAGTCTACCAGCCAAGAATTGTCATCGCAAGCGAGGTTTGTAATGACCTCATCACCTACGACGATCACATCGCCTCCATGTATCGAGGTCGTTGCTGTAGTGTTCTCATCTTGCTTTCTCTTGTCGCCCTTCTTCTCTCACTTCCAAGTGAAACAGTTCCGCTTGATATGGCCTTTCTTGCCACAGTGGTAACACTCTGAGTCCTCGTACCGACCCTTGGACTTTCCTCTGCTCTTGTCTCTGCCACCACCTGGACCCCTGCTTTTGCCCCTTCTGCGGCTCTCTGAAACCAATGCCTCTGAGTGGTGGGATGTGGATGAAGTGCCCTGAGAACGTCTCCACATCTCTTCATTCAGCACCCCGCCCTTGGCAAACTCCAGACTGACCACGTCCTCTGGAGCAGAAGTGATCATAGATACTCGCACGATCTCCCACGAGTTTGTCAATGTACACAGCAGCCATAGTCCCTGAACTTCGTCGTCGAACTTGACTCCCATTGAAGACAGCTGGTCAACCACGCCTTGGAAATCACTCAAGTGATCTGTAATAGATGCCCCATCTTTGTACCGCAGATCCATCATCGTCCGGATCAGGAACAACTTGTTTACCCCGGTCTTCTTCGCGTACAAAGATTCCAGCTTATCCCATAACGTCTTTGCGTGCTCAATATTGGCAACGTAGTTGTATACATTCTCGTCAACGAACTGCCTGATATATCCGTACACCTGTATATGCTCAAATTTTCAGTCAACCTCGGATTTATCACTAGGCTTCTCGGATACAAATACGGGCAGATGCAGCTTCTTGACAAACAGAAAATCTTTCATCTTGCTCCGCCAATAGTGATAGTTGGTGTCATTCAGGTTCACCATGCACACCGGCTTCGCGTCCATCTCTCCTCTCTAGTTTTCCTGTCAACTCCTGACACCCTTCTGAATTCCAGAACCTGGCTCTGATACCACTTTGTTGGGAAAGAAACGCGGAAACCTTTCCCCAAACTAGAGAGTACCTGCGAGAGAATCGAGCAATACAACGCACGAACCAAAACACCAAAACAAACCACGCAAACAGAGAATTTTTGACGTGAAAAATCCTTGCAGGAAAAAACCACGGGACGATCGGAGTCCAACCCTGAGAAGCCTCTACTAATGAAATAGAAGAATTACACCCTCTACAAACTTCTTCCGATCCAAATCGGATCCCCACAACACTTGGAAGCAAGAATAATGATTACAAGGCTACGAAGAACAAGAACGACGAGTAGAGATTACCCGAATCCGATTCTCCTCCGAAAAAGACCTTCAATCCTCCGTCTTCTCTCCAAAAGTTGTAATGGCACTCTTGTCTCTCTCTCCCTCTTTTTCTTTAATGTTGTGTTATGATTAGGGTTAGGAATAACCATGCATAAATTCCCTAATCCGCAGCAAAACCTGGACCGTAAGATATGATCCAACGGTGATTAAATTACCCTGAAAAATTCTTCAGCCCCGACACACAGAGTTCGGCCAGAACTCTGTCCTGGCACAGAGTTCGGCCAGAACTCTGTGTTCTGGCAACAGAACACTTCTGGAACTGGGAGGCAGAGTTCGGCCAGAACTCTCCCCTGGGGCAGAGTTCGGCCCGAACTCTGCCCCCCTCTCTCTAGCAGCTCCTCTGGCAGCTCCCGAGCTTCTTCGGCTTCTCCGAACGGCCTCGTCACCTCCCCGAGCTTCTCTGACACACAGACGGCGCTCGTCGTACTCCGGGATCTTCTCCACATAGGTTGGGAACCCCACCCACTCCAACATATACAGAGGGATTGTTTCTACTCATACTTATATCGTCCAAGATGCAAGTGTTAGGCCTTACCATCACGCCAAAGGGTAACAAGATTAGCAAATTCTCGTCATATGTATTAATAAAACATCACTTTGAAGAGCAACAACATAATCCAATACTACAAGCATGTTTCGATTATTTTTGAAAGATTTGAGTTCTTCGGTAGACAGTGTGGAATAGGAGTATATATTTGGGAAATCATTTGTCAGATATTTCATGCTGTCATTTCCAAAAACTTCACCAACCAAATATATTCTCATGTTTGGTGGAAACCCACTGCCTTAAGGAGAATCACCCCTTTCTCAGATGTGGAGATTGTCATCACAGCCCGTAAAGACAAGCATGTCATTTTCATATATGTAACATAGAAGATAAAATTCAGAATGCATATGGTCATGCAGAGGATGCAGTAGATGCAAAAGGACAAGTATAGTTAATGCACGATGCCAATGTCATGTACTTGATAATATTATTAAGTATTAACCAGTATGCTAAATAGTTAGGAATTTGTTAATATGTGGCCTATGTTAATACATTAATAAATGTGTATTTTATATGAATATTTCTATCAACACATTTATCATTGCATATTTTACATCTATCAATATATGCAGGGCCGGCCCGGAGGGTTGGGTTGCCCTATCCTGGAGCTAATTTTGGTTGCCCCTTGATCCTTATTGTCAGCTGGTCCTGGTGGTCATTCGTGACCCTGATCTTTGGTGGGATCATACTGAGCCTGGGGGGTTGCCTAGCAGAGGGGGGTTGCCCAAGCCCCAAGGCTTGTCCGGCTTACCCCAGGGCCGGCCCTGAATATATGCACATGCGTTGCACGTATTTATTATTAGAAAGATTTAAAGACGCCTGTAGTCAAAATTTGTTCATTATTTTCCAATGAATGAATGATGCTAAACAAAGTCCGTTTTTCAATACCTCATTTTTCGATACTTGATGCATTTACGAGTTGTTATAATTAGAAATATCAAATGACAACTCTTGTATTTAACTAGATACCCAATTTACTTAGTAAATATAATAAATAGTGTTTTTGGAAATTCCACGGTAAAGCCTACTTTTGGAATTATATAGTGGAATATGAGTTTTGCTAACACGTACTCTTAGGGCACATGTTAAGGATAATTAATGCGTACCTTTTTTTACTTTGAAAATTGTTATCAACATACAAAGAGCATTAAAAGAAAATTATTTGTTTGCAATGTATTCCATAAGGACCCCATAAAATATTTTTTCAATAAGTTTTTTTTTTGTATTGATGGCCGGATTATTTGGATAGCTGGCCGTATTATTGATGGATGGTCTAATAACTAATACAATACCGAACTCAGCTCGCTCTTGTGCTCAGCGAGTAGAGGTATATAACCTCTTTGGTCAGGCTGACGGTCTCAGAATTGAATCACAAAAAGATGTGGATGTGCAAAATTTGGAGGCAGTGGACCCAAATAACATGCAAACACAGCTGGCACAAAGTCTTGTACGTTATGTCGACAATCACAAAAAAAAAAAAAAAAACTGATACAATTAGTTCTCCATAAACACAACCATCGACTCTTTGTTTCTCTTGTGATATATTTTTGGTTGGGAGTTTGTGAGCACAACAGTTTCCTCGCAAATGCCAAATATTTAGTAATATATCGACAATGATTTTAATGCTAGGTGTAGATGGTGCAAAGCTCTGTACTCTCATAATGGCCAACTTATAGGCACGGATACAAAATCTATATAATAATTTCCATTTTGAGAGTTATATGTGGGGTTTATAAGACATTCTCCATCTCTCTTTATTTGTAATCCAGTACACAAATCTACGAGTTCATGTTGGAAAAGTAAATCAAATTTGTGTCTTCCAAAGAGTCGAGTTCATTGCATTCATGCATTTAAGAATACTAAGACTCGTGTTCATTATTCTTATTGTATCTTGAGTCATGTAAATAGCTATGTATGCAAGTGTTTTGAGAAAGAGAAATAAGTTGATTATTTAGCCAATAAAATCAAATATCATCTTTGTATCCTACAAAGTGGCTGGTATCATATCCAAAGAAAAAAATGTCCACCTCAAATAACAACCTTGTCTCTTTTGTGGCTCGTTTCAATAGTGAAAAATATAATTATTGGAGCGATCTCATGGAACTATCTTGAAAGTAGGAACATGAGAGGTAGATAATAGAAATTACGTTAATTCCTTTTGGCCTGCGAGGGGTGACTGCGCGCGTGACCGCGCACAGACATGTCACCCACCCACTAGTCCCCCCCCCTGCACCACACCGGGCCCACCCCGCCCCCATCCAATGAGCATGCGACACGTGGCCCGCGGGCCAGGACTGCGGTCCAAACCCGCGGGCAACATAGCACTGCTCTGGAAATTAATCTAGGTCTTACATAAAAATTTATTTTTAAGGTATATACATCCAGTTTAATATCACACCTTATATGTCAACTCTGCTTAGGATGACATTTCATAGTTTATGTTCTTGGTCATCTTACATGGAAACATGGTCGACCCAGAGGGTAGGTGAGTTGGACGACCGTACCAGACCCCTTAATAGACAAGGTCCCAAAACATGTTTAATGTTACTTACTAGCCCAGCCAGCACTTGCAATGGAAAGTGCCAAAATGGCTAAGCCCTCTTAATTAGTACTCCGTAGTAATAGTTTTAGTAGGAAGGCGGGCCAAAGAAGACCTACTCACACGTATAAATAGTAAACTTTAGTAACCGAAATGGCAATAACAAGAATCGAACCATAGAAGAAATGCGATGAGATAGTCATTACTATAAGACTAACTAATATATTTGTTATTTTCTTCAAATATTTTTTTATTATTATAATAGTTACTTTGTCATTTAGTCTCCAAATGATACATATTTTTTTTATTTATGATGTTTGATTAGTAGGAAGAAAAAAAAACTACATCACTCAACTAAGTTTGTCACGCCCCAGAACCAGAATACTGGAGAGCGGGGGCAGACATAGCCAGCTACGTATAATGAAATAGAATCCATCTCACCATACGGTCACGGCTGTCTAGACATGTGAGGGTTTATCTACAAGCCATCAGTCTCTTAAGGTCATATATTATCCTATTGTCTCAATCTCAACCAACTATATAATAATATTCACAAGATATCAGATCACCAAATATACAATTGTAAGGCGTTCCAAACATTACATATCCAGATGATCATGAAGCTAGTCGTTACAAAATATGAGGACTAGCAAGAGTTCAGACATACATGATCAACCCCCGGGGCTTGTCGATCATGTTACAGCCCGTAGGCAGACAGTAAGTAAGTACAATCGAGCTAACACTTGCTCGTCGGCTAAACGCCTCAAAAGTATAATTTACAATATTACAGTGGGAGAACAAAAGAAACCCACTCGATGCCCTGGTTACGCCTGGTGACCACCATCGGGCTGAAAAGCAGGAAGATCCTTTGCTGCTGCTCCGGTATCTGGCCATACAAAACCAGCTGGGTCAGACCCCAGAAAGAGCAAGTGCCACAAAGGAGGCTTCACTTAAGAACTAAAATCAGCAATTAGCACAAGAGTATAATTACATAATAAAAGGCAGTAGTTTAAGAAAAAGTATGATGGGTAATTATAAAAGACAATCTTGTATAGAATCACTAAAAGATAGGACATATGGAAAAGCATGACAGGATGATATACGATGAGATAACCATGGGACTATTCAGATAGCTAGGTTACAACCCGTAAACCAAACAAGGACCGGGGTTGTAACCCTTCATCTGAACGGAACTTGGTTTCTCTCACCATTTATCGGCAAGATAAATATAAGAAATCAGGTCAAGTAACAATCTGGAGTGACAATCATTATAGTGACAATCCTTCAATCATTCTGGTACAATCTTACAATCAATCAATTCTAGACAATACTATACTGGACTAGACTCCATTCAAGCAATCACGGCCAATCATTGCCTACGGCTTTCTACATTAACTAACTATGGTTATCACAATCCTAGTTACTAGTAAGATGTAATGAGATGCTCCAAGTAGTCACAGGTCCTGCAGCTATCCAGGTTATCCAGGCAATCATTATAGTGACAATAGAGTTCAATTATTTAAGTGACAATGGTGGGTGCCCCACATAACAGTGGGCTGAAAATGTGCCATACTCGTCGGCAGGCTACAAGTCCAATCATTTGCGGCCGGGATAACGGGATCGCCTGTAACTAGGGAACATCTCTTCATGACTAGTGAATTATACTAATCATTAACCTTAGTCCAATTCAGTAGGTACTCCTGACCGTGGTACTCAGGAGTCCCCTCCTAGACATGATGCAAGACATGACTGGATTATTTGTACAAGCACAATCGCGCACGGTGTCAGGATTAATTATACAGGTCATGTCATGTCAGGTAGCCGTCGCAACAGCTATTCAAGATGTAACAGGTCAGGTTATCATATCAAGCGTACTAGTCAGGAGTGCGCCACGACGGGCCACTATCAGGTCATGCTCAATTATCAATTCTAATAAAATATCAATATACAGGGCTATAGAAGAGCCAAGCTTAAAGAATTAAGACCAAAATTCCAAGAGCCAATGGGTCAAGCAAGGGGTTCAGGGTGCAGCGTACGCACAAGGGCACGCACAACGTACGCACGAAAGCACGCACGCAGGAGAGCTAAAGTACGCACGCAGGAGGGCTGCGTACGAGAAAAGTCACGCACGCAGGAGGGCTGCGTACGAGAAAAGTCACGCACGCAGGAGGGCTGCGTACGAGAAAAGTCACGCACGCAGGAGAGCTGCGTACGCGAAAAGTCACGCACGCAGGAGGGCTGCGTACGCGTAAAAACACGCACACAGAGGAAAGGGTCTTCTTCTCCATGGCTGAGAAAAAGCTCTCATGGCTCCCAAAACTTCAAGGCATCACCACTTGGCCATCCGAACTCCAAATCCGGATTTCCAAGGTTCCAACTTGGGTGAAATTGAATCCTCTCCCACAAAGAAATATCAAAACCCATAAAAATCCAACTTAAATAGGTCAAAACCATGCAAATCCGAAAATAGAGAAAACTTAGATCTAGAACAATGGAGACTCCAAATCACAAAATGCCAAGTTCTAATGTTGATCACCATGTCCTAATCTAGCAAATGGACAAATAAAAGGAGCTCTCTTGTAGAAGCAAGTTGCACTTGCCTATGGGTGTGGAGGAAGAAGAAGAAGAAGAAATTAATGGAGGTTGTAATGAAGAGAGAGAGAGTTAGGTGGGGATTATAAAGATGGTGGTTGTGGTGGAAATGAGGGAGGAGCATAGGCTAAGGTGTTCCAATCATATAGAACCAAACCAAACCAACTCAAACCAATTAAAACCGAGCCAAGCTTAAAACCCAAAATACGAGAAATACCGAAATTCCACAAGTGGAGAAAAATAAAATTACATGCCAAAATCCAGATACGAATATAAATACGAAATACGAAAAATGAGGATGACAAAGTTATATTATCATATTTCTATTTATCTTTTTAGAATATTAAATTGATTTATAAAATTGGTATTGAAGATTTTTTTTTATAAAATTTGTTTAGAAAAATTAGGTGATTTTCATTACCGGTTCAAGAGATCTTACTTTCAAATTCTGTCCTAGATCCCGAGAATTCTTGGACCGACTAACTACCCTGCATGGGAATTCAAATTAGCCAAAGTATAGTGCTATGTAAACACCAAAGAACCGTAGATAATGCAGGACACAATATGTAAAATTGGGTCATCACTTGTATAATTTTCCTTAACTATCAAGGAAGTTTATTGACCAACAGAATAAGAAAACATATTGAGCTCCTCAACATCTTCCAATTAAACCAATGAGGCTCTCAGCCGGTACGGTTTCGAAACATTTTCTTGATCTTCTCTATTTCTGCCTCGTCGATAAAAGAGATCTTCTGTAGCAGCGATGTCTGGAGGTCGTTGTTGAACAATGCCCAGCCCGTTACCTGGAATCCGGGTTCTGTGCTACTGAAGCTGGTAAGAGCCACCGCTCTCGTGTCGCCCTCGTTCACCTGGAGAATTAATTGCCACAAATTAATTTAACTATTTGGACCACCTGCCATGTGTCAGCACCCCATTGATAGATGACAGACTCCGACAAATAGGAAGGGACAATGGGATGCCGAGACGTGGCCCGCGTTCACGTTTTGCGGTCCAAGACCGCGGGCCAAATAGCATTTTTTTTTGGGCCCGGCTATACACACCCCAAGACTTACTAAGGACACCCCAATTACTAAGTACACCCCACATATATTCAATAAAACTTAAAAACATACTAAACACACCCCACTCTTTGACAGAAATGCCCTTTCTAAGCACACCCCACTCTCCTCTCTTCTCAAACTAATAATCCTAAGTACACCCCATTTTTATCTACACAAAACCAAACACTCTCCCACCCCATTTCTATTCAAACCCTTAGCATTCCCTCTCTCCCGAGCGGTCGAACACTCCCCCCCCCACTCTTCTCTTCCCTCTCGTGAAGACCAAGCAGCCGACCCCCCCCTCCAACTCCCGTTCGACTTCAAGGAGTTCCGTTCGACGACAAGAACTCTGTGCTTTGTTACAATGGCTGGCCAACCCGAAGATCGATCCCAAGATGAACCCCAATCCCAACAATATGGTGAGTTTTTTTAATCGAATCTCCCTATTACTCTGAACTTAGTCTGTCGTTTAGGATAAATGAATTAGGGTTTCAAAAACTCGTCAATTTCTAGCCCACGAATTCTTCGTTTTGTTTTTTTTTTTTTTCGATTTCCGCTGTTCTGTCCGAGCCTGGTTGGTCGGGCAGAGAACAGTATGTTCGACAATAAGAAGTCGAACATATAAAATACGTTCGACAGTGATTTGTCGAACACTAACGTATTGCTCGACCTGTAATGGTCGAACAGTAGATGACTGTTCGACCTGTAATGGTCGAACACTAGAATATTGTTCGACCTGTAATGGTCGAACAGTAGAAGATTGTTCGACATGTAATGGTGGAACAGAAGGATTTTGTTCGACCAGTTTTGGTCGAACAGTTTATTTTTAATGTATATTGTTTAGTTTTTGATATTTCATTCAATTTTGTAGGAATGACATATATGAGGAGACGACCTACAGCTTCTACTAGGAGGCGTCGGTTAGAAGAGTTGGCAGCTGCACGTAGCAGTCGGCAAGAAGGAGCAACAGTTGCTCCGATTCAAATACAAGAGCAAAGTGCACGTACTAGTCCAACAGCTGTTGCAACTCAAATTAGCGAGCAGCAACATGCTGGAGAAGAAGAGGCTGAGGAACATGTCGAGGCAGAAGAGGAACATGTCGAGGAAGAAGGTGATGAGGAAGAAGGTGATGAGGAAGAAGAGGGTCTAGACACATCGATGCTAGTCCCAGCTTTAGTCGGCGCCTATCATGCTTTGAAGATCGCGCCTGGAGAACCACCAGAATCTTCGAAGGGGGCGTCTACTAGTAGGAGTCGAAGGCGTCGAAGATCATAGATTCATGTTATGAACTATGTTGGGAACTATGTTGTGAACTTTGTTTTGAACTATGTTAATGAACTATGTGCTTTGTTATGAACTCTGTGCTTTGTTACTAACTCTGTAAATGTACTCAGTTTATGTGAATTTTGCTCAAATATGATCATTTTGAACTCTGCAAATGTACTGAAAATGTGATCACATTGAACTCTGCAAATGTACAGAAAATTGTACTGCTCTGTGATCATTTTGAACTCTGCAAATGTACTGAAAATGTGATCACATTGAACTCTGCAAATGTACAGAAAATTGTACTGCTCTGTGATCATTTTGAACTCTGCAAATGTACTGAAAATGTACTCAGTTTATGTGAAATTGTATGTGCTCATTTTGAACTCTGTAAACTTATTTTTTTTGCTGAAAATTGTACTGCTCGACCACTAAATGTCGAACATCATTCTTCTGTTCGGCAGTTACAGGTCGAACAGTATGGTCATGTCCGACCTGTAATGGTCGAACAGTAGAGTCTTGTCCGACCTGTAATGGTCGAACATTAGAGTCTTGTCCGACCTAAAATGGTCGAACATTAAAGGTCTGTTCGACCTGTCACTGTCGAACAGTAGGCTTTTGTCCGACCTGTAATGGCCGAACAGAAGGATTTTGTACGACCTGTTATGGTCGAGCAGTGTAATTTTCAAGAGTGCAGAATTGAACATCTCAGTACATTGAACAATACAGTACATTGAAAAATACAGAACAGAAGGATTTTGAACAATACAGTACATTGAACATCTCATAAAAATACAGTACATTGAAAAATATAGTACATTGATCTTATCATTGAAAAACATAGTACATTGAACATCACATAAACTGAGTTTCACACTAATCGTCCAAACTAATCGGATCATCATCAGCATGTGAGCTTTTTGAGGGAACACTTTCACGATACTTTTCAATCCGTTGTTTATAAATTTCACCCCAACCAGCAGCACATGGAAGACGCAGAGTAGACCATCTGTTGATAATGGGTGGTAGTGGTGCGTCTGAGGACAAATTTACCTGCATACAAATTTACGTGCATGTAAACGATGAAATGATACAACATCAAACTTACATTAGAAAATAAACTTTACCAGGATGAAATGATTGGTATCAACAAAAGCCATGCATACAAGCCGAGGGTTGGCTGGAACTTCTGTCCTCATGGGTAGAAACATAACGTTGACATCACCGTGCATGTGAACGATGGCCATGTTGTAGGCCGACGCCGCCAAGTAGTACATATCGGGAAATGACCACCAGTACTTGCGGTCAAAAATCGGGGCTACGAAGCAATTCAAAGATGCAAGTACCTGTTTTGGAGACCCCCTAATCAAGTTGCATCTGTCGTATATATCTCCCAAGAGTGTGATCTCTTGGATGAGATCACTACGTACTTTTGGCCAAGATTCCTCCCCCAGCCCTAGTGCATGGGCAATGCATCGA
The DNA here is from genome assembly GCA_029216955.1 of Iris pallida. Taxonomy (NCBI): domain Eukaryota; kingdom Viridiplantae; phylum Streptophyta; class Magnoliopsida; order Asparagales; family Iridaceae; genus Iris; species Iris pallida. The sequence goes on from JANAVB010022593.1 coordinate 4,121,216, forward strand.
TAACCACAATGACCATCCCCTATTACATTTTCCGTACTCAATACATACGGATGATGTTGAGGTGGAACTTGTCCTATATACGCAATATCGGTGGCATTGCGTGATGACTTCCGTCGAACATGTTGCTTTCCCCTTCGGATAGAAGTGAACATTGGTTTTGCCGAAGAAGGTCCATCGAGCATTATAGTTTCATCCAAAGGTGAACAACTATCATGAGCAGACTCAACAATTTCAAATTTGCTTGGTTCACGCTTGGTCGAATGTGAAGTGCGGATTTTCGTTTTACTTGGCCTACCACGAGGTCGTCTGTAGCCCACTGGTTCAAGCAGTGAAGATATCGAAGGAACTGATATCTCCCGAAGTCTTTTCAGCATCAACAACCTTTGAGCATTGGTAGCCGCATCGAACATATGATTAATAGTTCCCATGGTCTCCACCCAACGACTTCGGACATCTGCATCAGCTGCACTGTCCGTTTTGGAGGGTTCATAATCCAACTTCGTCCAAAATTTGTCAACCATATCTAACTGGATAACCTGTCCATCCCGTTTCAACACTGCAAGTTCATGTGCACAAGGCAACCCGCAAGTTTTCCTTAACACACAACCACAAAGGAGGGGATCTACACCGGTATTATCTATACCCTTCATCTCCTCGAATATCCTACCAAGTGCATGATGAGACACCAATCCTCGGATATTCTTAAATAGAGGGGAACTATAACGATGTGGTGCCACGTTAAGGCTCATCTCAAATGAGGCCTTAATTTGGTTGTGTTGAGCGATCAACAAATCATGTATCCTGCTCCATGAGATCTCAAAATTGGATTGACTAGTGCCCAACTGTTTTTTCAATTTTGCATGTGCACTCTCCGCCCTGTGAGTATGAAATTCATACAGTCAAAATCGTACATTAAAACGTAATTAACATAAATATATGCAAACTATGGTCTAAAGATAAGTACCTGCTACTTGTCGTGTTCTCAAAATGCATCACATTATTAGTCCAACAAGAAACAAATCTTTCTTTAAACGGCTCAATCCAATTCTTAATGGCATAGTTAACTGCTTTTGGATAATCGTGGAAATCTTGCTCCAATCTTCTAAGTAACTCATTAAATCTTGGTTGATCTTCGGCAAGAACCAAAGAATTCCATGAGTTGTTAAAAGAATCCCACTTCTCCTTGGTACGAAACAACTTCTTGCAGTTGGCCAATATATTCTTGCTAATATGCCACCGACATAGCAAGTGTGTGGAGCTGGGGAACGTAACGCTTATAGCATTCATAAGTGCTACCTTACGATCAGTCACAATCACCTTCGGTAAGCATGATTGATCCACTAATCCTTTAAGCGTACTAAGCGCCCATATATAATTATCCTCCCGCTCAGCCTCCATATAAACACATGCCACAGAAAATGTAATATTTGTGGATGTGACCCCTACTACTTCCAATAGTGGCATCCTGTACCTGTTTGTCTTGTAGGTACAATCCATCAATAAAATATTAGGAAAAGCCCGCAACAAATCCACGCTTCTCGGGTGAGCATAAAATAGATCCTTCACTTTATCGGTTTGCTCACATCTCCTATCTAAATAGTAGTACTTTTCTGAGTCCAGCTTACCCAACAAGTACTGCATTTGAGACAGGCCCCCATGCTCGACAACTCTATGCTTTTGTCGAGCATTGTAAATTGTCTTCAATGTCGACTCATTCTCGCCAAAGGATTCCTTCAATGTGCTCAATATATCTTTTGGCCTTGCATTGTTCTTCGATAAGTCTTTGACAAGTTGATCTTCACTCGGTGTTAGTCGACCGGCATATGAGTGTCCAACCAAATTGCGTCCGAGTGGGTGATTATGCGAGCCGCATACAACAGTCAATGACCACTGTCCTAGGTCATTGAATTGCACTCCTTTCAATTGAAACGGACAGTCACATTTCTTCGTCCCCGTAAGCTTTTCCCGTCTTGCCTTCTTCGCAATGTTCGCCGAATTTGTTTCAGCAACTTTAGTCTTGGGAGGCCGATATTTACCACCGCGCTCACAAGCCAAAACTATCCGAGCCCGCCTTCCATCCCCGCTATCGGATCGTTTAACCAAAACGACCATATTATGACGTCTTCCTACCGTCTGTGCCCACCTCAACAACGATTCACGATCATCAAATATCTCTTCCGTCTGAAATTCTTCTGAAAAATCCACTTTTTCATACATGGGAAAGTTGACAATGCTCAATTCATTGTTCATTCTAGTGTCATTTGAAGAACTATCCTGAAAAGAACAAGACCCACACTTTACTAAGTTTGAAAAAAAAAATTTCAAAAACCACAGTGCTCGACCATTACAGGTCGTACAAGCATCTTCTGTTCGACAGTAACAGGTCGAACATGTCGAATAACGTTCGACTAAACAGGGTCGGACAATATAAGAAACGTTCGACAACACTTAGTCGAACATCCCTATTATGTTCGACAACAAAAAGTCGAACAGAACATAAAATGCGCGACGAACACAGGTCGTGCATATCGCGAATTTTTTTTCTAGGTTCTCGTTTGGAACGATTCTCATACTAATTTTAATACTTGAAAACGAGCAAGAAGGAGGAAAGAGTACGTACATTGTGTCTTCCAGATGGACCACCTTCCTCCATGATGGCTTCTCAACTTAGAAATTTTCTAGGGTTTTAGGGTTTTGTTGGAGAAGATGATGAAAGAAGAAAGAATGAGGAGGAGGATGATGGTGGGGTGTAATGAGAGAAGTGTTTGGAAAGGATGGAAGGCTGATGGGGTGTGGTGGGATGTGGGGTGTGAAAATGAGATAAAGGTATAACAGTCATTTCACATTGAAGTCATTTATAACTAAATTAACTTGGGGCGCTTAGCAAAGCTTGGGGTGCGTTTAGCCGTGCCCTTTTTTTTTTTCCTAATATTTATTTGGTAGTGTAACTTACAATTTGGTTCTAAAATAAATCTTAAACTCATACGGAAATGATATTTTGCCTCAGGTTTTTTGACTGCCAATTGGCCCGTCTTCACGTAGCAGCAGCCCCATTGGCCTCCCCTGTTAGCCCCGGGTTCCATCTCCTAAAAACTCGGAGCAGGAGACAAATGGGAGGCTGCCACGTGACGATGGACAAATTGGCGGTCACGAAACATGCAGGCAAAATAGTAGTGTCCAAACTCATATTATCTCCATTGAGAAAGAAATATAATTCTTATTATCGATTCTACCGACAGTTACTAAGTTTTTGGTATGCATGTCTGCGGCTTATTGTTATGAAAATATGACTTCGTTGATGAGAAATTATTCGGTGAGTCGGACTCATCGTGCATCTTGATTATCCTCCACTTAATGGTCGGAGCAGCGGCAACCTAGAACAGTCCTTCCTATTCTCGTGCCATCAAGTGGAGAAAAATTAAGATGCACGGTGAGCCCAGCACTTTGTATAATTTCTCCTAGTTGAGAGCATTTTGGATGACATAAATTCGTATGGATCATAATGCATGCCTGGAATTGCAGCAGCCCCTGTGGAACTACCATAGCGTCCCCCTTGTTGAGGGTTTTGTAGTACACTATGTTATCCGACGCGATGAAGCCGCAGCCCATGGTCCCCTCCGTGACGAAGAGGATCCGGTTGGCCCCCCGGCGGCTGTGGAGGGGCATCACGGCGCGGGGGGCAAGTTCGAGCCTGGAGGCGGCGATGCCCAGGCCGTTGAGCGCCGGGAACTGCGGGACGTGTACGAAACAAATAATGAACGTGCTGTTGGTGGTGGAGAAGTCGGGCGGCTCCCCTAGCTTGGAGAACACGAAGTCGTCGACCGTGACATTGGAGGCCTTCTTGCAGGCGTAGCCGTTGGGGGTCTTGGGCCCCTCGAGTCCGCTACGCAGAAGTCCGAGGCGCGAGAGGAGGAGAAGAGGAGAGGGAGGATGAGAATGATAGGAAGCATGGCTGAGCTATGATCAGTACTAGTTACGTTTGCTATATTGTAGTAGAGGTTTGTTAATTAGGGTTTATATATTGGAACGGAGACGGCCGTTCGGCAATAGATGCCATTGTTCGTAGCGTAGTTCCAATTACTTCGTCTTCAACTTTTTGAAAGCGTACAAGTCTAATTTGTATAGATGGCCGGATTATCGATGGATGGTCTAATAACTAATACAATACCGAACTCAGCTCGCTATTGTGCTCAGCAAGAAGAGGCATATATAATCTCTTTGGTTAGGCGGTTTCGCGATCGAATCGCAGGAAGATGTGGATGTGTGTAAAATTTGGAGGCATTGGTTCCAAATAACATGCAAGTTAACTTGCACAAAGTTCCGTTCGTTATGTCGGAAATCACAAAAAAAAAAAAGCTGATACAATTAGTTCTCCATAAACACAACGGTCGACTCTCTGTCTCTCTTGTGATATATTTTCAATTATACTATTTGGCTTCCAAAAAATTTGGGTAATATCATCTCCCATTATGTGACATCTGACATGACAGTTGATGTAATAGTTGACATGACATATTTTAACCAAAAAAAATAATTATCCAATATTTTTAATGTTAATATTAATATTAATATTAATATTAATATTAATTTTAATATTAATTTTAGGGTGCTGCTATTAGCACTCCTAAAATGTTATTCAGCACTTCTCTTTAATTTTTTTAACTTTCAAATTACAAATCTATCCCTAGATTAAATATATCATTAATTTGTGCATGTATGGAGGGAGTAGTGTAGGATGACATTTTAGGAATACCAATAATGTTAATGCAAGGGTAAATTTGGAATTTGAATATTAAAAATTTAAAGAGGAGTGCCGAATGACATTTTAGGAGTGCAATAGCAGCACCCTAATTTTAATGTTAAGGTTAACTTTAATGTTATGGTTAATCTTAATGTTTAATATCATGTTAGTTTAATGTTAATTTACTATTAATTTTAATTTTAATTTTAATTTTAATTTTAATTTTAATTTTAATTTTAATATTAGTGTTAAATTTTGTCATGTCAGAAACTATGTCATATGGCACATAATGGGAGGTGGTATCACCCAAAATTTTGGGAGCCAAATAGCATTTTTGATATATTTTGGGTGGGGGCTTGTGAGCACAACAGTTTTCTCATAAACGCCAAATATTTAGTAATATAGACAATGTTTTTAATGCAGGCTTAGATGGTGCAGAGCTCTGTACTCTCGTAATGGCCAACTTATAGGCACGGATACAACATCTATGGAATAATTCCATTTTGAGAGTTATTTGTGGGGTTTATAAGATACTCCATCTCTTTTAATTTGTAATCCAATACACAGATCTACGAGTTCATGTTGGAAAAGTAAATCAAATTTGTGTCTTCAAAGAGTCGAGTTCATTCCATTCATGCATTTAAGAATACAAAGAATCATGTTCATTATTCTTAATGTAACTTGAGTCATGTAAATAGCTATATGTATGCAAGTATTTTGAGAAAGAAAAAAGTTGATTATTCAGCCAATAAAATCAAATATCATCTTTGTATCCTACAAAGTGGTCGGTATCATATCCAAAAAAAAATTGTCCACCTCAAACAACAACATTGTCTCTCTTGTGACTCATTTCAATGGTGAAAAATATGATTATTGGAACGATCTCATGAAACTAGGTCTTGAATCTCAAGATCTACATGATGTTGAAAAAGGAGTGGAGCAACCAGGAAATCAACTATCCGACACACAAAAAAGGATGCTGAAAGAAAAAGAAAAAAAAGACAAGATAACATCTACCAACCAGTCTATGAAAGTATATCCAAGGCAAAAAGCTTCAAGGAGGCGTGGACAATTCTTGAGACAACATATTCTGGCCAAGATCAAATGAAAGAGATACACCTAAAAGCTTTAAGAGCAGAGTGAGAGAAACTAGAAATGAAAAATAGTGAAAAGATTGAAGAATGTTTTACTATGTGAACTCTATTATGAATCAAATGAGTTCATATGGAGAAATTTTAGAAACTCAAAAAGTTGTTGAAAAAGTTCTTCAAAGTCTACCAAGCAAATATGATTATGTTGTAGTTGTTATTGAAGAAACTAAAGATCTTGCATCTCTGTCTTTGGATAGCTTACAAGGAAGATTAGAAGCTCATGGATTTTGAATTAACAAAAGATATTCTCAAAGTGTTTCTTCTCAACCTGATCAAGCTCGCAAGTCCAGTGTCACATATACGGAAGGTCGTGGTTCTTCTCATAACAGTGGACGCGGAAGAGGCAGAATTTTTTGTGGTCGAAATACAATTTTGTATGGTAAAGGAAGAGGTTATTCCAGCAATAACCAAAATGAAGAAGAAGAATACAATTTCAACTCCAGATACTCACAAAGAGGACAAGGTTGTGGACATCAAAGAGGAAGGCAGGGTCGGCCCTGAGTTCATGGGAGCCCTACGCAAAATTTTAAAATGGGGCTCATATATAATATATATCTAAAATTAAAAGTTGAAATTAAAGTAAATTAAAGTAAGAATTGAACCCAATACCTCTAGTGTACAAATTTAACATAATAACCACTACACCACAATTTTTTTTGTACTAAAAGCGGATCATGTTACATATTAGTTCTATTTTAGATACAAGATTATCTATATATATATATATATATATATATATATATATATATATATATATATATATATATATATATATATATATATATATATATAGGGTCCTGGGCGGTCTCCCTGACCGCCCTGGAGGAAGGAGTCATGGCTGTTTTGAATGTTATTATTGCCACAAACCAGGTCACACAATCAGTGAATGTCGGTATAAGCAAGAAGATGACAAGAAAAAAAAACATACTACGTACATGAAGCAAGACATGAAGAAAGAGGTAACCATCATGACACTTTGTTGCTTGCTTGTCATGGTGATAATTAACTTGGATAATGTGTACGGTATCTTGATAGTGGTGTCAAGCATATGACGGGAAGTAAGAATTTATTTACAAGCTTAACAAAATCTGATCGTGGCCAAGTAAAGATTGGTGGTGACAAAGCATACAAAAGAGAAAGAGTTGGTGAAGTAACTTTCAAAACAGTATCATAAAGTATTGAGAAGCTGGGAGATATATACTACATCACAGGGCTAAAAAGTAATCTTCTAAGTGCTGGTCATCTCTTAAGAAAATGGTTTGATATTCATTTCCAAAACAATGCTTTTTTTTGTCGAGGAACATTCAACTTGTTGTGAAGATTGATATCACATAAAACAATCTGTTTCCACTAAGACTATATACTTCTAACTTGTTTTGTTTCAGTAGTGTTGACAGTGGAAGCTCAGAGCTATGACATGACAAGTTTGGGTATTTAAACTATGGAAGCTTGATACAGTTACTAACAAAGGAGATGGTCAGAGGGCTACCTCAAATTTATTCTACATACGGAAGATGTTTGTGAAGATTGTCACATGGAAGCTGCATAGATCTTCATTCCCTTTATGTTCCTCTTTGTGAGCCAATAAGCCACTTCAACTTGTTCATTCAGATTTGTCTGGACCAATGCAAGTTACATCTTATGGAGGTAATCCAACATCTAGTGGATGAACAAGCACGGTTTACCCGTCTTTCTCATCCTGTAAGTTTCTCTTAAAATTTTTGGACCTCATTTCTTCTATTCTCAACTTTTTGGTTACTTAGAATTGTTAAGCACACGACCAAACTGTACATTTGTGATTCTTCTTATGTTATAAAAAAATAATATAAAAATTGAAATTCTTTTTTCTCACAATGACAAGTTTGGTCTTTCTGAAGCTTTTTCACTTTTGAGACTGAATTTTGCTCGATTTTATAAGATTCAATCTGCAGGGGGGGTACTTTGACAACAACAACAAAAATGCAAAATGAGCAAAAGTGAAAATATTTTCAGAAGGTGCATCCAAATATAAGAAAAAAACATAAAAAGTGACATGAGGCTCCCGCTAATACAAGGGTTTGGGAGATGGTCAAGATGTACACATCCATAACCCCAATATACAGAGAGGTTGTTCCTGATCATACTTGTATCCTCCAAGATGCAAGTGTTAAGCCTTACCATCACGGCAAACGGTAACTAGATTAGCAAATTCTTGTCATATGTATAAATAAAACATCACTTTGAAGAACAACAACATAATCCAATACTACAAGCATGTTTCAGTAATTTTTGAAAATTTTGAGTTCTTCGGTAGACATCGTGGAAGATGAGTATATATTTGGGAAATCATTTGTCAGATACTTCATGCTGCCATTTCCAAAAACTTTACCAACCAAATATATTCTCGTGTTTGGTGGAAACCCCACTGCCTTAAGGAGAATCGAATCCCCTTTCTCATATGTGAAAATTGTCATCGCAACCCATAAAGACAAGCATGTTATTTTCATATATGTAACTGAGAAGATAAAATTCAGAATGCAGATGGTCATGCAGAGGCAAAAGGACAAGTATAGTTAATGCACGATGCCAATGTCATGTTCTTGATAATATTATTAAGTATTAACCAGTATGCTAAATAATTAGGATATGAATTTTTTATCAACACATTTATCAATGCATATTTTACATCTATCAATATATGCATATGCGTTGCACGTATTTATTATTAGAAAGATTAAAAGTCGCTTATAGTCAAAATTTGTTCATTATTCTCCAATGAATAAATGATGCTAAACAAAGTCAATTTTTAAAGCCTCATTTTATAGATACTCAATGCCTTTACGAGTTGTTATAATTAGAAATATCAAAGGACAACTCTTGTATTTACCTAGATACCAGATATTAATCCATTTAATTAGTAAATATAATAAATGGTGTTTTTTGAAAGAAAACTTCCACGGTGAAGCCTACGTTTGGCATTATATAGTAGAACACGAGTTTTGTCTCCAAGGCCTCGTTTGGTTCGCGGAATGAAAGGGAAAGGAAATCAATTCCTTGGCATTTTCTTTCCTTTGGAAAATTATAATTCTATTGATTTTTCTTTCTAATGTTTGGAAATGCAAGGAATTTGGAAAGGAAAGTGAATACTTCAATGTGGAAAAGTGATTCATTGCTTCGATTGATGGAATCACTTTCCACCGTAATTTTCCTTCCATTGGGATCACTTTTCTTTCCTCCTCAATTCTTTTGTCACCGAAACATAGGAAAGTAATCACTTTCATTTCCCAACACGATGATTCCCCTAACCAAACGAGGCCTAAGGCCACATGTTAAGGATAACTAATACATAGTTTTTTTTTTACTTTAAAAATTGTTATCAACATGCAATAAACAATTTTTTTTATTTGTTTGCATTGAAAAAAGTCATAAAGACCCAATAAAATATATTTTTCAATACTTTTTTTTTTTGCATTTAAGTCTTGATAATATTTTCCCATGAAAAAATTAAAATTTTAATGTTTATTGTGTGATAACAATTTTCAAGGTAAAAAAAATATGTATTAATATTCTTAAACAAAATATGTACAATACATACATCTTAAGTGAAAGATGCATTGATATATATTTGGTAAGAATATCTATGTAAATTAAGCAATTATAATCTATTAAGGGCACATGTTAACAAAAAATGTATCAGAAAATTTATTTCAATGATACACATTTTAACAAAATTGGCTAAAAGATAAGAAGTTTTGAGAAATTTAGAATGGAAATACAGGCAAAAATTAGGCATGTCCAATTTCCGCCAGACCGTCTCGCGAAAACAGAGCATTTAATTTTTATTTTATTATTATTTTTTTGTTTGATTTGGTTTATCTTTTAGCATGATTTAGTTTAAACATTTAGTTTGTTTAAATCTACCAGTTAATTTGTTATTATCTATACTATAGATAATAACAAAATATATAGTTAATATTTTTTTATATGTAATCAATATATATCAAGTAATTGATTTTGTTTATATATATATATATATATATATATATATATATATATATATATATATATATATATATATATATATATTTTAATATATATATATATATATATATATATATATATATATATATATATATATATATATATATATATATATATTTTAATATATATTTTTATATATATATATATATATATATATATATATATATATATATATATATATAAAATATATATATATATATATATATTATATATATATATATATATATATATATATATATATATAAAAAGAAAAAATATATATATATATATATATATATATATATAAAATATATATATATATATATATATATATATATATATATATATATATATATATAGTCCCCGAGGCCATAGTCCATTGGGAATAACGAGGCACCCAGCGTGGAGGGCGCGGATTGAGCCTCCTTGGGAGCATGCTCCCAAGCTCCATTAAGAAGTGGACACCCAAAAATAAAAAATAAAAAAAATTATATATATATATATATATATATATATATATATATATATATATATATATATATATATATATATATATATAAACATTTGTGTGTGTGTGGGTGTGTGTGTGTGTGTGTGTGTGGGTGTGTTTTAGTAAACAAATTAATTGTTATATTTTTATTTATATAATTATTTGTGTCAATAAAAATTATATGTCCAAATAAATATAGATAATAATAAATTAATATAGATAATAACAAACTAATATATTAGTATACAAATAAATAAATACATACAAATAAATATATACAAATTAATTTGTATAATAACTAATGTATTTTTGTTATTATACACATTATTTATTATACAAAGAAAAACAAATAAAATATATACAAATTAATTTGTAAAATAAATATATTAACAAATGTAATAACAAACTAATATATTAGTATACAAATAAATATGCACAATAAAATAATATATTAAAATGATTTTCTATAATAACTAATATATTTTGTTATTATACATATTAATATATTTATTTGTATATATTAATTTGTTATAAAATAAATATATATAAAATATAATATTATATATATATATATATATATATATATATATATATATATATATATATATATATATATATATATATATATAAACCATGGCCCGCGGACAACGCCACACAGCCAGCCTTGGCCCAGGAGTCGTGGCCACTGCCACCCAGCCGCTCCCATGGGGGTTCGATCCCAGGATCTCACCCCCGTGTGCCAACGGTCTTACTGGTGCACCACCGTGCCATTTTGGGGCCTGAGGTTGTACTTTGTTTAGGCATCTTCATTTTGGAGCCTATAGATACTAGTAAATCCACGTGCTATACACGTATAATAACGTATAATAAGAATATTATCCAATTATAGTTTAATATCTCTTCTAACTCATGTGGTTAAGGTGCAAGGTATTTTTCTTATTTGGTTTAGTTCAATTTCTCATGTTGACAAATTTAAACCATTTTCAACATTTTTTTACATAATTCATTTTTTTTAAATAAGATGGACCGTGATATAATGACGGCTTAGATGGTTCACTTTTGAGCCGTTTTGAAGCCTCATTATATAGTGAAAGATAAGATATGTTACTTTTCAAAAACCAAAAAATATCTATATATTGCTAATATAGATAATAACAAAATATATTAATTGATATATAACTTTTTTTATAAAAAATATTAACCAATATATTTTGCTATTATCTATAGTATAGATAATAATAAATGAACTAATAGATTAAATCAAACTAAAAGTTTAAAACAAATCAAACGAAAAGATAAACCAAAACAAGCTAAACCAAATAAAATAAAGCAAATGCTCTATTTCTGCCAGATATGTTGACGGAAATTAGATATGTCCAATTTTGGCTGCCTATACCCGACTTTTGTCTATCCCCGACTTATGTCTTCCACCGGAAAGTGTTAACGTTCTGACGAGCTTCTTCATCCTTGGCTGGCCCAACCAAGTAGATGGTGCGGTCCTCCTGAGATTCGAACTCCTGAACCTGTCCACCTTCGTGTCTGAACTTGAAGCTCCCCCATACACTTGCGTCCTCGAGCAGAACATCACGCACTGTGCATGCCGTCGATGACCCACAGCTCCCCCTGAACTGTGTGAATGATGATGCTCCCGCCTCAGATTGAGTTTGCTGCAAACCTTGATCTCCTTTCTGGCGCCTGCTGAAACCGATATCGCTCCGTGAAGCTTTGGCAAACCACCCATCGCCAAAACCGGATCCGTAGAGCAACCTCCACCTGGAGACCGACCAGCTGTCATGGGACCGACAGACTGACCCTCAATCTTTGACTCACCACCATTCGTCACTTTGTCTCGACGAACCAAATCCTCCATATCCCTCAAAGCACCTAGAAGCCCCTCCTCAGCAAGTTCTCGACAATCCACCTCCTTTCGAGCACCCCTCAAGCCTACATCCGGTGTCTGTGGCCTACATGTACAGCTCAGCGGCTTGAGCCTGTACATGCCACAACACAAATCTTCCCGAGCCAGCTGTTGCGAACCCTTCACAAGCATCTAATGTTTGTCTCCAAATAGACTACGACAGCCATCATCTGCCAGCCTCCCTACCGAAACCAAGTTGTAGCGCAAACTCGGTACATGTCGCACACCCTTAGGAACGAGCTTCTCACCAAGCTCCGTTGTCAAGTGAACATTATCGATGCCTACAACTACAGCTGTCCACTTGTCGCCCATCTTCACACGTCTAAATCTGCCACCACGGTATGACGTAAAGATCCTCCTATGTGGAGTGGCATGATACGACGCCCCCGTGTCCATGACCCAGTTGCCGTCTTGACACATGCCACACGGTTCCTCTGGTTCGGTTGATGCGGTAATGATATCTCCCATTGCTGTGAGATCCTCCTGATCGTCCTTGCCTTTTGCCTTTCTCAGCTTTGAGCTTCATGCAGTTCCTCTTGATTTAACCCATTTTGCCACAGTAATAGCAGCCCTTCTTGCGGTCCACAATCGCAAGATTCTGAGAACTCCCCCTTGTCTTCGTCTGTGAATTGAGTCTTTCCTTCCCGTAGGAAGTAACTAGAGGGGACTCCTGCGACGATTCTACTTGCTTGCGTCGGACCTCCTCGTTCAACAAGCTACTTTTGACTGCCTCCATCGTGACAACTCCATCAGGCGCGGAGTTGCTCACCGACACCACCAACGTCTTCCAGCTTTCCGGCAGAGAACTCAAGAGCACTAGGGCCTGAAGCTCATCATTATCACCATCTTTATCGCAGACAGCTGATTGATGATACCCTGAACATCGTTCAGATGTTGTGCCACTGGGGCACCCTCCGTGTACTTCGAGTTGACTAGTTGGCCAATAAGAAATCACTACAACAGAAATACCTTTTAATGACGGCTAAAAACCGTCATTAATGACCAACCATGACGCTTTTTTTTCCAAAGAAAGCGTGATGAAAACGGGTGTTATAAATGTTTTTTAAAAGCGTCATAAAATAAACGTCATGAATATGATGAGTTTCTGCTACACTTATTTTCAGCGTAGTTTGAAAGCGTTATGAATAGATAATCTCTATAGACTCAATTCAGCACATTTATAACGCTCAATTCTGCACATTTATATATTACTTTCCAAAAAATTATAGATCAATGCTCAATGTTGCTCAATTCAATTTCAAAACATTCATTTTGAACCATATTCACAAGAAAACATCTAAATGTCATAGAGTACCATTTAATCCATTTACAAATATATACATAATATATATCACCATCTTCATTACATTTTTTCAAAATAGGACATCCAAATACATATATTTACAACTACTACAAGTAAGTAGACCCTCAAAACTATTAGTACATTGGCTTCAACTTTGAGCACATCAAAACTGTCGGCATCACGTAGCAAAACCCTGAAAAAGATAAATAAAAAATATTACCAAAAGACCACTTCATGTCTTAAGAGTTGGTACCAAGTTTCCAACAAGAAACTAGCAATTGAGGATCATGTAATAAAATACTTTCATATACATTGAATCTAAAATTAAATCGACATGAAAGAAATAAGGGGTAAAAAAGTATTAAATACCTACCTGTAATTAAAGGGCCTGAATGTAATTTGGTGCAATTTAATTGGTGCAATTTAGGAGCATTCTCAAAGTTCCCGTAGTCTAAAAAAGGGCCTTAGATGAAGTGTATGGAATCACACTCATCTCCTCGACACATTAAGACAGAACAAAAAGGAATGGCATTTACAAACTGAAAGGATATCTCCAGCAATTTTATATTTTTCAAACTAAATTGTATGAGAATAGATTAGTAGGTAGAAGAAAAAGCTTACAGCTTTGAAGTGACACAATCAGGATTTTTGAAAAATGTTATCCGGGACCCCAATCTCATTGTACTTCCCATGTGTGTTCCTGATCCCTGCATTCACAAATTGATGTGGTCAAGAACTACCATCTTTAGTGGTTGAAGCACAAAGTAAACAGTGTTGATAAACAAAATACCTCAGGCATGAAAATAACAACAGGATGTGGTGTTTGAGAGTCGAATTCTTCACTATTTGCCCTTTCCAATCCCAAAACCTAATCATTACACAATAAACGGAGATAAAATGTCATTCAGGGAAAAGACTACAATTTTACATCATAACAGCAGGTTCTGCAAAAAACAGAAGATACACATACATATCTGGAATATTCTATAACAGATATCTGCAACCCCAAGCAAATCCCAAGATAGGGTATTCTCTCTAGCAAACTTCGCTGCCAATATCATTCCTGGCACGCCACGGTCACCAAATCCACCAGGAACCAAAATGCATGCACAACTCTAAATTTAAATAATGTCAAAATAGTCATATAGAGGCCTGGATGTTTAAGTTATTGATGTAAATAAAGAGGAAATCTCAACATATGCCACAAGTATCACACAATTGAAAGGTTATCCATCAGAGTTGTACCTTTAGAGTTTCCCATGCTGAAGCATGTGCTTCTGGTGTCTGTATAAGAAAAATTGACTTAGAGAAACTACACTATTAGAAGATTAGATTAGATGCCCTAGTAGAATTGAAGTATGGGACCTATACCATTCTTGCACTTTCATCTTCTAGATCTGATGCAGCAATCCATTCAACTGATGGCCTCAGAGAGCATGCAACACAGGCATGTAGGAGAGCCTAACATAGAGTAGCTTGTTAATTACACCAATTGAAAATAATTTCAAGAGATGGATGGCTGCAACTTTTTCGTCTCACTATAGGATTATCCATTAGCCTATGTATTTTGAAAACAAAAGACGCCATTGGGAAGTGGAATTATTCGGATGCCTTATACTTTAGAGGACTTGCTTGAAATAAGGTGCTAAAGGAAAAGAAAAGAAAAGAAATTTATAATGCTTATTATTTATAACTGTGAGCAATTACACAAAACAGTAAGTGAAACAAATGAGGCAAGGATCTCAGGATCTAGGATGAGTGAGTATATACTTAAATCAACATTATAGCTTAATGTTCACGATCCTGACCCCATTAAAACAAATAGTATAAGGATCAGTGGCTCTAATCTTTATATTAACTAGTGCTTTCATTCACAAAAAAAACCTTATTATAAGTTTCATTTCAAGACTAAGAAATGCTACAGATAACAATTACAAGACTCTTAAATCTTTGCATAAATTACAGTCGCACATTTACTACAGATAAATAAGCATCTGACAAACCCGTAAACTTTCCAACCATCGCAATTTTAACCTGCAGAATTCACCAGATATAACATTTTGGAAGAAAAGATGCACAGAAACAGAACGAGGGATTATTGTTTACTAACAGTGCCAGAGAGGTTGTCATATGTCTCGACCATCTTGGTCCATGCCTGGAAATTTGGTGGAGCGGCAATCCTAAAAATAAGATTGGCAAAGTCAGTCTTATCTGGTGTTTAGTGTCCAATTTATTCCACACATGAAAATCTATGTCAAACAGAATAATGGATAACACCAAACTCTGAAACCTGCCTGCCATAATTTAACTGTCTTAATATAGCCTCATGAGCATGTTGCTTCTGCACGGAGATTGTCAGTCAGAAGACTCAGACGATAAAATTAAAATGATTTGAACCACAATACCACAAAAAGCTCAGACATTTAACAGCATAAAAAAAAGCTACAAACTTCGACCACCGCCATACTTGAGGATGTCGAAGCGGTCGCGGGCGAAGTTGATGCAGGCGTTGCGCGCGATGATCCAGTCGCAGGAGAAGTCGAAGCCCACCTCCTTATGGACCTCCTCCGCTAGCCCGCCCTCGGCGGAGGAGAAGGAGGTCCGACGGTCGAAGTAGTTCTGGTGGCCGAGGAGCTCGAGGAGCTCGATCCACTCTGGCCACGGGTGGATCACCTCCACCTCCTTCTTGAGGAAGTCGGTGATTTCAAAATTAGGGTACTCGATCATGGGGACGTTCGCCAGCGGGAGGAGCACCTGGGAATTTCAAAATTAGGGTTCAGAGATTTTAAGGGTTTTCTAGGGTTAGGGTTTGGTGAGACGTACTTTTGGGCGCTCGAGAGTGATGGGACGGAACTTCTGGGCGAAGCTGTCCGCGAGGAGGACGGCCTGGAGAGTGGTTCGGGCGAGTTCGTCGGGGTCATCGGAGTTGGCACGGCCGCCGCCGTCTTTCTTCTGTGCCATTGGAGCCGCCGATGGAGCCGGGTAGAGAGAGGGAGTGGACTAGGGGTTTACGTACGAAGCGGTCTGAGCTGAGATATTTGTGGTTCGGGTTAGGGTTTTGGAGTTGGGGGAAAGGAAGGAGAAGAAGAGGAGGAGAAGGAGAAGACCAGAATGGGGGAGAAGAAAATTTTTGATGAAGCGCGGGCTGTTCTCAGCATTTTGCCCAAAAAATTGAACTTAAAAATATTACAAGTTTGCCACCGCTCTAAAATATTAATAACGTTTTGTTTTATAAACGTTATAAAAAGTCCAAAATTAGCCCAAACCGTCATAGAAAAAAGGTATTTCGAACTTTCATAACGCTTTTTTATCAGCCGTCATGAAATCCACTTATCAAGCGTCATTAATAGGTCTTTTTGTTGTAGTGAATGCCTTATTGTCAGCCGTCTTCCTTTCGTACAGCGAATGCAGCTTCTCCCAGAATGCTTTTGCCGAACTCTCCATGGACACGTGGTAAAACACCGAATCATCCAACCATTGGCGGATGAATCCAACGGCCATCCGATCCAGTCGTTTCTAGTCTTCAGCAGCTTTGTCTATTGGCTTTGCGTTATCGCCCTCCAATGGACCATGAAAGTCCTTGCACCAGAGTAGATCTTCCATCCTTGGCTTCCAAATTGCCCAGAGGGTAGGTGATCATACGAGTGTTCATCTGCTCCGTAGACATGGTTGCCAGAACCTCCAAAGTTCTAATACCAGATGTTGGGAATCGGATACGTCCTCCTGCGCTCCGATACCGTGTCTGAGACATTGCCGCAGCGGAAACTTAGGCCAACCCACCTGAAATAACCAACCCCCATCTAACGGACACCAAGCACAGATAAAGACAAGTATATGGCGGTGACTACGTCACCTGGACAAATCCCAAACTTTATAACTCAGATGAAATTATAAGATTGACAAAAACTAATGTTTAACCATTTGCCCTAATAGGTTCAACCCCCTCACCACACTCAAGAAGAAAAGAAAGATTACAATTGAAATCGCTCACCAACCCGTAGCAATCTTCCTAACCGAAGTTGACGACCCCTCGATTAGATCTATTCTTCCTTCTATCTTGGATGACGAAGTCCTAAGAGCAAAGTGCGAAACTTTTTCTTAGATTTCCTGTGGATGAGTACCTCGAATCTCCACTTTTTGTGCTGTGCTTTGTGCCTCCACCCTCACCCCATATATATAGGATGAGAAAAACCTATTTTAGGTCATAATAGGATTTCTTAAATAGTAAGCCCTCAAATAAGAATCCTACTACACCTAAAATAGCCGATCAACATCCTATTTTAGATTATAATAGGATCTCTTAAATAGGAAACCTTCAAATAAGAATCCTATTATATCTAAAATAGCCCAACACTAATTATGGACATCCAGATCAAATTAAATCAAATATTTAATCAGATTTGGACTCCATAAATATGCTATTACCAAATCCAGACTGGACTCCAACATAAAGTAGGAACATGAGAGGTAGATAATAGAAATTACTGAAATCCCTTTTGGCCCGCGAGGGGTGACTGCGTGCGTGACCGCGCGCAGACATGTCACCCACCTACTGGTCCCCATGCACCACATCGGGCCCACCCCACCTCCCCTCCAATGAGCATGCGACACGTGACGTGTAGGTCAGGACTGCGGTCCAAATCCGCGGGCAACGTGGCACTGCTCTAGAAATTAATCTAGGTCTTACATAAAAATTTATTTTTAAGGTATATGGATCCAGTTTAATATCACACCTTATATGTCAAGTCTGCTTAGGATGACATTTCATAGGTTATGCTGGTTGGTCATCTTACATGGAAAACATGGTCGCTAGAGGGTAGGTGAGTTGGACGACCGTCCCAGACCCCTCAATAGATAAGGTCCCAAAACATGTTTAAGGTTACTTACTAGTCCAACCAACACTTACAATGGAAAGGGTCAAACAGGCTAAACCCACTTAATTAGTACTCTGTAGTAATTGTTTTAGTAGGAAGACAGTCCAAAGAAGACCTACTCACACTTATAAATAGTAAACTTTAGTAACCAAGATGGCAATAACATAAAGGCTTAATTGCTACTTGATACCCTCAACTATTACCGTTTTTCAACTTGGTACCCTAAACTTTTTTTCGTAACAACTTGATACCCGGATATTATTTTGGACAAAAATGCCCCTATCCCTAACCCCCCTCCCCCCTGCTAGCTTCGCGCCCCCCTCTGCTTGCTCCGGCCGCAGCTTCCCCCCCCCCCCACCCCCCCTCTGCTCGCTTCAGGCCACCCCCCCCCCCCTCTCGCTCTGGCCGTTCGCCCGCTCCCGCCTCTCCCCTAGGGCTCGGCAGCGGGAGGAGGGGGGGCTGGGAAGGGGGGTGCGGGGCGGGAGGCGGGGCGGGAGGCGGGGCAGGGGTTGGCCGGAAGCGAGGAGGGAGGGGGGGGGCGGTTGGCCGAAAGCGAGGGGGGGGGGGGGGGGGGTCCGGTCGGAGCTAGCAGGGGGGTGGCTGGAGTGGGGGAGGGGGTGGAGGGAGGGAAGGGATAAGGGCATTTTGGGATTTTTTAAAATGTTAGGTATTAAGTTGGAAAAAAAAAAATAGTTGAGGTATCAATCTGTTACGAAAAAAAGTTTAGGGTATCAACTTGAAAAAGTGTGATAGTTGAGGGTAGCAATTAGCAATTAAGCCTAACATAAATTAGGTATTTATCATTACCAGTTCAAGAGATCTTACTTTCTAAACTTTGTCCTAGGTTCTGAGAATTCTTGGACCGACCCTGAATGGGAATTCAAATTAGCCAATATAGTCTAAAGACAACCTTCATCTATTATAATCCTGGACACTCCAGGACACAATATGTAAAATTGGGTCATCACATATTTAATTTTCCTCAAGTATCAAGGAAGTTTATTGACCGACACATCAAGAAAACATTGAGCTCTCAACATGTTCGGAACCAAATGGGGCTCTCAGCCAGTACGGTTTCGAAACATTTTCTTGATCTTCTCTATTTCCGCCTCTTCGATAAAAGAGATCTTCTGTAGCAGCGATGTCGGGAGGTCGTTGTTGAACAATGCCCAGCCCGTTACCTGGAATCCTGGTTCTGTGCTACTGAAGCTGGTAAGAGCCACTGCTCTCGTGTCGCCCTCGTTCACCTGGAGAATTAATTGCCACAAATTAATTTACAAGTATTGAGAAAATAATATTTAATACGACAATATTTGGACCACCTGTCATGTGTCAGCACCCCATTGATAGATGGCAGACTCCGACAAATAGGGAGGGACAATGGGATGCTGAGACGTGGCCCGCGTTCACGTTTTGCGGTCCAAGACCGCGGGCCAAATTGTATTTTTTCTAATATTTATTTGGTAGTGTAACTTACAGTTTGGTTATAAAATAAATCTTAAACTCATATGGAAATGATATTTTGCCTCAGGTTTCTTGACCGCCAATTGGCCTGTCTTCACGTAGCAGCGGCCCCATTGGCCTCCCCTGCTAGCCCCGGGTTCCATCTCCTAAAAACTCGGAGCAGGAGACAAATGGGAGGCTGCCACGTGACGATGGACAAATTGGCGATCACGAAACATGCAGGCAAAATAGCAGTTTCCAAACTCATATTATCTCCATTGAGAAGTCGGGCGGCTCCCCTAGCTTGGAGAACACGAAGTCGTCGACCGTGACATTGGAGGCCTTCTTGCAGGCGTAGCCGTTGGGGGTCTTGGGCCCCTCGAGTCCGCTACGCAGAAGTCCGAGGCGCGAGAGGAGGAGAAGAGGAGAGGGAGGATGAGAATGATAGGAAGCATGGCTGAGCTATGATCAGTACTAGTTACGTTTGCTATATTGTAGTAGAGGTTTGTTAATTAGGGTTTATATATTGGAACGGAGACGGCCGTTCGGCAATAGATGCCATTGTTCGTAGCGTAGTTCCAATTACTTCGTCTTCAACTTTTTGAAAGCGTACAAGTCTAATTTGTATAGATGGCCGGATTATTTGGATAGATGGCCGGATTATTGAGGGATGGTCTAATAACTAATACAATACCGAACTCAGCTCGCTATTGTGCTCAGCGAGAAGAGGTATATATAATATCTTTGGTTAGGCGGACGGTCTCGCGATCGAATCGCAAGAAGATGTGGATGTGTGTAAAGTTTGGAGGCATTGGATTCAAATAACATGCAAGTTAACTTACACAAAGTTCTGTACGTTATGTTGGAGATCACCAAAAAAAAAAAAAACTGATACAATTACTTCTCCATAGACACAACGGTCGACTTTCTGTCTCTCTTGTGATATATTTTCAATTATACTATTTGGCTTCCAAATAATTTGGATAATGCCATCTCCCATTATGTGACATCTGACATGACAGCTGATATAACAGTTGACATGACAAATTTTAACCAAAAAAAAAAAAAAATCCAATTTTTTTAATGTTAATATTAATATTAATATTAATCTTAATCTTAATCTTAATATTAATTTTAGGGTGCTGCTATTAGCACTCCTAAAATGTAATT
The DNA here is from genome assembly GCA_029216955.1 of Iris pallida. NCBI lineage: Eukaryota > Viridiplantae > Streptophyta > Magnoliopsida > Asparagales > Iridaceae > Iris > Iris pallida. The sequence goes on from JANAVB010022593.1 coordinate 4,142,305, forward strand.
CAACACTCCTCTTTAATTTTTTAACTTTCAAATTACAAATCTATTCCTTGATTAAATATAGCATTAATTTGTGCATGTATGCAGGGAGGAGCGTAGGATGACATTTTAGGAGTGCCAATAATGTTAATGCAAGGGTAAATTTAAAATTTGAATATTAAAAATTTAAAGAGGAGTGCCGAATGACATTTTAGGAGTGCAATAGCAGCACCCTAATTTTAATGTTAAGGTTAACTTTAATATTATGGTTAATCTTAATGTTTAATATCATGTTAGTTTAATGTTAATTTACTATTAATTTTGTGAAACCCATAATTTGCAGATAATTATTAATTAGTGTTTTCATTAATATTTCAAGATTATTATTATCATAAATATATTATTATTAAATATTTTTGGGATGGAAAGAATTTCGAAAAATTATTATAACAAGGATTTTTGTTTTCGGACCCAGACCCGAGTCCGAGCCCAGACCCAGGCTTGAGCCCCATTCTTTCCTATTTCTTAATCTGATTATTTGGACTGAGGATTATTATAAAAAAAAAAAAAGAATTTATTTGGGCTGGTCCCGTGGGACCAGCACCCCATCACCACATGATTTGTTAAACCCAGCTCCCCCACGATTTGGTAAAAGCTCTCCTATTTTTCCTCCTCCCCTTTTTGCTACTGTCCACACATAAGAACACTCCCCCACTCCCCATTGTTTACTCACGCACCCCCATCATTTTTCCCCACTCTTCCTCATAACAGAACACTCCCCCTTCACGTTCACAGAGAAGAGAAAGCATACTTATTTCACTTCTCTACACACTCTCCCTAAAAAACTCCACTCTGTTGGGAAACCCCTCTTCCAACTTCTCCGTACCTAACCCCTCACCCCAAGCCCTAATTTTCCGCGGCCGAGCTCCCCTCCGGCGCGTGGTCACCGGCCATCCCCGAGCGCGGCGCCGACCCAGCGCGCGGCTCCCCGCCGGCCAAGCCGCGCCCTTCCCCGCCGGCCGAGCCAGATCCGCGCCCCGCGCGCGATCTCCCGGCCATCCCCGAAGCTCGGCGCCCCCTCGCGCCCATCCCCGAGGCCAACCGCCCCTCCTCGCCCGGCCGCCTCTCCGGCGCAGCCTCCCTCCCGCGGCCCGCCTCTCTCGCCGGCACCCCTTCCGAGCGGCGGAGCCCCGTTGCAGCGCCACCAGCGCGAAAGCCCGACCACGTCGGACCCCCTCGCGCGCCGCCATCTCCGCCGACTCCGGCGCTGGCCTTGGCCGACCCCCTTCGCGCCTTTCCCCGCGCTGTCCCCGCGGGATCCGCCCGCCAACAGCCTCCAGCGTTGCCAAGTTCCGCGGTGCCCATTGGCTGTCCCCGTGGATCCGTCTCCCGTCGATCTCGGCTATTTCCTGCTGTCCGTGATGTTCGCAGCGCATCGTAACGCTGTCCGGAGACTCTCGAGTCCATGACGGCGCGTCCCGAGTCCGAGGCCACCCTTCGGACTCCGTCATCGAGCCTCTCGATAAATTTCTTGATAATCAGAGTAGTTCGTCCCTCCCGTGTCGAGTCTATGATGATTATCGGTCCCCGGTTTCCCTTTGGAAAATCCGGTTAGCTGCGTAGTATTTTCGGTTAGCTGCGTTAGCATACTTTCTGTGATTTTTATCTGCTGGTTGTGTGGTTTGGTTTGATTATGGGATTTCCGGATATTTCGGGAAGTTCTGTGGATTGGGAATTATTTTCTGGTGGCTTGGAAATATTTTGGTGGATATATTTGTGGGATTATTTTTGGGTTGGAATAATTGCAGGTTTTCCGTGGCGCATTTCCCAGTTTTGGGTTTGTCCCGAAATAGAGGAAGTGCTGCCCAAATTTTTACAAAACTATATTTAATTGATTTCAAAATTGGTTTTCGGAAATGAATTTTAAACTGATTTTTCGGGTGACGACCGTACCGGTCTGTGGGCCCCGGCGAAATGCAAACGCACCGGTCCGACCGGACGTTGTGGTATTAGCCGAATTTTGAGGAATGGACCGAGTCTGAGACTCTTAGCTTTCTTTTTAATTATCTTAATTAATATTTAAGCTATTTATTATAGTTATTTAATTACTGCTCTTTATTTATTAATTAAGTCATTTTTCTCTTATTTTGATGTAAAAGAAAATTGTACAGGGCATAAGTCCACCCTAGGATGATTAGCTGTGCCCTTGTATTGTGTACCGTAGTTTTTATTTTATTTTCTGGTGGATGTGAATTTGGGTGGTTTGTGATTAGACGCATAATCGTAGTTAGAGCGTAAATTTACTGATTAATTAAGAATTAATTAAAATGGATAAAATATTAGTAAATAACTAGTTCACGATTTATCACTAAAAGAAACTGTATTTTTATAAATATATTACGAAAACACAAAGTTTTCCAAAGTTAAATTGATTCTCGCGTTATTTCCAAATAATCCAGTTAACCGGCTTAATCAAACGCACGTAGTTGCGATGTAAACGTTAGTTGTAGATTAATACAACTTAAAACCTGACTAGGACATGACTACTAGAGATTGTAACTAGCACACTTAGTCTGGTTATTCAGGAATCTAAGTCGAGTTCTCAACTGTAGGAACTCGAAGTCGTACCTGACGTTCCTCCTCGGTATCAACCTGTCTTTCCAGTCAATCTAATACAAGGCAAGTATAGTTTGTGTTAGTTTACAGTTATTTACTTAATCGTTTTACTGCATGTTTAAACCACGTCTCAAACACGAAACTCTCACCGAGAGTACTGTACTGTAACTACTGTAACTATTGGGGACTGGGGAATAGCGTAATGATTATGACCATACTGTAACAAAACCCCTTATCCATTACTGTAACAAACCCAAGCCGGTCATATGTCATTACCTATTCAAATCACTGTTTTCTACTGTAACAAACATGTTTTAAAACTGTTTAGAACTGCATGATTCTATTTCTTATTTAACTGTTTAATTAGCATGAATTGTACTTTACTCCCTCCTGACTGGAGACAACATTTTAGGTAACACTGAGGATGATGAGCTATACTATAATAGCTATTTTGACCCGGTTCTCTACCCTGCGACGGTACCGGAGCCGTCTCTGGAGGACGCTGATCCTGGGACCACTGAACCTGATGCTTAGATAGTTTCCCTTTCCTGCATCTTTCTTTTATTTGGAGTTTGTAGTTTTATTTTCAGCATTTCCCTTCCAGTTGTATTTCTGAATATTTTATCAAATAAAGTTTCAATTCCGAATAGAACAGTTGTGGCAAATGTACTTGTGTTGTTGTGAATACCTGCAATGGAACAGCTTACTGCCGCCGTCTCACCACGGTGCAGGCTGGGCATGGTCCGGTTCGACCCATTAAATTGGGATCGGATCGTGACAAATTTTAATTTTAATTTTAATTTTAATATTAGTGTTAAATTTTGTCATGTCAGAAACTATGTCATATGACACATAATGGGAGGTGGTATCACCCAAAAATTTTGGGAGCCAAATAGCATTTTTGATATATTTTGGGTGGGGGCTTGTGAGCACAATAGTTTTCTCATAAACGCCAAATATTTAGTAATATAGACAATGTTTTTAATGCTAGGCTTAGATGGTGCAGAGCTCTGTACTCTCGTAATGGCCAACTCATAGGCACATGATCACCTCCATCACCTTCTCTTCAAGAGTGCAGACAATCCGGGTTTGACCATGCCATAATTAAAGCTGAAAAAATTGCAAGTGAAATGGGAATTGAAGCTGTATTTCGAGAAAAGCGCATTATTCGAAGAAAGAGATAATTTGATGAGGTCGACTGTGAAGAGGTAACCCAATCAGCTAAAGAATCTTTCAAAGTTAATTACTTCATTTTCATAATTGATCAAGCTCTTTCTTCACTTCAAACTCGATTTGAACAATTTAAAAAATATGAAGAAACATTTGAGTTTCTGTTTAGTTTGGAGAGGTTAAAGTCTGCTGATGATGATAATTTGTTGAGCTCGTGTGTCAATCTTCAAAATTCTTTAGCACATGATGGACGTTCCGATATTGATGGACAAGATTTGTTTTTAGAACTGAAGTTATTAACACACTCATTATCAGGAGAAGCAAAAAGAGCAATTGACGTGCTAAATTATTTGAAGAAAATGGATGGCTGTTTTCCAAATGCATATGTTGCTTACAGAGTTTTGCTGACTATACCAGTTATAGTTACTTCTGCAGAAAGAAGTTTTTCTAAGTTAAAGTTGATCAAAACTTATCTCCGGTCAACTATGTTGCAAGAGAGGTTGAATGGCTTGGCTATGTTATCCATCGAGAAAAAAATGGTTGGGAAAATAGATTATGCAAACCTAATCAGTACTTTTGCCTCGAAGACAGCAAGACGAGTAATATTTCAGTGACTATGTAATGAACTGAGAAAGTGTTCAATGGTCGAAGTTTATTTTCCATTATGAACCACTCCAAACATTGTTTAGCATTTTTTTATTAATTATCTGGAACATCAATTTTACTTTTATGGGTTTGGAACATCTTTAGTTTTATTAGTATTTCATTATAACATATATTTCTTGGGATATTAAATTTTGTATATTGTTCTACTTCTTAAATTTTGGGTTGAAATACTATTGTATCATTATTGATATCATTAAGTTTTGAGGGTACCACTTTTAGAGTTCGCCTCACGTATCAAAATTCTAAACTCCGGCACTGATTCTTGGACCGACCCTGCATGGGAATTCAAATTAGCCAATGTTTATATCCACCAGTAATAGTCTCACGACAACCTTGAACCTTCATCTATTATAGTTTATAATCCAGACACTCCAGGACACAAAATGTAAACTTGGGTCATCACGTATATAATTTCCTTAACTATATATTAAGGAAGTTTATTGACCGACACATCAATAGGACACGAAAACATATTGAGCTCCTCAACATCTTCCAATTAAACCAATGAGGCTCTCAGCCGGTACGGTTTCGAAACATTTTCTTGATCTTCTCTATTTCTGCCTCGTCGATAAAAGAGATCTTCTGTAGCAGCGATGTCTGGAGGTCGTTGTTGAACAATGCCCAGCCCGTTACCTGGAATCCGGGTTCTGTGCTACTGAAGCTGGTAAGAGCCACCGCTCTCGTGTCGCCCTCGTTCACCTGGAGAATTAATTGCCACAAATTAATTTAACTATTTGGACCACCTGCCATGTGTCAGCACCCCATTGATAGATGACAGACTCCGACAAATAGAAAGGGACAATGGGATGCCGAGACGTGGCCCGCGTTCACGTTTTGCGGTCCAAGACCGCGGGCCAAATAGCATTTTTTTTTCCTAATATTTATTTGGTAGTGTAACTTACAATTTGGTTCTAAAATAAATCTTAAACTCATACGGAAATGATATTTTGCCGCAGGTTTCTTGACCGCCAATTGGCCCGTCTTCACGTAGCAGCAGCCCCATTGGCCTCTCCTGCTAGTCCCGGGTTCCATCTCCTAAAAACTCGGAGCAGGAGGCAAATGGGAGGCTGCCACGTGACGATGGACAAATTGGCGATCACGAAACATGCAGGCAAAATAGCAGTGCGTCCAAACTCATATTATCTCCATTGAGAAAGAAATATAATTCTTATTATCGATCATAGACTATGTCATGTTATTTACGTATATCATAAGTAAAAATTCTACCGACAGTTACTAAGTTTTGGTATGCATGCATGCGGCTTACTGTTATGAAAATATGGCTTCGTTGATGAAAAATTATTCGGTGAGTCGGACTCATCGTGCAACTTGATTATCCTCCACTTAATGGTATGAGCAGCAGCAACCTAGAACAGTCCTTCCTATTCTCGTGCCATCAAGTGGAGAAAAATTAAGATGCACGGTGAGCCCGGCACTCTGTATAATTTCTCCAAGTTGAGAGCATTTTTTTTTTTGAAATCAAGTTGAGAGCATTTTTGATGACATAAATTCGTATGGATCATAATGCATGCCTGGAATTGCAACAGCCCCTGTGGAACTACCATAGCGTCCCCCTTGTTGAGGGTTTTGTAGTACACTCTGTTACCCGACGCGATGAAGCCGCAGCCCAGCGTCCCCTCGGTGACGAAGAGGATCTGGTTGGCCCCCCGGCGGCTGTGGAGGGGCATCACGGCGCGGGGGGCGAGCTCGAGCCTGGAGGCGGAGATGCCCAGGCCGTTGAGCGCCGGGAACTGCGGGACGTGTACGAAACGAACGATGAACGTATCGTTGGTGGTAGAGAAGTTGGCCGGCTCCCCTAGCTTGGAGAACACGAAGTCGTCGACCGTGACGTTGGAGGCCTTCTTGCAGGCGTAGCCGTTGGGGGTCTTGGGCCCCTCGAGGTCCGCTACGCAGAAGTCCGAGGCGCGAGAGGAGGAGAAGAGGAGAGGGAGGATGAGAATGATAGGAAGCATGGCTGAGCTATGATCAGTTCTAGTTACGTTTGCTATATTGTAGTAGAGGTTTGTTAGTTAGGGTTTATATATTGGAACGGAGACGGCCATTCGGCAATAGATGCCATTGTTCGTAGCACAGTTCCAATTACTTCGTCTTCAACTTTTTGAAAGCGTACAAGTCTAATTTGTATAGATGGCCGGATTATTTGGATAGATGGCCGGATTATTGATGGATGGTCTAATAAATAATACAATACCGAACTCAGCTCGCTATTGTGCTAAGCGAGAAGTGATATATATAATATCTTTGGTTAGACGGACGGTCTCGAGATCGAATCGCAGGAAGATGTGGATGTGTGTAAAATTTGGAGGCATTGGACCCAAATAACATGCAACACAGCTTGCACAAAGTCCCGTACGTTATAACGGAAATAACAAAAAAAAAAAAGGGATTTTTTGACTTTCATCCCACTTGTTAATGTGAATTTGTACTTACATCCCACTTTTTAATTTTATTTGACTTACGTCCCACTTTTCGTCACGAAAAGTATTTATTTTGTCACGAAAAATATTTATTTTGTCACGAAAAGTATTTTCGTGACGAAAAGTGGGACGTAAGTCAAATAAAATTAAAAAGTGGGATGTAAGTACAAATTCATATTAGTAAGTGGGATGAAAGTCAAAAAATCCCATAAAAAAAAACTAATACAATTTGTTCTTCATAAACACAACGGTCGACTCTTTGTCTCTCTTGTGGGGCTTGTGAGCGCAACAGTTTCCTCACAAATGCCAAATATTTAGTGATATGGACAATAAGTTTTTGCAAGGTGTAGATGGTGCAGAGCTATATTACTCTCGTAATGGCCAACTTATAGGCAAGGATACAACATCTATAGAATAACTTTCATTTTGAGAGTTATTTCTGGCATTTATAAGCTATTCCCGATCTCTCTTTATTTGTAATCCAATACACAAATCTACGAGTTCTTGTTAAAAAAGTATATCAAATTTGTGTCTTCCAAAGAGTCAAGTTCATTATATTCATGCATTTAAGAATACGAAGAGTCATGTTCATTTTTCTTGATGTATCTTGAGTCCTGTAAATAGCTATGTATGCAATTTGAGTAGGAGAAAAAAAAGTTGATTATTCAGCCAATAAAATCAAATATCATCTTTGTATCCTACAAAGCGGCCGATATCAGATCCAAAGAAAAAAATGTCCACCTCAAGTAACAATCTTGTCTCTCTTGTGCCTCGTTTCAATGGTGAAAATATAATTATTGGAGCAATCTCATGAAGCTATGTCTTGAATCTCAAGATCTATGGAGTGCGGTTGAAGAAGGAACACTACTAAAATCTGCTCATTTTGCGACATAAATTTAGTGACGTTCGATTAACGTCGCTAAATTGTGAACATTAGCGACGTTTTAGTGAAGCGTCGCTAATCGTCGCTACTAGCGATGAAGCGACAAAATAACGACGTATATTAATTACATGAGCTAGTCGTCGCGAAACGTCGCTATGACGTCGCTAATAGCGACTATAGTTGGAACGTCGCTAAATTCTAATTATATCCCCCCTCCCCCCGCCGATTCATTTCCCCCCATTTTCCTCTCTCACTATCTCTCCTCCCCCCTCCGGCGCTCTCACTCTCTCCAGCGGCGACTCTCACTCTCTCCGGCGACTCTTTCTCCCTCTCCGGTATGTGACTCTTCCCTCCCTCTCCCCTCTTTCTCTCTCTCTCTCTCCTCGTCTCTCTCTCCTCTCTCTCTCTCTCTCTCTCTCTCTCTCCCCGTCTGTTTTGGTTGTTGGTGGTTTGGGGGGGTGCGGGTGGCTCGGGAGGAGGTGCAGGGGGGGATGCTGGTGGTTGGGGGTGGCTGGGGGGGTGGGGCAGGGGGGACGAGGGCGGCTGGAGGAGGGGAGCTAGGGTTAGGGTTCGGGTTAGGGTCAATTTTCTCCCATTTTACTCTCTCACTCTCCCTCCTCCCTCCCCTCCGGCGCTCTCCCTCCCCTCCGGCGCTCTCACTCTCTCCGGCGACTCTCTCTCTCTCCGATTGTTTTGGTTGTTGGTGGTTGGGGTGGGGGTGCGCGTGGCTCGGGGGAGGGGCAGGGGGGATGCGGGTGGTTCGGGGGTGGCTGGGGGGTGGCTGGGGGGGTGGGGCAGGGGGGACGAGGGCGGCTGGGGGAGGGGAGCTAGGGGTAGGGTTCGGGTTAGGGGTGGGTATGTGTGGGCGGCTGGGGAAGGGGAGCAGGGGGTGGGGGCGGCTGGGGTAGGGGAGCAGGAGGGGAGTGGAGGGTTAGGGTTCGGGTTAGGGGTGGTGTAGGGGGGGCTTGGTCAGGGGCACCGATAGTGCCGAAAAATCTCTGGATAATTTAGTAATAATTATTTGTTTTCCGACACCGTAAAATATGATACTCCGATTCGAACACACCGATAGTGCCGATATTTGTAACAAGTAGTTTTGTTGGTTGGTTAATTGGTAACATGGTGATCGGGACAAATAATCCCTAGGCAGCCATTCGACTGGCGAGATAGAAACTATGGCATGGTGATTAGGACATAGTCCCTGCAGCCATTCGACTGGCGAGGCAGAAACTATATAGCCGTAGATAAAGTTGACTGCCCTCCGACCCTCATCCCTCGGCAATGATGATATGACAACCTATCACTATATCTTATATAGTAGTACATTATGTCTTAGTATTGCATTATGTGAGTTCATCTTGATTCTGTTACATTCTTCAGATACTAGATACGAAAAGTACATATACTATACCATATGTACAGAACATAATGATCCACACTAATGTATGCTAGAATAAATTTTGGGTTGTGTTCTGAGCTATCCGTTCTCACACTTGGTGATCGGGACATATAGTCCCTGCAGCCATTCGACTGGCGAGACAGAAACTATGACATGGTGATCAGGACATAGTCCCTGCAGCCATTCGACTGGCGAGGCAGAAACTATGTAGCCGTAGATAAAGTTGACTGTCCTCCGACCCTCATCCCTCGGCAATAATGATACGACAACCTATTACTATATCTTATATAGCAGTAGATGATGTCTTAGTATTACATTATGTGAGTTCATCTTAATTCTGTTACATTCTTCAGATACTAGATACGATAAGAACATATACTACACCATATGTAAAGAACATAGATGATTCACACTAATGTATGCTAGAATGAATTTTGGATTGTGTTCTGAGCCATCCGTTCTCACACTTGGCAAAAATTCAAATTTTTTGTACTTTATCTGCTTTCGAAAATGTACTCAAATTACATGATGGTTCCTTTAGTTAGCTTGCTTTTGTTACAATTATATTATTTGTGAATATCGATCTTACCAGATGGCACCCATGACCCGAAGAGCGGCACGTCGTTTGAGGAAAACAGTGAATGCTGAGGTGGCTCCTCCTACAGTTGAGGAGGAAGTGGCACCGGTTGCTAGTGAGACCGGGAGTTCTATTCATCCAGCACTGGTAGCTAGTGAGACCGAGAGTTCTATTCATGCAGTCCTTGCAAGGGACGACATCTCTCCTGCCGCCGTCGATCCCACTTATTCGAGGTGGTTGCGTGATCGTATCACTGAGCATTTGCGTGAGCTGCGTGGTTCTCATTAGCTATTAGTACTTATTTGTATTGGATTAATTGTATTAGGTTGTTTTTGTATTAGACTATTTGTATTGGACTACATATATGAATTAGTACTGTGTCAATCTTTGGATTATATTGGACTACGACATGGTGATCAGGACAAAGTTCCTGCAGCCATTCGACTGGCGAGGCAGAAACTATGGTACGACATGGTGATCAGGACATAGTCCCTGCAGCCACTCGACAACCAACCGGAGAGGATACTCTGAGAGGTCCATCTGAGTAGGACGTATACTCTGAGAGATCACATTTACAAGAATGATATCAGTAGTGAGATTGAGTGTTGGAGGAGATATTATCAGAGTATACGTCCTACTCAGATGGGTCTCTCACCGTTACTATTTTTTCTGACAGCATGGTGGATGTGCTCCGTCAACAGATTCTTGCTCTGAGATAAAATTTTGTCCCGGAGCTCAAGTGGACATCCTTCGTGTTTGTCCCACATGTGGGACGAGCAAGAATCCTTTGACAAAGGAGACCACCATGCTGTCAGGAACCTCTCGCTCGAGCTCTACGCGAAGGATGTCCACTTGAGCTCTGGGACAAAGTTTTGGCTCAGAGCAAGAATCTGTTGATGGAGCACATCCACCATGCTGTCAGAAAAAAATATTAACGGTGAGAGACCCATCTGAGTAGGACTTATACTCTGATAATATCTCCTCCAACACTCAATTCCACTACTGACATCATTCTAGTAAAGGTGATCTCTCAGAGTATACGTCCTACTCAGATGGATCTCTTAGAGTATCCTCTCCGGTTGGTTGTCGAGTGCTACTTAGTTAAATTTCAAGTGCTACTTAGTTGTGTCTCTCTCTTTATCTATCTCGCTATCAACGCGATTATGTTGTTCCACATCACATCTGATAGTTCTCTCATTTATTTGTCAATTACTGTAATTCGGTTCTAGTTAGTTTTATGTGATTCTCTGATAGTTCTCTTATTTATTCTGTATTTTGGCTCCAGCTCCAGCTCTATTTGCATTAATCTACGGTACGACATGGTGATCAGGACATAGTTCCTGCAGCCATTCGACTGGCAAGGCAGAAACTATGTAGCCGTAGATAAAGTTGACTGTCCTCCGACCCTTATCCCTCGGCAATGATGATACGACAACCTATCACTATATCTTATATAGTAGTAGATGATGTCTTAGTATTACATTATGTGAGTTCATCTTGATTCTGTTACATTCTTCAGATACTAGATACGATAAGAACATATACTACACCATATGTACAGAACATAATGATCCACACTAATGTATGCTAGAATGAATTTTGGGTTGTGTTCTGAGCCATCCATTCTCACACTTAAGTACTGTGAGAGCGCCGGAGAGAGTGAGAGCGCCGGAGGGGGGGGGAGGGAGAGTGAGAGAGTAAAATGGGGAAAATGAATTGGTGGGGGAATATAATTAGAATTTAGCGACGTTCATACTAATGTCGCTAAATTAGTCGCTATTAGCGACGTCATGGCGACGTTTCACGACATATAGTGCCAATATTTGTAACAAGTAGTTTTATTGATTGGTTAATTGGTAACATGGTGATCGGGACATATAGTCCCTGCAGCCATTCGACTGGCGAGACAGAAACTATGGTACGACATGGTGATCAGGACATAGTTCCTGCAGCCATTCGACTAGCGAGACAGAAACTATGAAGCCGTAGATAAAGTTGACTGTCCTCCGACCATCATCCCTCGGCAATGATGATACGACAACCTATCACTATATCTTATATAGTAGTAGATGATATTTTAGGATTACATTATGTGAGTTTATCTTGATTCTGTTACATTCTTCAGATACTAGATACTAGATTTGATAAGAACGTATACTACACCATATGTACAGAACATAGATGATTCATACTAATGTATGCTAGAATGAATTTTGGGTTGTGTTCTGAGCCATCCGTTCTCACACTTAAAACATAAATGAATTAGAACTGTGTGTCAATCTTTGTTTTTGTATTTTCGGCGAACCTAGGGATTAGATTCTGTATTTTGTATTTTGACTTTGTACGTATTTGGGGATATTCAGTTTTTTTGTTGAGGATACTGAGTTTGTACGTATTTACAGATATTGATTTGGTTTGTTGAGGATATTATATATTGACATTGTTCGTTGCGGATAATATTTTTTCTTTATTTTTTTTGTATATTCTGGAATGTATTGTGCGTGTCGGTGTTGAGTGTTCCACCGAGGGGGTCGGCGAACCCAGGGATTGGATTCTGTATTTCGTATTTCGTATTCTGTATTTTGGCTTAGGCTCCAGCTCCAGCACCATTTGCATTCTGGAACCTATTTTTTTATTTTTTTTAATTTAGCGACGTTTTTAGCGACGTTAACTTTAGTCGCTAAACAATAGCGACGTTAATATATGTCGCTAAAAGTGTCGCTAAATGCTGACGTGGCAACACGTGGCACCATAATCTGATGTCAGCTCGTCGTCGCCAAAACGTCGCAAGTGTGACGCCAAACAGCGACAACACAATAACGTCGCCGTTTATGTCACTAATTAGCGTCAACCAATAAACGTCGCAATTACGTCGCTAATTAGCGACGTGAATAACGTCGCCCTAGCGACGTTTTGCGACGTTTTCTCGTTTAGCGACACGTTTTTTTTCCGTCGTTCCCGAAACGTCGCGTTTAACGTCACTAAATAAATTTAGCGACGTTTTCACCGAGGTTAGCGACGTATTGAGCCGTCGCTAATCTGACAAATTTTTGTAGTGGAATGGATCAACCAACAAATAAAATAACTATCCAATGCACAAGAAATGATGCTGAAGGAAAAGAGACAAGAAGAGAAGAAGCCGCCCTTTCAAATCTACCAAGGAATTGAAATTCAAGTTTATGAAAGAATATCCAAGGCAAATAGCTCCCATGAGGCTTGGAAAATTCTTGAGACAGCATATTCTGGTCAAGATCAAATGAAAAAGGTACGCTTGTAAGTTTTAAGGGCAGAGTTTGAGAAACTATAAATGAAATAAATACTAAAGAATATTTTAGAAAGTGAATTCTATTATGAATCGAACGAGTTCAAATGGATAAATTTTAGAAACTCAAGAAATTGTTGAAAAAGTTCTTCACAGTCTACCAAGCAAATATGATCATGTTGTAGTTGCTCTTGAAGAAACTAATGATCTTGCATCTATGTCCTCGGAGAGCTTACAAGGAAGATTAGAACCTCATGAATTTCGAATTAACAAAAGATGTTCTCAAAGTGTTTCTATCTTAACCTGATCAAGCTCTCAAGTTTAATGTCACATCCATGGGATACCGTGGTTCTTCTCAGAACCGTGGACGCTAAAGAGGCAAAAAAATTCAGGGTCGAAGTACAAATTTTCATGGCAAAGGAAGAGGTTATTCTAGCAATAAACAAAATAAAGAAGAAAAGAAGAAGAAAACTTCAACTTCATATACTCACAAAGCGACTCACAAAGAGGAAGATGTTGTGGCATCAAAGAGGAAGAGGTCGTGGCTACTTTAAATGTTATTATTGCCACAAACCAGGCCACACAGTCAGTTAATCTTGGTATAAGCAAGAGGACGACAAGGAAAAAGAAGCAAGCTACGTACATGAAGTAAGACATGAAGAAAGAGGTAACCATCATGATATTTGTTCCTTGCTTGTCATGGTGACAACTAGGATAATACGTGGTATCTTGATAGTGGTGCTATCAAGCATATGACAGGAAATAAAAATTTATTTACAAGCTTAACAAAATTTGGTCATGGCCAAGTAAAGATTGGTGATGACAGAACATACAAAATAGAAGGAGTTGGTGAAATAACTTCCAAAACAAGATCAGAAAGTACTGAGAAGATGAAAGATGTTTACTACTATCACGACTAGAAAGCAATCTTCTAAGGGTTGATCATCTTTTAAAAAATGATTTGATATTCATTTTTGAAACAATCTTCTAAGGGCTAACCATTTTTGAAACATTTTTTTATGATTTGATATTCATAAAAAATGACTTGTTGCGAAGATTGGTATTGCAGAAAATAATATGTTTCCACTAAGACTACAAACTTCTAACTTTTTTGTTTTAGTAGTGTAGACAGTGAAAGCTCAAAGTTGTGGCATGACAGGTTTAGTTATTTGAACTATGGAAGCTTGAAGCAGTTAATAACAAATGAGATGGTCAAAGGGCTGTCTCAAATTTATTCTACTGAAGATGTTCGTGAAGGTTGTCACAGGGTAGCAGCATAGATCTTCATTCCCTTTACGGTCCACTTTGCGAGCCAAGAATCCACTTCAACTTGTTCATTCAGATTTGTGTGGACCAATGCAAGTTACATCATATGGATGTAATCCAAAATCTAGTGGAGGAACTAGCACGGTTTAGCCGTCTTTCTCAACATGTAAGGTTGTCACAGAGTCGCGGTCGACTCTCTGTAATGACCCGCTCCGCCCTAGCGGAACGCCGATTCAAACGACAAGTGCAACGACTCAAACGAGCATCGACCCGAAGAGTTGGCATCGACCTGAAGAAGAATCGATGCAAGGCTTACATTGGCCCGCCGAAGATGAATCCAGACTTAGACTTTCAAAGGCGCGCTCGGAGTGTCGCTCGGCCGATGCGAACATCGCTAAGATGGGTGGCTCCGATGAACCCGTCTTTGTTTAGCCTAGACACATAATAATACGGACACTATAGCTAAAATCGCTAGGCGATAATACCGCGCATGCTAATAAATGACTCAACGCACCTAGCTAAGGGAATAATCCCATCTTGTATGCTTGTATAGAATATGGAAAAGAACATAGAAAATATGAGAACTCTAGTACCGCGCTCCACGCTCGCGCTACGGCACAAGCTTACATTTAAGTTCCTTATGCGTCCAACAATGAAACAATAAATGGGTTACAACAATGAAACGGGAAGACTATCAACATAGTCGTTCCGAGTAGAGTATAGCAACATTGAAAGACTATAGGACCGATAGGTCACCAAGGCGACTCCCGCACAAGGAGTTGCAAAATATATAAATGAATCGACGAATGAATGAATGAATATGTGAATGAATCAATGAACGAACGAACAAGTGAAAGAAAGAAAGAAAAGAAAGAATGAATGAAAGATAAGAAAGAAAGGGAAGAATGGTTATCGACAGGTATGACGGGCACGTGCAACGGGACTCGCTACCCGCGCAGCACGGACGCCAACCTGGTTGATAACGCATTATAGCTAAGGGTTAGCCTATGACTCAAAGACAGCCGTTAAGTTAAAATGACAATAAAATACGAAATGGTCGTGGACGGCTCGTGCACGAGTGAAAGGGATTCCAAGGACAACAAACGACGTTTTCGTGGCCGGCCTAGGCGGAATCATGGCCTACGGGCGGACAGGTGTGCGGGCTTGGGCACATAACCAAACGTAGGGTCGGTTATTCAATAGTCTATTAAGGTGTACCAGCCATCACGCTTGATAGATGAGAATGCCACAGGGAAAAATGAACAAAATGGCTGACATGCCAGCGACCAGTGCATATAGATTTAGGTGGGCTTTGCTGGTGGCAATCCACGTGCAAGTCCTTGCATTGAAATCAAAGTAGTCTAAAGTTAACTGAATGAAGCGCCTTATGAATAGGCTTGAAATGTAACGCACCAAATGATAAGGTGTACTTCGTGCAAATGAATTTGAAAACACGCCTACGACGTGTTAGAATCTAAGGCAGGAACACGCCCTTGGCACTGAATGTTTACGTGAATCATGTTAAGTTATTTCCTATGAATTATTGACTAACTTGGTTTACTTTGGACAGGGAAGGCCGGACGGTAAGTATGGGTAAGTCGTACATGTATTTCCATGCAATACATTGAATTTGGCAACACGAGATAGGTTATGAAATATGTATAAAACTGATCCTAAGGAAAGATTAGAAAGACAATGAACGTGTTTGGTAATGATAGCATTGTGGGCGAGCTAGCCTCCCCACCAGTGCATAATAATGTACTGATAACCCCACAGTCTGCTTGCAGGATGCAGGAGACGTCATCGGGTGCGGAGCTTCCCTCGAACGTGCTAAGGCGCGGAGCTATCTCTGGAGCCTTGGAGCGTTGCAAGGAGCTGGAGCACCATATACAGGACATAATGTATCGGAATATCGCCACGAATCATTCCATCTTGTAAGCCACTTGGCATGCCTTTTATGTTTCAGAGAGAGAGAGAGCTTAGGAGACTTGTAAACTCGGCCTAGCGCTGTTTGTAAACTTCTTGAATATCAATAAAGAGTTTGAATTCGCTTCTACTTGTGTTTATTTACTTTCCGCTGCAAATGGGGACACTCTGTGCGACTCTGTGGCCTAGCTCAAATCGCCCGTTTCTGGACTTGGCCTTGCACGGGCGCAACCTAGGCCCGTGCAGCATCACGCCTTAGCGAGGACGATCGCTCCTACGGGAGCGGGGCATGACAGATTGGTATCAGAGCACGGCTTTACGTCATTGGACTTCATTTCGATTCTTTCAGTTTTGAAAGCTCGTTTTGAGACAAAAAAAAGTGTACGCTCTCTCTCGTTGTGCTTTGGGATGTTCCATACAATAAGTCTAATATTTTCAAAAGTTTGTACGAATACTCGGTTGAACGGGATCGATAGGCAAAGGCCTTTGTGCCAAACCGCGACGGACTTGAGTTGGAAGGAACCGATGCTAAGAGTTAGCAAAACGCAAGACGTGATTGAATAACCTTACGCTGACAATAGCGAACGAGTACACGAGACCAAAGTATAGTTCGAACGGGATGGTTATGCACGCAGCCTTTTGGCTAAGTTGTGCCGAGTATCGCGCACCTAGACTTTACGGTACAAACGAGTTGCGAGCGAGATTGACTATCGCTTGGACGAGAATAAGGGAGACTTAGAACGTATGTTGATAGAGACGCTACTTGACCGGCGCTAAAGCGAACACGGGGAAATGGTTCTTAGATTTTGAAGAATGAGCGAACGCGCAATTGGACATGTCGATCGGGAGTCGAATAATCTTTCGAGAATTTGTAGAATGACTTGACTCCGAGTGGTGTATGTGATAGCTTCGAAGAAGGAAAAGAGCGAGTGTCGATGACTAGTCGAATGGCTCGAACCCTGAGTGGTGTATGGACGTTATAGAAATTGTTCGAGCGAGACTAAAGGATTTATGAATAGAACGAGTACGTCGGCAAGCGATGATATCGTGCAAGTCTTAGAATGAGTAACGCTTAGTTGGTTTCGACTTCGAGAGTCTCAAACGAGATATCGTTCAAACGAATTAAGAATACGTAGTGCGAATCATAAAACGAATGGTGGTCTTGGTCGAGGAAACATAGAAGATCGTGCATGTGATTTTGAATTTAGTTGAATGGATAGAAATTTGAGTTAAGGTGAATTACTCATGGACGAGATCGGGAATAGCACGGTCGGAAGATAGCGTGCATAGGAAACGTTGATTGAAGATACGAGAATGACTAAGGAATTGAAATTGATGTTGTTCGATGAAGAGTTAGCACGCGACAATGTGAATTGAGGGAATTAAGTTGCACGACTCGGAATTCGTTACAAAAGGAAGATCGTCAGGTTATGTACATCATCGATGGTATTGAGGCGTATCAAAGATCGATGTACGATAACTCGGGGGTACTCTGATTCGATGAATTATGACCATGTTAGAAGCTATTATTTTGAAGGATGCTATGTTGGGGATTGGATAGAAATGAATGTTTGGTGGAGAGGAAAGTGACTTGATTGTTCGGTGATAACCACAACGACAACGATCTTGTCTTGCGCGAGCGCAACTCCAGCCTCGTACATGCGTCACATCGGATTTGGGACGAACGTTTCGCGTGAGCGTTGGCATAGTGATTCATGTCCAGCGGGAATGGTCGAACTCAAAATATCATGACATGGCGATTTTGATTGCTTCGACTTGTGGTTTGAAGCGAAGATGAATTCGAGGATTGTTAGAACTTGCGATTGAAGAATGAGAAAACTTGAGGATTGAGTAGACCCAATCCGCGTATCGAAAATGAGCAAGTCTAGATGCAACGCAAGAGTTACGTCCCGATGAGGACGATTATTCTGCGGGAATATTGACATGGTGATTCATGTCCGCCGTGGATAATCAGACTTACGTGAGATCGGGACACGACATATTGCAAGGCTAGGCGACCTTGTGATCGACTACGTGAATTGGATAGGTGGATTGTATCAAACACACTTGAAGAGATAGACTGCGATAATTGCTAGTGCGGACCCACGATATTGACATGTCAAGGATTTGGTTGAGGACAACCTATCGTAGGATGACTTTCCTAAACGAGCTCGGACTTGGAACGGGGAATGTGTTGATGCGATTAGGGTGAACGCTACTTGATGTTTAGAAATTTGAGTGGAGCAAACTTGGGTAGAAACTCCCGTACAAACGAACAAATGGTTTGACCATAGGATTTAGGGCGAGCGTCGTACAACGACCTTGCACGATAAGCCACGGACTTGACTTGTAACTATGACCCTGTGAGACGACCTAGCGGATAGGTGGACGACCCTATACCGAGTGATTGAACTTACGTGACTGACATTTACGGTATCGTCTGGACGGACGATAAACTTGGGGCAGCAAGACTTAGAGTAGGACGGGGAACTGGGCGTGTGCATGAACGACGATGGGATTGGCCCCAAATGAAGAGAATGATAGGAATGGATGATGCGCAAGTAAAGTTGGGATAGCGAATCGAATCATCTCGAGGACCGAGATAAACGATATGTGATACACACATGAGTTCGATTTTAAATCGAATTTAGCAAAACGATCGACAAATCGAAACTATCACGAGTAGCTTGTCCGACTTCGCTAGTCGCTAAGCTTGGTTGAAATGTACGTATTCGGAGGACGCCTTGAATGCGTGCACGATCCAAACTCAACGATATGATGAACTCGAATGCAGCTGCAAGTGGGTGTTGAGATGCGCGTGAACGAATGAGTGAGTTTGCCTCAGCTTACGTCTCTCGTATTTGATAAATTACAACGCACCTCGTGCGACCATTTCAGTCCCATGACACATCGAGATGGCAACCAAGTCGAAGAAACACGACGATCGAATAAGTATCATCAAGTCTAAAATGAATGGACAGTCATTCAATAAAAATTTACCAAACGCATGCAACATAAAAACTTGGAAGGATAACTGAGTGTAGTTCGATACCATCGAGCGATAAAGTCATTTGATAGGGATGGTTTAAGATATGCACACGACAAGAGTTAGGGAACGGTAGGATGACCTGCACTCAGGAAGTCTCGAGGATGAGACTTGTTTTGAGTGGTGTATTATGTAATAACCCGCTCCGCCCTAGCAGAACGCCGATTCAAACGGCAAGTGCAACGACTCAAACGAGCCGTCGACCCGAAGAGTTGGCATCGACCTGAAGAAGAATCGATGCAAGGCTTATATTGGCCCGCCGAAGATGAATCCAGACTTAAACTTTCAAAGGCGCGCTCGGAGTGTCGCTCGGCCGATGCGAACATCGCTAAGGTGGGTGGCTCCGATGAACCCGTCTTTGCTTAGCCTAGACACATAACAATACGGACACTATAGCTAAAATCGCTAGGCGATAATACCGTGCATGCTAATAAATGACTCAACGCACCTAGCTAAGGGAATAATCCCATCTTGTATGCTTGCATAGAATATGGAAAGGAATATGGAAAATATGAGAACTCTAGCACCGCGCTCCACACTCGTGCTACGGCACAAGCTTACATTTAAGTTCCTTATGCGTCCAACAATAAAACAATGAATGGATTACAACAATAAAACGGGAAGACTATCAACATAGTCGTTCCGAGTAGAGTATAGCAACATTGAAAGACTATGGGATCGATAGGTCGCCAAGGCGACTCCCGCACAGGGAGTTGCAAAATCTATAAATGAATCGACGAATGAATGAATGAATATATGAATGAATCAATGAACGAACGAACAAGTGAAAGAAAGAAAAGAAAGAATGAATGAAAGATAAGAAAGAAAGGAAAGAATGGTTAGCGACAGGTATGACGGGCACGTGCAACGGGGCTCGCTACCCGTGCTGCACGGACGCCAACCTGGTCGATAACGCATTATGGATAAGGGTTTGCCTATGGCTCAAAGACAGCCGTTAAGTTAAAATAACAATAAAATACTAAATATTCGTGGACGGCTCGTGCACGAGTGAAAGGGATTCCAAGGACAACGAACGATGTTTTCGTGGCCGGCCTAGGCGGAATCATGGCCTACGGACGGACATGTGTACGGACTTGGGCACATAACCAAACGTAGGGCCGGTTATTCAATAGTCTATCAAGGTGTACCAGCCATCACGCTTGATAGATGAGAATGTCACAGGGGAAAATATCCAAAATAGCTGACATGCCAGCGACCAGTGCATATAGATTTAGGTGGGCTTTGCTAGTGGCAATCCACGTACAAGTCCTTGCATTGAAATCAAAGTAGTCTAAAGTTAACTGAATGAAGCGCCTTATGAATAGGCTTGAAATGTAACGCACCAAATGATAAGGAGTACTTCGTGCAAATGAATTTGAAAACACGCCTACGACGCTAAGGCAGGAACACGCCCTTGGCACTGAATGTTTACGTGAATCATGTTAAGTTATTTCCTATGAATTATTGACTAACTTGGCTTACTTTGGACAGGGAAGGCCGGACGGTAAGTATGGGTAAGTCGTGCATGTATTTCCATACAATACATTGAATTTGGCAACACGAGATAGGTTATGAAATATGCATGAAACTGATCCTAAGGCAAGATTAGAAAGACAATGAATGATAGACGGTGCAAGAAAGTAAATAGAACGTGTTTGGTAATGATAGCATTGTGGGCGAGCTAGCCTCCCCACCAGTGCATAACAATGTACTGATAACCCCACAGTCTGCTTGCAGGATGCAGGAGACGTCATCGGGTGCGGAGCTTCCCTCGAACGTGCTAAGGCGCAGAGCTATCTCTGGAGCCTTGGAGCGTTGCAAGGAGCTGGAGCACCATATACAGGACATAATGTATCGGGACATCGCCACGAATCATTCCATCTTGTAAGCCACTTGGCACGCCTTTTATGTTTCAGAGAGAGAGAGCTTAAGAGACTTGTAAACTCGGCCCAGCGCCGCTTGTAAACTTCTTGAATATGAATAAAGAGTTTGAATTCGCTTCTACTTGTGTTCATTTACTTTCCGCTGTAAATGGGGACACTCTGTGCGACTCTGTGGCCTAGCTCAAATCGTCTGTTTCTGGACTTGGCCTTGCACGGGCGCAACCTACGTCCGTGCGGCATCACGTCTTAGCGAGGACGATCGCTCCTACGGGAGCGGGGCGTGACACTCTCTGTCTCTCTTGTGATATATTTTTGGTTGGGAGCTTGTGAACCCAACAGTTTGCTCATAAATGCCAAATATTTAGTAATATAGACAATATTTTTAATGCTTGGTGTAGATGGTGCAGAGCTCTGTACTCTGGAAACGGCCAACTTATAGGCATGGATACAACATCTATGGAATAATTTCCATGTTAAGAGTTATTCGTGGGGTTTATAAGATGTTCTCCATCTCTCTTTATTTGTAATCAAATACAGAAATCTACAAGTTCATATTGGAAAATTAAATCAAATTTGTGTCTTCCAAAGAGACGAGTTTGCATTCAGGCATTTAAGAATACTAAGAATCATGTTCATTGTTCTTATGTATCTTGAGTCCTGTAAATAGCTATGTATGTAAGTGTTTTGAGAAAGAAAAAAAAGTTGATTATTCAGCCAATAAAATCAAATATTATTTTCTTATCCTACAAAGTGGCCGGTATCATATCCAAAGAAAAAAATGTCCACCTCAAATAACAACCTTGTCTCTCCTGTGACTCGTTTTAATGGTGAAAAATACGATTATTGGAGCGATATCATGAAACTATTTCTTGTATCTCAAGATCTACATGTTGTTCAAAAAGGAGTGGAGCAACTAGGAATATCTGAGGCAAAAAGCTCCAAGGAGGCGTGGACAATTCTTGAGACAGCATATTGTTGCCAAGTTCAAATGAAAAAGATACACCTGCAAGATTTAAGAGTGTTTGAGAAACTAGAAATGAAAGATAGTGAAGAACATTGAAGAATGTTTTACAATGTGAACTCTATTATGAGTCAAATGAGTTCAAATGGAGAAATTTTAGAAACTAAAAAAGTTGTTGAAAAAGTTCTTCAAAGTCTATCAAGCAAATATGATTCTGTTGTAGTTGCTATTGAAGAAACTAAAGATCTCGCATCTCTATCTTTGGATAGCATACAAGGAAGATTAGAAGCTCATGAATTTTGAATTAACAAAAGATGTTCTCAAAGTGTTTCTTCCAACCTGATCAAGCTCCCAAGTTTAGTGTCACATCTACGGAAGGTCGTGGTTCTTCTTAGAACCGTTGACACGGAAGAGGTAGAAATTTTTGTGGTCGAAGTACAATTTTTTATGGTAAAGGAAGAGGTTATTCCAACAATAACCAAAATGAAGAAAAAATACAACTTCAACTCCAGATACTCACAAAGAGGACAAGGTTGTAGGCATCAAAGAGAAAGGGGTCGTGGCTACCTTCAATATTATTATTGCCACAAACCATGCCACACAATCAGTGAATGTGGGTATAAGAAAAAAGACGACAAGAAAAAAATCGACTACGTACATGAAGCAAGGCATGAAGAAAGAGGTAACCATCATGACACTTTGTTGCTTGCTTGTCATGGTGATAACTTGGATAATGTGTGGTATCTTGATAGTGGTGTTATATATCAAGCATATGACAGTAAATAAAAATTTATTTACAAGCTTAACAAAATCTCATCGTGGCCAAGTAAAGATTGGTGATGACAGAGCATACAGAAGAGAAGGAGTTGGTGAAATAACTTTCAAAACGATATCATAAAGTGTTGAGAAGATGGGAGATGCATACTGCATCCCAAGGCTAAAACGCAATCTTCTAAGTGCTGGTCATCTCTTAAGAAAATGGTTTGATATTCATTTCCGAAACAATGCTTATTTTTTTTGTTCGAGGAACAATCAACTTGTTGTGAAGATTGGTATTGCAGAAAATAATATCTTTCGACTAAGACTACAGACTTCTAACTTGTTTTGTTTCAGTAGTGTTGACAGTGGAAGCTCAAAGGTATGACATGATAGGTTTGGTTATTTGAATTATGGAAGCTTGAAACAGTTAGAAACAAAGGAGATGGTCAGAGGGCTGCCTCAAATTTATTCTACTGAAGATGTTGAGAAGATTGTCACATGGAAGCTTTATATATCTTCATTCCCTCTACGGTCACTTTGCGAGCCAATAAGGTACTTCAACTTGTTCATTCAGATTTGTGTGGACCAATGCAAGTTACATCGTATGGAGGTAGTCCAACATCTAGTGGATGAACTAGCACGGTTTAGTCATCTTTCTCACCCTGTAAGTTTCCCTTAAAATTCTTGGACCTCATATATGTTCTATTCTCAACTTTTTGGTTACTTAGAATTGTCAAGCACACGACCATACTGTACATTTGTGATTCTTATTATGTTATAAAAAATAATATGAAAATTGAAATTCTTTTTCTCACAATGACAGGTTTGGTCTTCCTGAAGCTTTTTCACATTTGAAATTGAATTTTGCCCAGTTTTACCAGATTCAATCTGCAAGGGGGGGATACCTTGACAGCAAAGAAAAGGCAAAATGAGCAAAAGTGAAAATATTTTCAGAAGGAGCATCCAAATATTTAAAAAAAAAATACAAGTGACATGAGGCTCATGCTAATGCAAGGGTTTGGGAGAGGGTCAAGATGTACACATCCATAACCCCAATAAACAGAGAGATTGTTCCTACTCATACCTGTATCGTCCAAGATGCAAGTGTTAGGCCTTACCATCACGCCAAAGGGTAACAAGATTAGCAAATTCTCGTCATATGTATTAATAAAACGTCACTTTGAAGAGCAACAACATAATCCAATACTGCAAGCATGTTTCGATTATTTTTGAAAGATTTGAGTTCTTCGGCAGACAGTGTGGAATAGGAGTATATATTTGGGAAATCATTTGTCAGATATTTCATGCTGCCATTTCCAAAAACTTCACCAACCAAATATATTCTCATGTTTGGTGGAAACCCCACTGCCTTAAGGAGAATCGCCCCTTTTATCTGATGTGGAGATTGTCCTCAC
Source organism: Iris pallida (assembly GCA_029216955.1). Taxonomy (NCBI): domain Eukaryota; kingdom Viridiplantae; phylum Streptophyta; class Magnoliopsida; order Asparagales; family Iridaceae; genus Iris; species Iris pallida. The sequence goes on from JANAVB010022593.1 coordinate 4,166,548, forward strand.
AGCCCGTAAAGGCAAGCATGTCATTTTCATATATGTAACATAGAAGATAAAATTCAGAATGCAGATGGTCATGCAGAGGATGCAACAGATGCAAAAGGACAAGTATAGTTAATGCACGATGACAATGTCATGTACTTGATAATATTATTAAGTATTAACCAGTTTGCTAAATAGTTAGGAATTTGTTAATATGTGGCCTATGTTAATACATTAATAAATGTGTATTTTATATGAATATTTCTATCAACACATTTATCGTTGCATATTTTACATCGATCAACATATGCACATGCGTTGTACGTATTTATTATTAGAAAGATTTAAAGACGCTTGTAGTCAAAATTTGTTCATTATTTTTCAATAAATGAATGATGCTAAACGAAGTCCATTTTTTAATACCTCATTTTTTGATACTTGATGCATTTACGAGTTGTTATAATTAGAAATACCAAAGGACAACTCTTGTATTTACCTAGATACCCAATTTACTTAGTAAATATAATAAATAGTGTTTCTGGAAAGAAAACTTCCACGGTAAAGCCTACTTTTGGCATTATATAGTGGAATATGAGTTTTGCTAACACGTGCTCTTATGACACATGTTAAGGATAATTAATGCATACCTTTTTTTTTACTTTGAAAATTGTTATCAACACGCAAAAAACATTAAAATAAAATTATTTGTTTGCAATGTATTCCATAAGTACTCAAGAAAATATTTTTTCAATAAGTTTTTTTTGTATTAATGACCAGATTATTTTGGATAGCTGGCTATATTGTTGATGGATGGTCTAATAACTAATACAATACCGAACTCAGCTCGCTCTTGTGCTCAGCGAGTAGAGGTATATAACCTCTCTGGTCAGGCGGATGGTCTCGAAATTTAATCACAAAAATATGTGGATGTGTGTAAAATTTGGAGGCAGTGGACCCAAATAACATGCAAACACAGCTGACACAAAGTCTCGTACGTTATGTCGACAATCACCAAAAAACTGATACAATTAGTTCTCCATAAACACGACGGTCGACTCTTTGTTTCTTGTGATATATTTTTGGTTGGGGGTTTGTGAGCACAACAGTTTCCTCGCAAATGCCAAATATTTAGTAATATAGACAACGATTTTAATGCTAGGTGTAGATGGTGCAAAGCTGTAAGACCCATTTTTGGTGTATTTAATTAATATGTAACTTAGGCCCAAACCCGTTACCAACCCAACCCGAACCCAAACCCGTTTCACTTAACTAATGTTAACCCGTGCCCTAGTCACACTTTACCCGCCACTCACCCTATTCCTCTCCTTCAAGTAATAATACTCAAAAATCCTTCTTCCCCATCAGAAACATCACAGAACCTTCACAACTCCCTTCTTCACCAAAAGCTTCACAACTCCCTCACCGCTCCACCAAACCACGATCCGCGACCTCCATCGTGCTCACCTCGTCGCATGCACCCGTCGATTCTAGACCCCTCACCCCGTCGTTCCGCGCCGTCGACCCGAGCCACCCCGGGACCTCCCCGCCGGCCCTGCCACGCCGGCAACGCCCCCACGCCGCCTTCCGCTGCACCAGCAGCAACCCCGGCACCGACAGCGCCCGGTAGCGCCTCCTCGACGCCAGCAGCAGCCGGCGCACCCCCCCTGCGCCCGCCAGCGCCCCGGCGGCGCGTCCCCGCACGCCCCCGTGTCCGCGCGTTTCGTACCCCTGTGTCCGTGTCTGGCTCCTTTCTGGTGTTCCGGCGTTCCGTTCCGAGTCCGAGGCCTCCCCTCGGTGCTCCTTCGTGCAACCTTTTGGTAAATTTCTGTTCCAGAAACTTTCATTTTCTACTTACAGAAACTATTCTCTGTTCCGGCCAATTGACAGAATGAAGCTATAGTTAGATTAGTTAAATAATTATGTTAGTTAATTATGAATTATTGTGTAGACTAATTAATTAATTAATTAATGTAATAGTTATTAATTATTAATTATAGAGAACTATAGGAATTAGAATTATTAATGAATAATTGTAAGTGTAGTATTTACTTTTTAATAAATATTAGTATTATAAATTATTAAGGTATAATTATATGGAAAATTAGTTTATTTTAGAATATTTGTCATTTTAGTTAATTATTATTAAGAGTAATTAATTATTGGTAATAAATTGGTATTAACATTTTCTATAAGTAAATAGTTGTCTATAAAAGATTCTTATATCAAAAATGCATTTAGAAATTATATGAGAATTTTTTATAGCTAAAAAGTAATTATTTATATTATTTCCCAAAAGTTTATAAAAGTTTGTAATTATTCTATTTTACCAAATAAATAGTTAAAATGAGGTTTTGCTAATAAAAAGGATTTATTTATTAATTACTACAATGATGACTTTTAGTAATAAGTTTTATTAAAATACTATGTTCATCATATATATAGTTTTAATTAGAAAATAGTTCTTTTATTAAAAAAATAAAGATAATATACTTGGTTTTAAAATAGTTTTGGGTGGTTATAGTCGAAAAATGTGTATTTTGGCTTATTAAGAAATATAGAAAAATGAGATTATTATTATAAATGTTTTTACTGTCTAAAATAATTAGTTTTTATAAATAAAAAGAGTTTGAAATTCTTTTAATGTTAAAATACTTATTATTGAATTAATTTGGAAAAAAAAGTATTTTAGTAATAATAACCGAAAAATGATTTCTAGTTAACTAAAATATAATAAAAACATATTAGTTGGAGGAAAATCGTAATTTTGGTAAAATATTAAGTTGTTAAATGCGGTTAAAATATTACTTTCCTTATTTTGTGAATAATAGTCAAAAATGGATTTTGGTAAAATCGTATTTTCGCGTAATTGGTAATTACATAAAAATACTAATTTATATAATACGATTAAATAATTATTTTCTTATCCTTAATTATTACGGTAAAAACATGTATTCTTACTATAACGATTATTTTGTCACTTAGTAATAATCAATCAACATATTCTTAAAATATAAATATTTTCTTTGTTAATAACAAAACTACGTTATTTTAAACCCGACCAGACTTAGCCTTAATTACTAGTTAGCATTGCCCTTAAGGATTAGAGTGTAGTTAGTTCTAGCTGCTAAATCTGGTGTTACGATTATTGTAGGTTCGGATTCCTAAACCCTAGCGGTTACTTTCTAGCTGTCGCTTCCACGTCGGGAATACACCCAAGGCAAGTTTCATATCTTTCATGTCTGCATTTTATTTAATATTAAATGTACTGCATCAGTAGAATCATTTATGGTAGTGACACTGAATGTGAGCACCCTGAATTTCGGGTTGAATTTTTATTTTATTTTATTTTATTTTCTGATTGTTTAGTTTCATCAAATAATTAATTTTGTTATTTTTCCCTTAAGTGTACTTTTCATGTCATTGATATTTGGAGTATCAGGGATGTTCAACTCTGGAAATCTTCTTCACGAGTTTTGGAGTGGACACGATTACCTTCATGACGGTATATGGTGTCCCACCCAAACTTGTTCCCTTGTGCTCTTTCTGCTTCGCCGAACTTCGGGTCGAATTAGACCGTTCGATCAGTAATTGATTTTCCCACTCTTTTTCTTGATCATTTTCAGCGCGTTACCATGACATTTAAATTGGGAGCGCCAGACCAGTCATTTCCTTGAAACCAACTCCTTATTGATGATCTACTCGAGACGCTCGTCACCCATGACCTTCGTTTCCCACTCAGACACGTCATTTCGGGCACCATTTGATTCGCACAACTTTTCCGACACGTGACCCGATTTTATTTCATGCCACGGCGTCACATTCATTTTCCAACTTGATTTGTGGGTCCCCTGTCGACCAAAACCTGTCCGCCCCAATTATGGACGTGGCCCACTTTGAGCCTACTATCCGTCTGCCACTTGTGTCCCATTTGTTGGAATCCCCATGTGCTACTTATTTACACATGATCATCAACGTCTAATTTTAATTCATTTATTGCTCGATGTCCGATTTTCATCCAATCCGGCTCCACCGAGTCCAGTCCAGCTCCATGATTTTCTCCATCATGACACCCTCACAATTCTTGCCCAAAAATATTAGATACCCTTCTACATATTTTTTCTATATTTATTGGAAATTTCTAATTATTTAATTCCCATGGAATTGGTCTTTTTCCCTCTAATTTAATCCTAGCCATTGTTTTCCCAAACAAATCATCACCATTAATTTCCCATGACAAACTCCCCAATCCCCTCACAGCACCCCCTAGCCGGCCCTAGTTTCAATGTGGATAACTTTTTCCTCTCTCTCTCTTCCTCTCTCATAATTATTCCTTCCTTCTCTTTCATTTTTTCCCATGCATAACACAACTCCCCGACCTCCTTCAAACCCGAGCACACCCCCTGGCCTCCTCCTCACACAGCGCGACCTCCTCACCTTCCCCGACTTCCTGGTCGGCCCACAGCCCTCCTGGCCGGCCTTCGCCGCCATCAACCACCTTTATCTCTCCTCCAACTTCTCCTCCATCTCTCCTCCAACTCCACATCACCACCATCAGCCTCACGACCACCACTACATCCTCCCCAACGGCCAATACCACCACCCAACTCCAGCAGCCCGACCTTCCCTGGCCGGCCTCCGCCGCGACGCCGCCCGTCGGCCACCGAGCAAGTCGGCCACTCCTTCCCTTCTCCTTTTCAAGCCGCCACCACAATATCAGCCGCGCGCCACCTCTTTCCCCCGCGCCGCCGTGCCCCACCGCCAGGGCCGCGCGCCACCGCCGTGGCCGTGGCCGTGCCCGGCCAGGCCGGCCGCGAGCACAGCGCGCAGCAACCGTGCCAACAGCGCACAGTAGCGTGCGTGGCGCGCGCAAGCGTGCGGCGTTCCGTCGCCGTCGTCGGCCACGCCCGACGTGGCCGTAGCCTCCCCCTAGGCTGGGTGCCCCTCCGGCGACCCCCTGGGTCAGCCACCTCGCTCCCCGGCGCGACGTATAGGCGATTCGTGCATTTCGCACGAAATCCCGTCGTGACGCGCGCGAGATTGAGTCCGTTTTGGCGCTCCGTCGCAGCAAATTCGCACACATTTTCCCGGAGATCCGACCGTTGGATCGGCAATTCCTTCACTTCGTCGCAATCTCGGTATATCCACCTTCATCCCTGTCAATTTTCGTCCGTTAATTTTATCGTTTGATACATGAAAACCGGCCACCAAGTTGACCGTTTAAATTGTATTAAATTTGGACAGTTTCGTGGGGCCAATTTCGTCAGCTTGTATCTCCTCCACCGCAGCTCCGTTTGGCATGCTACCAGTTCCGTTGCGAAGCTGGTATAACCCTCTTGCTACCCCTCCAGTTTCGTTTCATTGTGAGCTTGTTTGATTGGTTGAATTCGACGCCAAAGTTTGTCGTCCGAATTCGTAATTTCCAACTTGTAAAATTCTATTTTTGAGCACGGGACTCCAGATTTCATTTCTGACACCACCATTAGACTTGTGGCGTCGTTCTGGCATGTTTTCATATAAAATTTGTTAGATTTGGAGAACGTGGGCCCGGGCACGTTTTTCGGTGCAAAGCGGTTCCACATTCTGGGTCAACGGGACTTTTTGACGCCGGCTCATCGGAATCCAATTCCGGATATACCGTTGAGTTCGTATCATCATTCTGGACTCGTTGACATATAATTTGCTAGGTTTTGGTGGACATTGGATCTGGCACGCATTTCGGTGCAAGTCGGATACCAATATCCGGGTCAACGGGTCATTTTGAGATCGGCTCATCGGAATCCAATTCCGGAGATACCGTTGAGTTCGTATCATCATTCTGGACTCGTTGACAGGTAGTTTGCTGAGTTTTGAGAACTTTGGCTCCGACACGCATTTCCGTGCAAACCGGAATTCCAAGTTCTGGTCAACAGGCCAAATTGAGATCGGGTCAACGGAATCCAATTCTGGAGATACCGTTGAGTTCGTATCATTATTCTGGACTCGTTGACATATAATTTGCTAGGTTTTGGTGGACATTGGGTCTGGCACGCATTTCGGTGCAAGTCGGATACCAATATCCGGGTCAACGGGTCATTTTGAGATCGGCTCATCGGAATCCAATTCCGGAGATACCGTTGAGTTCGTATCATCATTCTGGACTCGTTGACAGGTAGTTTGCTGAGTTTTGAGAACTTTGGCTCCGGCACGCATTTCCGTGCAAACTGGAATTCCAAGTTCTGGTCAACAGGCCAAATTGAGATCGGGTCAACGGAATCCAATTCTGGAGATACCGTTGGGTTCGTATCGACATTCTGGTTTCGTGGACATACAATTTGTTATATTTTATAGACTTGTTTTCTTGCACGTTTTTCGGTGCAAAACGGCTCTGACACGGACATCGTTTTGACCCGAAATTACCTTTTTGCCCTTGTGTCCAAATTGGACCGTTGGGTAGGCTATCCTAACTAATTTGACCATTCTGGACACGTTGGCGATGTTCATTTCATCGTCCGACAATGTTTGTTGATAATTTCTCTGAGTTTAACCTTTTTATAATTAATTAATAATTATTTTATATAATGTTCGTATTTCGGGATTAGTACAACGAAACTGAGATCAGCCAATTCCAGTGATCTCACATCGCTGAAATTGACAAGTTGGACACGTGGATCACTATAATAAGATTATCAGCCTTACCAATAATCTTCTTATCTCGATTTACGCGTCGTAAGTTTCAACGTACAAATAACGAAGTACACTTTATATTAGACTAGAATTGACCATGTTTGACCAGAGTTGACCCAAAGTCAACTATAAGTCAACACTTGACCTAGTTTGACTAGATTATTGACCGGAGTCGACCTAGAGTTGTTTTGACTTAGAAGAACCTAGAATAATATAGATTGCCTGTAGGGATTTATTTATTTTCAACTTGAACACCTTATAACCTGTGTTGCTTTAAATAGGACTCTGTGGCTTCAGTGGGACCTCCCTTTTACTTATCAGCTGTTCAGGTTATCGAGGCGAGTACATTCTCTGATCATTTCATATCCTGCTTAGAAGTATATTCCTGCTTTAAATTACTATACTTGATGCTGTCACGACATTATCACGGATTAGTACTATACGGATCTCTTCATGCGATGTTATTCCCCTCGGGAGCATCGGGTACATTATGTCATGTGCGTTTCACTTTCATCATGTACTCCTGTGCTTTCACCATACATGTACACTCTTGTGAATCATGTACTCTCATGTTCACAGAGCCTTCATGTATACTATCATGTGCACCCTTTTAAGGGCCCCATGTGATATCATGTACAATAACATAACCTGTTTAGATCCTTGTGTACTGATTGGGAAAAACGGGAGAGTGCTAGTAGTCATGTGAACAATTCTTTAGTAGTGTAGATCATGTACAACTCTTTAGTGTAGATCATGTACCAATCTGTTCCGTTCACATATGCTATCCTGTACTCTACATCACTAGTCACTGTTAGTTTCCTACTTATAGTAGATATTTCTATTACAGTTCTTTCTTCCTGTTTACATACTGTATTTCTTCAGATCCTGTATCTTACTTTACTACATGTTTATATTTTCTAACCTGCTATGAACTGTTGAGATGTAATGTGCTCGTTCCAGTCCTGACTGGACCTGTTGATAAATTTTACAGATAGCCTGGAGGTGCCTGCTAGCCTAGAGGAGACACATTAGAGGTTGTTTAGGTAGTTATTTCATTTTGTCAGGAGTTGTATTTACTTTGTGGATTACTGTATCTTTATTTGAGTTTTGAGATGTACTTCTGGGTTCATGTATCTTAGACACTTAGACTTCTATCTCCTGTATTTATTTTGGATTTCATGTTTTATCTATCCTTATCATGCTCTACCTTAGATGTGATTGAGTTTGTATCTGCTATGTCACCCCCATTCGGGGAGTATAACTGTTTAGTCTTATACTGTTAGCTGCATTGAGACCTAGGACAGCGTTCTACCGCCGACACTGCGGCGTAGGCTGGGCGTTGTTACGTTCTCGTGCCCTAAACCTAGGGCGCGGGTCGTGACACTGAATCACAGTGGATCCCTCTTGGACTCCATATCGACGGATGGATTGATTGATTGCCTTAATTAGCTTATTGACTCATTGACTCGAGGATTGATTGGGGGAGTAGTATAACGTCTGTGACCAAAGCCATTGTTTACCGATTGTCTCTCTCGCGCTAACCCCTACTGCACAGGTGGGTTAAGCCGTACCGTATACTGTCGTTTTGGCCAGAATGCCCGTATACATATTGCCTCTAACCAGCCGGTCACAGATACTGTTATATACTCAAAGCACTATTGTAGAATTGCACTATTGTAGTTCCTGAGATATTCTCTGTTGTCTTTTATTATTATTTATCAAAAATATATAATGCTTTTCAAAACTGTCTTGCATTTTATTTATTTATTATTTAGAATGTTAGAGATGGAAATGTGTTTCTTGCTCACTCCTGACTGGAGACCCAACATTTTTAGATGACTGCGACGACGAAGATTACGCCTATAGCTCTTTTTGCGGACCTTTCGAACCCTGGCGAGGTAGCTGAACCAGATCAGGGAGCCCCAGAGTTTTAGATGCACTTTGATTTAATTATTTTCCCTGTTGTTGCAAATAAACCTTGTAATAATTGAATACTTGTTTGTATTTATTTTTTTCCAGACCAGTTTCCAGGTTAATAAAATATTTTCCTTCCGCTTTAGTTTTGTCTGCTTGTGTTCACTGTCTGATAGAGCTTATTGCTGCCGTCTCACAACGGTGCAAGCTGGACATGATCTGTGAAACCCAGTTTCTGTAATGTTATTTAATATTATTATTATAATATTATTACTATTATTATTATTAGTATTATTTGTGAGTTTAAAATTTATTTCAAAATTAAAATGTGGCTTTTTGATTTGCTGACCTGACCCGTGCCCGGACTAGTTCCCGAAACCCAGACCCGGTCCTAACCTATTCTTTTAATTTCGGATTCTAATTATATATATATATATATATATATATATATATATATATATATATATATATATATATATATATATATATATATATATATTATTAGAGCTGGTCCACCGTTGGACCAGCACACCCCCTCCCCTTATTTTCTACTCCCACTCCCTTCCTCCACGTTCTTCCTCTCTTCTCCTTACTTCTCTCCCCAAGTTTTACTCTCAGCACAACACCCCACCACACTCCCCTTTCCTTTTAACCCATACTCCCCACACCAGGATCACACGTTCTTCCCCACTCCAAATCCTTCCCACCAAACTCTCCATTTCTTACTCTCTCAATTCTTCCCCTTCCTTTCCCTAGCCCATTCCCAACTCCACCCCAGAAGCAAACCTGCGCCTCCAGCGCCGGACCCCGACTCCCCGGCGCCCATCGTCGCGTCCGCCGGACCCCGACCCGGCCGCCCGCGACCTCCCGGCCGCCTCCAGCGGCGCCGACCCGCGCGCCCCCGGTTCCCGGCTGCGCCCTAGCCTCCCGTGCCCCGCGTGCTGTTCACCCCGGCGCACCCCGAGCCGTGCTCTGCTGTTTTGGACAGCCCCTACCCAGTGCTGTCCGCGGAATTCGAGTTCGTTCTGTGATTTCGCGCGTCCCGAGTCCGAGGCAACCCTTCGAATTCCGTCGTTTTGGGTAATCCCTGGTTAATCACAGTAGTTCGTCCCTCCCGTGTCAATGATGAGAATTGGTCCACGAATCTCCTTCGGGAATTCGATTTTTGGGTTACGTTGTTTCCAGAATTTTCTGTGAAACCTTCGGAAAAGTTTCTGTTGGCTTGTTTTGCTTTTCCGAATACTTTCGGAAACATTTCTGTGAATATGTTTTTATATAAAAATTGGTTAAGGAATTTAATTCATGGATTTCCCTGGTTGGAATTTATACTGGATATTATGGCACACTTTCCCAGTTTTTGGGTTGACCAAAAATAGAGGAAATGCTGCCGAATTTTCCATAAAATTTAATTATAATTTTTAAAATGATTTTAAAATGGTTTTCGAAAAATATTAATATTTTGGATTTTGGGCGACGACCGTATTGGTCAATGGGCCCGGGCTAAGTGCAAACGAAACCGGCTTCGCCCGGACGTTGAGGCATTAGCCTATATGATGATTGGACCAATATCTGAGACTCATTAATATTTAATTAATTTTTATTATTTATTTTATTCATAATTAAATTGTAGGAAGGTTTTAGAACTAACAACTGTTTCGTCTTATTTCAATTTATATAAAAAAATTGTAATGAGCATAAGCCCAGCTGGTCTTTTGGCTCTGTGACCTGTAATTTAGTAGCAAAGGTTTTCTGTTATTTTCTGGTTTTGCGAGTTATTTTAGCGTACGCGTAAATCAAATAGATAATTATTTTGATATAGAAAATTAATAAAGTTTTCTCACATTAAAATTTATAAGTTTTAATACTTAACAATGATCATGTTTTTCTCATTAAAAATAAGAAATTTAGTTTTATATGTATAATTACGAAAACACCAAGTTTTAATCAATTAAATTGAAAATTACGAGTTTTTCCAAAATACAAGTTTAAATGATCTTTTCCTCGTTATTAAATTATAACGCACCGATAAACGCGTTCTAGTTCGTGTTTAATAAATAAAGATTAAAACTGACTAGGACACAATTAGAGATTTCAACTAGCATAGTTAGCTTGGTAACCCTGGATTCTGAGTCAACTTCTCGAATGTAGGATTTCGAGGACAAGTCTAAATCCCATCTCGAAGTCTTCATCCCTTCAAGTCCAGTCCATTTGAGGCAAGTACATTTTGTGTTAGTTTACAGTTATTTAATAATCGCTTTACTGCAAGTTTAAACCACGATGCAACACGGAACTCTCCCTGAGAGCACTGACTGTAACTACTGTAACTACTGTAACTGTTGGGGACTGGGGGAGTAGTGTAATGAGTATGACCACATCCCAAAATAACTTAGAACTGTACTAGCTTACCCCTCATACACACGGGGATAAGCCGTATCTTCACTGTAACAAACCCAAGCCGGTCATATTCATTGCCTATTCAAATCACACTGTTTTACTGTTAGAAAACTGTTCATTTCTAAATTGTTTAAAAGTGTATGATTCTATTATTATTTCAACTGTCAAATTAGCATGAATTGTACTTTGCTTCCTCCTGACTGGAGATACATTTTTAGGGGGATATTGAGGATGCTGAGCTGTTATACAACAACTATTATGACCCGGTTCTGTACCATGTGGCGTTGCCAGAGTCCCCTTTGGAGGACGCAGGACCTGAGGCCGGCGAGCCGAACGCTTAGCTATATTTTCTGTTTCTAGATTTGTTGTTTTAGAATTTTGTAATTTGATTTCAGCTTTTAATTCAGTTCTTTCACTTTCCAGTTGTATTTATTTAAAGGTTTAATAAAATTTTAAATTTCCGAATATTGAGTTGTGACAAATATAGATGTTGTTGGGGTTACCTGCTAATGGAACAGCTTACTGCCGCCGTCTCAACAACGGTGCAGGCTGGGCATGATCCGGTTCGACCCAATTATTTGGGATCGGGTCGTGACATGATCCGACTGGACCCATTATATTTAGATCGGGTCGTGACAAAAGCTCTGTACTCTCATAATGGCTAACTTATAGGCACGGATACAAAATCTATATAATAATTTCCATTTTGAGAGTTATATGTGGGGTTTATATGATATTCTCCATCTCTCTTTATTTGTAATCCAGTACACAAATCTACGAGTTCATGTTGGAAAAGTAAATCAAATTTGTGTCTTCCAAAGAGTCGAGTTCATTGCATTCATTCATTTAAGAATACTAAGACTCGTGTTCATTATTATTATTGTATCTTGAGTCATGTAAATAGCTATATATGCAAGTGTTTTGAGAAAGAGAAACAAGTTGATTATTCAGCCAATAAAATCAAATATCATCTTTGTATCCTACAAAGTGGCTGGTATCATATCCAAAGAAAAAAATGTCCACCTCATTGTCTCTTTTGTGGCTCGTTTCAATGGTGAAAAATATAATTATTGGAGCGATCTCATGAAACTATGTCTTGAAAGTAGGAACATGAGAGGTAGATAATAGAAATTACGTTAATTCCTTTTGGCCTGCGAGGGGTGACTGCGCGCGTGACCGCGCACAGACATGTCACCCACCCACTAGTTCCCCCCCTGCACCACACCGGGCCCACCCCGCCCCCCTCCAATGAGCATGCGACACGTGGCCCGTGGACCAGGACTGCTGTCCAACCCTGCGCGGTCTTACATAAAAATTTATTTTTAAGGTATATGCATCCAGTTTAATATCACACCTTATATGTCAACTCTGCTTAGGATGACATTTCATAGGTTATGCTGGTTGGTCATCTTACATGGAAACATGGTCGACCCACAGGGTAGGTGAGTTGGACGACCGTCCCAGACCCCTTAATAGGCAAGGTCGCAAAACAAGTTTAAGGTTACTTACTAGCCCAGCCAGCACTTGCAATGGAAAGTGCCAAAATGGCTAAGCCCTCTTAATTAGTACTCCGTAGTAATGGTTTTAGTAGGAAGGCGGTCCAAAGAAGACCTACTCACACTTATAAATAGTAAACTTTAGTAACCGAAATGGCAATGACAAGAATCGAACCATAGAAGAAATGCGATGAGATAGTCATTACTATAAGACTAACTAATATATTTATTTTTTATTATTCCAATAGTTACTGTCATTTAGTCTCCAAATGATACATATTTTTTTATTAATGATGTTTGATTATTAGGAAGGAAAAAAAAAACTACATCACTCAACTAAGTTATATTATATATCATATTTCTATTTATCTTTTTAGAATATTAAATTGATTTATAAAATTGGTATTGGAGATTTTTTTTTTATAAAATTTGTTTAGAAAAATTTGGTGATTTTCATTACCCGTTCAAGAGATCTTACTTTCAAACTCTGTCCTAGATCCCGAGAATTCTTGGACCGACTAACTACCCTGTATGGGAATTCAAATTAGCCAATGTTTATATCCACCTGTAATAGTCTCACGACAACCTTCATCTAATAAGGTATAAGTATAGTGCTATGTAAACACCAAAGAACCGTAGATAATGCTGGACACAATATGTAAAATTGGGTCATCACTTGTATAGTTTTCCTTAACTATCAAGGAAGTTTATTGACCAACAGAATAAGAAAACATTGAGCTCCTCAACATCTTCCAATTAAACCAATGAGGCTCTCAGCCAGTACGGTTTCGAAACATTTTCTTGATCTTCTCTATTTCCGCCTCGTCGATAAAAGAGATCTTCTGTAGCAGCGACGTCGGGAGGTCGTTGTTGAACAATGCCCAGCCCGTTACCTGGAATCCTGGATCTGTGCTACTGAAGCTGGTAAGAGCCACTGCTCTCGTGTCGCCCTCGTTCACCTGGAGAATTAATTGCCACAAATTAATTTACAAGTATTGAGAAAGTAATATTTAGTACGACACCATTTGGACTGCGATCTTTGCCTGCACTTTTGGACCACCTGCCACGTGTCATCACCCCCCACTGATAGGTCAATCGATGGCGGATTCCGACAAATAGGGGGGAGGGCAGTGGGATGCTGAGACGTGGCCCGCTTTCACGTTTTGCGGTCCAAGACCGCGGGCCAAATAGCATTTTTTTAAAATATTTATTTGGTAGTGTAGCTTACAATTTGGTTCTAAAATAAATCTTAAACTCATACGGAAATAATATTTTGCCCGCAGGTTTCTTGACCGCCAATTGGCTCATTGCTATGTGGCAGCAGCCTATTGACCACCTCTGCTAGCCCCGGGTCCCACCCCCTAAAAATCCGGGCCGGAGAAAAATGGGAGGGTGCCGCATGGCGATGGACAAATTGACGGTCACGAAACATGCAGGCAAAATAGCAGTGTCCAAACTCATATTATCTCCATTGAGAAAGAAATATAATTCTTATTATCGATCATAGACTATGTCATGTTATTTAAGTATATCACAAGTAAAAATTCTACCGACAGTTACTAAGTTTTTGGTATGCACGCATGCGGCTTATTGTTATGAAAATATGACTTCGTTGATGAGAAATTATTCGGTGAGTCGGACTCATCGTACATCTTGATTATCCTCCCTAATAACAGAGTATTAGGACATAATGATGCTAATCAAGTTGTTCAAACTGTTCGAGATCTTATTAACAGTGAATTGTTCATCTGGAAGGAACACCTTATTCATATCTGTTTCCCACCTCATGAAGCTCAGGCCATTCTCAGGATTCCTTTATCTAGGAATTGCACTGTTGATAAACTCATTTGGAAGCATACTGTTGATGGAGAGTTCACTACAAAATCGGGATACAGGGCCATTCATGCCTGCCTTCATGATGATCATCTATCTTCATTTTCTACTGTGTTCACTGACTGGAAGAAGTTTTGGAAACAAACTCATATCTATCCCCGTGTCCTTCTATTCGCCTGGAGAGCGCTGACTAACTCTATACCCACCAAATCAAATATCAATCGACGATTGAATGACATTGATGCAACATGTCCAATATGCAAGGTATGTGTTGAAACTACCGACCACCTTATTTTACATTGTTCTTTTTCAGGATCTTCTTGGCAAAAGAATGCTGTTATATCTCATCTGATTCATCCACACACAACCATTTCATCATTATTAACTACAATCCTCAAAGATGGTGATAAGGAGATTATATCAAGTTGTCTCTATCAGATGTGGTCCATCTGGAAGGCTAGGAATAACTTCATTTTCAACAATTCAAAGATCTGTTGCAACAAAATTCTTCATGAAGCTCAGACTTTGCAAGCAAGACATGAAGCTGCTTGTGGTTCAACTATAGATTCAACCACTCTGTGTACTCCCAGATTGCTTTCTCATGCTACATGGAGACCACCTGATCAGGGGAATTTCAAGATAAACTTCAATGGTGCTTATTTGGATGGCAAAATGGCAGCTTCAGCAATCTTGAGGGACTCTCAGGGTTCATTCATCATGGCCTATACCAAATGTCAGGATGGAGGAAGCCCCATTGAAGCCGAAGCTATTGGTATTCACCTGTCACTTGTCATCATCGAAAGAAATCATCTGACGAACATCACTGTGGAAGGTGACTGCAAAATCCTTATTGAAGCTATTACTCATCAGGAGGATTCTTCTGTCTGGTTAGCTCGTCACACTATATCAAATGCAAAGAAGTTTCTCAGTTTACACAGGGAGATTTCCTTCCTTTATGTTCATAGGAGTGCTAACGGTTGTGCTCACCAATTAGCCTCCTACTCTTTGATTCATTCCAATATGAATTCTCTGCAAATTCATGATAGCATTCCTGATTGTATATATGATCTTGTTCTTAGTGACAGATCCGTTTGTACTTCTGTTTTATGATTGAATGAATGAGCTGATGTTTACTCAAAAAAAAAAAGATTATCCTCCACTTAATGGTATGAGCAGCAGCAACCTAGAACAGTCCTTCATATTCTCGTGCCATCAAGTGGAAAAAAATTAAGATGTACGGTGAGCTCGGCACCTTGTATAATTTCTCCTAGTTGAGAGCATTTTTGATGACATAAATTCCTGTCAAAATGCATGCCTGGAATTGCAGCAGCCCCTGTGGAACAACCATAGCGTCCCCCTCGTTGAGGGTTTTGTAGTACACTCTGTTACCCGACGCGATGAAGCCGCAGCCCAGCGTCCCCTCGGTGACGAATAGGATCTGGTTGGCCCCCCGGCGGCTGTGGAGGGGCATCACGGCGCGGGGGGCGAGCTCGAGCCTGGAAGCGGCGATGCCCAGGCCGTTGAGCGCCGGGAACTGCGGGACGTGTACGAAACGAACGATGAACGTACTGTTGGTGGTGGAGAAGTCGGCCGGCTCCCCTAGCTTGGAGAACACGAAGTCGTCGACCGTGACGTTGGAGGCCTTCTTGCAGGCGTAGCCGTTGGGGGTCTTGGGCCCCTCGAGGTCCGCTACGCAGAAGTCCGAGGCGCGAGAGGAGGAGAAGAGGAGAGGGAGGATGAGAATGATAGGAAGCATGGCTGAGCTATGATCAGTTCTAGTTACGTTTGCTATATTGTAGTAGAGGTTTGTTAGTTAGGGTTTATATATTGGAACGGAGACGGCCGTTCGGCAATAGATGCCATTGTTCGTAGCACAGTTCCAATTACTTCGTCTTCAACTTTTTGAAAGCGTACAAGTCTAATTTGTATAGATGGCCGGATTATTTGGATAGATGGCCGGATTATGGATGGATGGTCTAATAAATAATACAATACCGAACTCAGCTCACTATTGTGCTAAGCGAGAAGTGATATATATAATCTCTTTGGTTAGACGGACGGTCTCGAGATCGAATCGCAGGAAGATGTGGATGTGTGTAAAATTTGGAGGCATTGGATCCAAATAACATGCAACACAGCTTGCACAAAGTCCCGTACGTTATAACGGGAATAACAAAAAAAAAATACTAATACAATTTGTTCTTCATAAACACAACGGTCGACTCTTTGTCTCTCTTGTGGGGCTTGTGAGCGCAACAGTTTCCTCACAAATGCCAAATATTTAGTGATATGGACAATAAGTTTTTGCAAGGTGTAGATGGTGCAGAGCTATATTACTCTCGTAATGGCCAACTTATAGGCAAGGATACAACATCTATAGAATAACTTTCATTTTGAGAGTTATTTCTGGCATTTATAAGCTATTCCCGATCTCTCTTTATTTGTAATCCAATACACAAATCTACGAGTTCTTGTTAAAAAAGTATATCAAATTTGTGTCTTCCAAAGAGTCAAGTTCATTATATTCATGCATTTAAGAATACGAAGAGTCATGTTCATTGTTCTTGATGTATCTTGAGTCCTGTTGAGTAAGAGAAAAAAAAAGTTGATTATTCAGCCAATAAAATCAAATATCATCTTTGTATCCTACAAAGCGGCCGATATCAGATCCAAAGAAAAAAAAATGTCCACCTCAAGTAACAATCTTGTCTCTCTTGTGCCTCGTTTCAATGGTGAAAATATAATTATTGGAGCAATCTCATGAAGCTATGTCTTGAATCTCAAGATCTATGGAGTGCGGTTGAAGAAGGAATGGATCGACCAGCAAATAAAATAACTATCCAATGCACAAGAAATTATGTTGAAGGAAAAGAGACAAGAAGAGAAGAAGCCGCCCTTTCAAATCTACCAAGCAATTGAAATTCAAGTCTATGAAAGAATATCCAAGGCAAATAGCTCCCAGGAGGCTTGAACAATTCTTGAGACAGCATATTCTGGTCAAGATCAAATGAAAAAGGTACGCTTGTAAGCTTTAAGGGGAGAGTTTGAGAAACTATCAATGAAATATAATGAAAATACTAAAGAATATTTTACAAAAGTGAATTCTATTATGAATCGAACGAGTTCAAATGGATAAATTTTAGAAACTCAAAAAATTGTTGAAAAAGTTCTTCACAGTCTACCAAGCAAATATGATCATGTTGTAGTTGCTATTGAAGAAACTAATGATCTTGCATCTATGTCCTTGGAGAGCTTACAAGGAAGATTAGAACCTCATGAATTTCCAATTAACAAAAGATGTTCTCAAAGTGTTTCTATCTTAAGCTGATCAAGCGCTCAAGTGTAATGTCACATCTATGGGAGGCCGTGGTTCTTCTCAGAACCGTGGACGCTAAAGAGGCAAAAAAATTCAGGGTCGAAGTACAAATTTTCATGGCAAAGGAAGAGGTTATTCTAGCAATAAACAAAATAAAGAAGAAAAAGCAGAAGAAAACTTCAACTACATATACTCACAAAGCGACTCACAAAGAGGAAGATGTTGTGGCATCAAAGTGGAAGAGGTCGTGGCTACTTTAAATGTTATTATTGCCACAAACCAGGCCACACAGTCAGTTAATCTTGGTATAAGCAAGAGGACGACAAGGAAAAAGAAGCAAGCTACGTACATGAAGTAAGATATGAAGAAAGAGGTAACCATCATGATATTTGTTCCTAGCTTGTCATGGTGACAACTAGGATAATACGTGGTATCTTGATAGTGGTGCTATCAAGCATATGACAGGAAATAAAAATTTATTTACAAGCTTAACAAAATTTGGTCGTGGCCAAGTAAAGATTGGTGATGACAGAACATACAAAATAGAAGGAGTTCGTGAAATAACTTTCAAAACAAGATCAGAAAGTACTGAGAAGATGAAAGATGTTTACTACTATCACGACTAGAAAGCAATCTTCTAAGGGCTGATCATCTTTTAAAAAATGATTTGATATTCATTTTTGAAACAATCTTCTAAGGTCTAATCATTTTTGAAACAATTTTTTATGATTTGATATTCATAAAAAATGACTTGTCGTGAAGATTGGTATTGCAGAAAATAATATGTTTCCACTAAGACTACAAACTTCTAACTTTTTTTGTTTTAGTAGTGTTGACAGTGGAAGCTCAAAGTTGTGGCATGACATGTTTAGTTATTTGAACTATGGAAGCTTGAAGCAGTTAATAACAAATGAGATGGTCAAAGGCTGCCTCAAATTTAATCTACTGAAGATGTTTGTGAAGGTTGTCACAGGGTAGCAGCATAGATCTTCATTCCCTTTACGGTTGTCAAATTCCTATTTTTGAAATAGGCATCTGACTGTATTTTATATTTTTGGGAAATTTAAATTTGGGTATTGTTAAAATTTTATTGATATTTTCTTGAGGATGAATTTATTTCATATTATTATTATTCTTGCTACTATTGTTACTATCAATTTTATTATCATTATTATTATTATTATTATTTTATTTCCTAAACCTACCCCTCCCCTTACCTAACCTAACCCCAACCCATACTTTCCTCTCTCTCTCCCTCTCCCGAGAACCAGCACCCCCCCAAATTCCCTTTCCTCTCTCTCTCTCTCTTAACTCTCTCCCGATCTCCCTCTCTTCTCCCCGACCTTCGGCCGCCCCGAGCGCCACCACTATCTTCCCCAACCACCATCGTCGTCGCCTCCCTCGCCACCACCGCCTCCATCTTCGGCGCCACCGCCATGGCCGCCCCCTTCAGCCACCACACCACCACCACTGCACCCTTTCTCCTCCGCCCCCCCTGAGTGCCGCCAGCGCCATCGTCTCCACCGCCACCATCATCGTCATCGTCAGCCACCACCACCATCACTTCCACGACGACCACCACCACCCTCGTCGTCGTCTTCTTCTCATCCTCTCCCCCTCGTCTTCGAGTTCCGACCGCCACCCTATGGCCGGCCTCCCCCAGCTCCTCCGTCCCACGCTGCGGTTCTCCTTCGCCCCCCCTCTCCCTCTGTACTTCCTCCTGTCGGCGGGCCGACCTGGCCAGGCCTCCTCGCCCACGCCGACGAGCCCCTCCGTCGGTGAGATTACCAAGCACCCCTCTCCCTCCCCTTTCTTGATCTGTGTGCTCCTCGGAGATCGAGCCGTGTGGTTCGACTCGCGTCGGGCAGCGTGCTGCCGCGAGCCGTACGCTGCCTCGTACAGCATGTTCCTTAGGCAGTGCACCCTCGGTTGGTGCACACCCCTCATTTTCATGCTACCTCAGGACACGTGTCTCGAGCTTCGTGTACACCTCGAGCAACGGGATGCTTTGGGCCCCGCGTTGTTTGGGTTACGTGCTATCTCGATTCGCGTGCCTCGGTGTGTGAGCCATTTTAATTTTTGTTCACCCCGATCCACGTGCTGTCTTGGGCAGCGGGACGCCTCGAGCCCTGTGCTGTCTCAGGCACCGTACTACCTCGATTTGTGTGTTGCCTCGATTCCCGTGTCTCGGCCTTTGTTCCATCTTAGTTTTTGTATCGCTTCGATTTGTGTACACGTACTGATTTGCGCATCGCTCCGATTTACATGTCGCATTGGTCTTTGTACCGTCTCGATTCGCGTGTACGTGTCGATTTGCATGTTGCATTGATTTGTGCGCTATCTTGATATTCGTGATTTTCTCGATCTACGTGCACGTCTCGATTTATTTCACGTTGTCTCTTGTTCATCTTGATTCTCGTGCTTATCTCGATATATGTGCACGTTTCGGTTTGTATGACTATATCGGTCCGCGTGCCTCGGTTTTCGTGCCAGATTCCTATACTGCTTGCGGGACCTACACGGTATATTCTTCTGCCATCCTCCGTGATTTCTTTTATTATTTTATTATTTAATGTTGATGATTGTTTATTGTGTGTTCTGAGGGCTTCGATGGACGTGCTAGCTTGGATTGCGATCGTTGAAGACTTGCTTACCTAGCCGAGCCCTCTAGGCAAGTATCCCTTGCTCATCGACGGTTCTTGCCCCCTCTCCTGGATTTATTGCATTTAATTAATTTGTACTTGTAAATTGTATAACTATGATTAGTGTAGCCTAGTAGTAGAACTGCCATGATGATAACTTAGGATAGCTTGGTCCGATACCGGGATAGACCGTATTGGACAACTCGGATGGGTCATCCACACCTCCGAGGACACGAGCATGACTCACTTGTACGGATTATCCCCGTATGCCCCGTGTCCGACTCGCGGTCGGGTAATGGCTCTGGCTAACTATTCTTGTGGCTGTGATTGTGTTTGGGTTAGAACTATGGACATGTGCTGTGATGTGTCCTGCGAGACAATTTTTTGTTATATGTGTTGGCTTGGCGCCCAGTATGCATTGTAGTGCTACTGGAGGCCGGGACTTAGTGGTCTCGGGTTCGATTGGTTTCCAGTACGCATCGTAGTGCTGCTGAAGGCCGAGACTTAGTATTTTTGGCCATCGATTTGTTCCCAGTATGCATCGTAGTGCTGCTGGTAGCTGAGACTTAGTGTTCTCAGCCTGCGATTTTGCGGCGGATTGTGCCGAGTGGTTTTAGCCCTAATTTGCTGGGAGCTCCTGTCCAGAATACAAAGGAGACTGCCGAATTTTTCCAGAATTCCCAGTTGGGAATTTGGTTCGAAGGATTAGGCAGAACCATTCCTTTGGTTTGTTGGACTGGATTCATGCATGTTCATCTTGGTATAGTATACCTGATCCCATTGCCTGCTAGGTAGACTCCATACTAGATTATCGCCTATCTCCTGACCTGTCTTGTCCGTCGGATAGCGTAGGGAGAGCGGTTCCACTCGGGAGACGGTCTGCAACCCTGGTCCTTGTTTGGTTTAAGGTTGTAGATTTGCTCCAGAGCGGTCCATGTAATCTTTGCCACTTCCGACAGCGTTTATTACCGGACTCTTGTTCCTTGACCCTTCATCCTAGGAGTTATCCTAGTCCAGCTAGATAGGGCTGACAGTTGTCCTATGTATCAAAATTGTGACCTTGGATATGTATGAGGATTGAGTAATATATGAAGTATGATCTCGGGATGTTCAGTTGGTAGACTTACGTGGATACTTGGATAGTGTTGTCGATTCCTTTAGATGATGTTCAATTTTGATCAGATATGTGGGTTCCTGGATTTTGATTAATTGTTCGATTGCTTTACGGAACGAGGAGAATATCGAGGGTATTATTATATAATTTTTACTCGACTTCCCAAGTGTCCAAAATCTGGTTTGTTTGCTATATCTTGGTGGTGGTGGGACTTATTTGCTGATAGCTTGTGATCATCGATTCAGAGGATTGTTGTGAGCCAGAGGGCCTAGCATTGTTATGGTGAGGAGCTTGGTATTTGGTGGTTGTCTTTATTGACGTGATATTCACTCCATCATGGATGGGAGACTCTTGCTAGATTGATCTGGTGGATGGACCGACTTGATGATTGGAGCTGTAGGCTCCCATATATGTTTGAGGTGATATTGTGGTAGAGATTATGATCTTGTACTTGACCTGATATTCATGCCACGATGTGGGCAGATGATTTCATGTGACTGACAGATTTATCCTTGTTCCTGACATGACTACTTGTATCTGTGCTATAAGTCCAGCTTACCCTTTGAGGTACTGGCCCTGATTTTGCACTGTGGTGACTTTGAGGTGCTACTTCCATGATTATATGGCATTGCGATGCCATCTTGATATTCTAGCTATATTATATGATTACCTGCACGTGTACCTTGGTAGTTGGCCTTTAGTCTTAGCGTGGTTAGGATTGCTTGCTTGCTTGTTGCATAACACTAAGGATAAATCACAACTGGGACTACAGGTGCCGAGGTTGATTCTTACTTAGCGTTCCCGTACTGAGATACGACATCTAGGAGGGTGATCATGTGACCACGATATGTGATACCGGATAACTATATGGATAATCTAGGTAACTTAAACTGGTAGAAGCATTGGGGGGAACGGAATCCCGAGATCGTGCATTACCAGCATTATCCTAGACATTAGTCATGACCTGCCACTATAACAAAAAGACCTATTAATGACGTTTGATAAGTGGATTTTATGACGGCTGATAAAAAAGCGTTATGAAAGTTCGAAATACCTATTTTCTATGACGGTTTGGGCTAATTCTGGACCTTTCATAACGTTTATAAAACAAAATGTTATTAATATTTTAGAGCGGTGGCAAACTTGTAATATTTTTTAAGTTCATTTTTTGACAAAATCCCGTGCTTCAACAAAATTTTTTCTCTCCCCCTCGTTCTGGTCTTCTCCGATCCTTTCTTCTCCCTCCTCTCCCCCAACTCCAAAATCCTATAGATCGAAAACCCTAACTCTAGTTAGCAACACCCTCCTCTCCTCCTCTTCTTCTCCTTTCTTTCCCCCAACTCCAAAACCCTAACCCATGATACAAAACCCTAAACCTAGTTAGAAAGGGAGGAGGAGATGGGGAGGGAGCTGGCGGCGCGGGCAGGCCGACGGCTCTGGCACGGACTCTCTGACGTCGACATCGCGTTAGGTGAAAAAAGAGAGCGGGACAGCCGATTGTGGTCTCTCCGCTCTTCTTTCCTCTTTTCGATCGGGCTTTGGCGAATTCGCGGTGGCCGCCGAACTCGGCGGCGCACGGAGGACCAACACCAGGAGTAAATCGCTATCATCTGGACGACGATGGTTCTACTTGGCAGGCCAGGGTGTCCGTGTCGTCTCCGTCACAGCAGTAGTCATTGATCGAACGATCCGTGCGGAGACGGGACGATCATTCAAATTAATCTGGTGAATTTCCAAACCATGATTCTCTGATCGAATTTCCCTCTTCCTTTGAAATTTTGATCGATTTGATCAAGAATTAACATCAATATTCAATTATTGCTTGTGTACCTATGGTGTTTGATGAATTTACTGAACCAACCTTGGCACCAATTTTGGACACGATAACAATGGTATCAGACTCCGGACACGAAGGTTCAGTGTTGACACGAAGACATGGTTAGCTATATCCCGACACAGGTATGATTTCTGACACTCCCCTCTAATTCTTGGTTTGGATATAGTCTATGAATTTCGTGTCTATGTTGGTTGTTTATATCAGACCTGGGACACTATGTGTAGTATCGGTATCGAATTTGGACACCAGTCGTGTCAGTGTCCTGGCGATAAAGAGGAAGGATATTGGTTTTGGTACTGCAGGTATAGGTATTGGTATTGGTTAAGCTGCATGGAGAGAGGTTCTGTGGGTTAGCCATTGAAGTCGAGATTCAAATTGGAGGTGAAGAAGATGTTATGATCCATTGGTGAAGAAGATGTTCTCATACACTTACCACCCCCCCCCCCCCCCTCTGCTGTTCATCTTCTGATGTTCAAAATTTTGGAGGTGAAGAAGATGTTATGATCCATTGGTTGCATCTTCTGTTGTTCATGGCCGATCCATCGACCATAAGAACATGTAACATACACTTACCACCACCCCCCTATGCTGCAAAATTCTCATTTTCTTCCCTATATATATCAGCAATCCATGAGATTGTGACTTTGGGAAAATTTCGAGATAATATGCTGCAAAACTCGGTTAAGCATTGTATGCTGCAAAACTCGGTTAAGCATTGTAGGTATATCGAGCCAACAATCTTGATAGATCCTCCATTAAATTGAATGAGTGTATAGTTCCCCTTAGGCGATGATGACAACTAAACAAAGAAAGTGTACTTTCCCCTTTATCCCTTCTTGATTCTTTTAAGGTTGGTGGCAAGTAAAACTGTTTTAGTAGAAAGTGATGAGTTCCCATTCTTTTGCAACATTCTGTGGAGCTGGTGCCATTAATTTTGCACTTTTTGCTAACTGTAGAGAAAATTAACATTGTATTATATGATGTCTGAATTCATACTTTAGACTACCATTTTTTCTCGTCTTGTATTCTCATTTAATTTATCCTTCAATTTCTTCTCTGTTTCTCTTCCTCGGCCAATGGCGAGGCACACAGTGCAGCCATTACTTGTCAGGGGAATTAGAATTAAGGAGAGGAGAGGAGAGGAGAGGAAAAAAAGAAAAAGGAAAAGAACAAGAACAAGAATTTTTTTTGGCAATGATGATTTGGCTGCTCCTTCAGATGGCGAGGCAGCTCCATTGCAGCCATTTGTTGGAAGAAGGGATGATGAGAGTGGGGGTCCACCTCCAATTGTGAGTGAGTAATTATGGACTAAAGCTGAATCTGAGCCTCTTCTCGCTAATTTATGTACCTCTTGGAGCTATTTATGTTATCATTTTCAGGCCAATGAACTGAAGAGAGAAGATCTTAAAGGTTCAAAGGTAATTTCTTTACTATTTTTTCAGTTATAGCTGTAAGCAAAGTGAGTGGTCCATAACTAGCTTCAAGTTTGGCTTGAAAATTTGATATTGTTTGACAGTTTGTTCAGCAAGTTGAGCTTGGATTACTTAAGTTTATCATTTGGCACATGAAGGAACAAGCTTTTGATTGTATTTGACTTCAGTTTTTGATGCATTTGCAGGTGATGTCTTCTTAATAAGCTCAAATGCTATGCAATATAATGCACCAGACACAATTTACTATCGGCAAGTAAGTATTGTAACCTAATCTATATTCTATTTAAAGAATGATTTTGTTGGAAGTTTTGTCACATCGTACAATAATTTTTTTTGTTGTACAGGCACGGTCTATCCAAGAGCTTGCACAAAAAGACTTCAAGAGTTGGAGGCAAGAAAGCTCGTATTGTACGAAGGGGCAGGCCTCCAATGAAGAACACAATCAAGCGGATGCTTGCTTGAAACAATTTTGGTAGTTGTAAATATATATATATATGTATTTGGATATTCTATTTTGAGAATGTAATGAAGATGTTGATATGTACTCTATTTTGAGAAATGTAATAAAGATAGTGATATATAATGTTAAGTTTTTGGAATGTAATATATAATGTGCAGTATAGAGCGTTATAAATATGCTAATTTGAATAGTATAAAGTGTGATAAATGTGCTGCATTGAGCCTATACATATTATCTATTCATAACGTTTTAAAAATGTCCTGAATTGTACACTATATATGAAATATTCATAACGCTTTTATTGAAACTATTCATGACGGTTATTTTATGACGCTTTTAAAAAATATTTATAACACCCGTTTTCATAATGGTTGCTTTGAAAAAAAAAGCGTCATGGTTTGTCATTAATGACGCTTTTTAGCCGTCATTAAAAGGGTTTTTTGTTGTAGTATGCAGGCTGGCCGTCACGGATATTGTTACCATTCGTACTAGTGGATGGCAATATTCAGCTACTTTATGTACTATACATTATATACATGGCATGCTCGGCATGGTGGCCTTACGAGGGACCGATGGTGACATGCAGAGCCCGGTGGTCTTGCGAGGGATCGACGCTCATCTAGTCTTGATATACTTGGCCCCGCTAGCCCTGCTGGGACGGCACGATCTGATGATTCCTATATTGCATTGTCGGGGTAACCCAACCTCCACATAGACAGTCGTAGACCTTTGAGTGGCCGCTTATTCACCTAAATTGTATGGCTTGTTGCTTGCTAAGCTGGCTGGCACGTAACGTTGTCCCGGTGCGGTAATTCACTCCCTTGTTCTTGTTTGATGTAGGGGTGAGTTACTGTTTCGATGATAGACTACGAGTTCCAGTTGGCGATGCAAGCATTAGTGGATGTTAGGATGACTGTGATGATTGTTGGTTACTTACGTATTAGTAGTTGGATTGCTGCCTTATATTCTGTAATCGTGCGTTGGTACCGCACGATCCTTTACCCTCATCACTGCTGTTCATACGTGTTATTCCTGTTATATATATCATATCATGATGGTTTTCTTCGTCCATCCTTGAGCCTTCCTTTCTGGTACTTGCTACGGTTGGCCTGACCAACCCTGGATTGTTCCCAGATTGCCTGAGATCGACCCTGTGGATCTTCCAGACTCGACTTGGAGGATGTGCTTCAGTTTTCGACCATGCTAGGAACTATGGAAAGGTATACTCATCTACATTATTATCCTGTACTGTAGATTTTCTGATTATCATATGAGTATTTCCTGCTTTCCATATGATTCTCTCTCTTGTTCAGTATTTTATTGTGATTTGCCTGTGGACATGAGATCAGAATTAGGCCATAGATTGATTGCATGCTAGGATACCCAGCAAGACTTGACAGCCGTCATCGCCGTATAGCATATTCGTACCTTATACGGTATAGCTGGCCGACGTCCGTCCCCGTATTTTAGTACTGGGGCGTGACAACGGTCCACTTTGCGAGCCAAGAACCCACTTCAACTTGTTCATTCAGATTTGTGTGGACCAATGCAAGTTACATCATATGGATGTAATCCAACATCTAGTGGATGAACTAGCACGGTTTAGCCGTCTTTCTTAACATGTAAGGTTGTCACAGAGTAGCGGTCGACTCTCTTTCTCTCTTGTGATATATTTTTGGTTGGCGGCTTGTGAGCTCACAACAACAGTTTCCTCACAAATGCCAAATATTTAGTAATATAGACAATGTTTTTAATGCTAGGTGTAGTGGTGCAGAGGTCTGTACTCTCGGGGAGCCGATCTGCTGTCTCATTTAATTATGTCAATTTCTGCCACTTTTATATTACATGTGGGCCATGAGAGTAGATATAGATGGTGGCCCACATGTAATAAAAATGAGGAAAGAATTAAATGGGACAGCAGATCTGCTCCCGCGCGTACTCTCGTAATGGCCAACTTATAGGCACGGATACAACATCTATAGAATAATTTCCATTTAGAGAGTTATTTGTGGGGTTTATAAGATATTCTCCATCTCTCTTTATTTGTAATCCAATACACAAATCTACAAGTTCATGTTAGTAAAGTAAATCAAATTTGTGTCTTCCAAAGAGTCGGGTTCATTGCATTCTTGCATTTAAGAATACTAAGAATCATGTTCATTGTTTTTAATTTATCTTGAGTCCTGTAAATAGCTATGTATGGAAGTGTTTTGAGAAAGAGAAAAAAAGTTGATTATTCAGCCAATAAAATCAAATATCATCTTTGTATCCTACAAAGTGGCAGGTATCATATTCAAAGAAAAAAATGTGCACCTCAAATAACAACATTGTCTCTCTTGTGGCTCGTTTCAATGATGCAAAATATGATTATTGGAGCGATCTCATGTAACTATGTCTTGAATCTCAAGATCTACATGTTGTTGAACAAGGAGTGGAGCAACCAGGAAATCAACTATCCGACGCACAAAAAAGGGTGTTGAAAGGAAAAAAAAAGACAATATAACACCCCTTTCAAATCTACAAAGCAATTGAAATTCTAGTCTATGAAATAATATCTAAGGCAAAAACCTCCAAGGAGGCGTGGACAATTCTTGAGACAACATATTCTGGCTAAGATCAAATGAAACAGATACACCTGCAAGCTTTAAGAGCTGAGTTTGAGAAACTAGAAATGAAAGATAGTGAAAAGATTGAAGAATGTTTTACAATGTGAAATCTATTATGAATCAAATGATCAGTTCAAATGGAGAAATTTTACAAACTCAAAAAGTTGAAAAAGCTCTTCAAAATATACCAAGCAAATATGATTATGTTGTAGTTGCTACTGAAGAAACTAAAAATCTTGCATCTCTGTCTTTGGATAGCTTGCAAGGAAGATTAGAAGCTCATGAATTTTGAATTAACAAAAGATGCTCTCAAAGTGTTTCTTCTCAACCTGATCAAGCTTCCAAGTCCAGTGTCACATCTACGGAAGGTCGTGGTTCTTCTTAGAACCGTGGACACGGAAGAGGTAGAAATTTTTGTGGTCCAAGTACAATTTTTTATGGTAAAGAAAGAGGTTATTCCAACAATAACCAAAATAAAGAAAAAGAATACAACTTCAACTCCAGATACTCATAAAGAGGACAAGGATATAGGCATCAAAGTGGAAGGGGTCGTCGCTACTTTGAATATTATTATTGCCACAAACCATGCCACACAATCAGTGAATGTCGGTATAAGAAAAAAAATACGACAAGAAAAAAAATAGACTACGTACATGAAGCAAGACACGAAGAAAGAGGTAACCATCATGACACTTTGTTGCTTGCTTGTCTTGGTGATAACTTGGATAATGTGTGGTATCTTGATAGTGATGCTATATATCAAACATATGACAGGAAATAAGAATTTATTTACAAGCTTAACAAAATCTCATCGTGGCCAAGTAAAGATTGGTGATGACAGAGCATATAGAAGAGAAGGAGTTGGTGAAATAACTTTCAAAACGATATCATAAAGTGTTGAGAAGACAGGAGATGCATACTACATCCCAAGGCTAAAACGCAATCTTCTAAGTGATGGTCATCTCTTAAGAAAATGGTTTGATATTCATTTTCGAAACAATGCTTGTTTTTTTTGGTCGAGGAACGTACAAGCGACTGGTTGTGAAGATTGGTATTGCAAAAAATAATATGTTTCGACTATGACTACAGACTTCTAACTTATTTTGTTTCAGTAGTGTTAACAGTGGAAGCTCAAAGCTATGACATGACAGGTTTGGTTATTTGAATTATGGAAGCTTGAAACAGTTAGAAACAAAGGAGATGGTCAGAGGACTGCCTCAAATTTATTTTACCGAAGATGTTGAGAAGATTGTCACATGGAAGCTTTATATATCTTCATTCCCTTTACGGTCCACTTTGCAAGCCAATAAGCTACTTCAACTTTCATTCATATTTGTGTGGACCAATGCAAGTTACATCGTATGGAGGTTGTCCAACATCTAGTGGATGAACTAGCATGGTTTAGTCGTCTTTCTCTCCCTGTAAGTTTCTCTTAAAATTCTTGGACCTCATATATGTTCTATTCTCAACTTTTTGGTTACTTAGAATTGTCAAGCACACGACCATACTGTACATTTGTGATTCTTATTATGTTATAAAAAATAATATGAAAATTGAAATTCCTCATATATGTTATAAAAAATAATATGGTATAAGTATAGTGCTACGTAAACACCAAAGAACCGTAGATAATGCAGGCCACAATATGTAAAATTGGGCCATCACTTGTATAATTTTCCTTAACTATCAAGGAAGTTTATTGACCAACAGAATAAGAAAACATTGAGCTCCTCAACATCTTCCAATTAAACCAATGAGGCTCTCAGCCAGTACGGTTTCGAAACATTTTCTTGATCTTATCTATTTCCGCCTCGTCGATAAAAGAGATCTTCCGTAGTAGCGATGTCCGGATGTCGTTGTTGAACAATGCCCAGCCCGCTACCTGGAATCCTGGATCTGTGCTACTGAAGCTAGTAAGAGCCACTGCTCTCGTGTCGCCCTCGTTCACCTGGAGAATTAATTGCCACAAATTAATTTACAAGTATTGAGAAAATAATATTTAGTACGACACTATTTGGACCACCTGCCATGTGTCAGCACCCCATTCCGACAAATAGGGAGGGACAATGGGATGCTGAGACGTGGTCCGCGTTCACGTTTTGCGGTCCAAGACCGCGGGCCAAATAGCATTTTTCTAATATTTATTTGGTAGTGTAACTTATAATTTGGTTCTAAAATAAATCCTAAACTCATACGGAAATAATATTTTGCCTCAGGTTTCTTGACCGCCAATTGGCCCGTCTTCACGTAGCAGCAGCCCATTGGCCTCCTCTGCTAGCCCCGGGTCCCACCCTCTAAAAATTTGGGCCGGAGACAAATGGGAGGCTGCCGCATGGCGATGGACAAATTGACGGTCACGAAACATGCAGGCAAAATAGCAGTGTCCAAACTCATATTATCTCCATTGAGAAAGAAATATAATTCTTATTATGGATCCTAGACTATGTCATGTTATTTAACTATATCATAAGTAAAAATTCTACCGACAGTTACTAAGTTTTTGGTATGCATGCATGCGGCTTATTGTTATGAAAATATGACTTCGTTGATGAGAAATTATTCGGTGAGTCGGACTCATCGTGCATCTTGATTATCCTCCACTTAATGGTATGAGCAGCGGCAACCTAGAACAGTCCTTCCTATTCTCGTGCCATCCAGTGGAGAAAAATTAAGATGCACGGTGAGCCCGGCACTTTGTATAATTTCTCCTAGTTGAGAGCATTTTTGATGACATAAATTCGTATTGATCAAAATGCATGCCTGGAATTGCAGCAGCCCATGTGGAACTACCATAGCGTCCCCCTTGTAGAGGGTTTTGTAGTACACCGTGTTATCCGACGCGATGAAGCCGCAGCCCATGGTCCCCTCGGTGACAAAGAGGATCTGGTTGGCCCCCCGGCGGCTGTGGAGGGGCATCACAGCGCGGGGGGCGAGCTCGAGCCTGGAGGCGGCGATGCCCAGGCCGTTGAGCGCCGGGAACTGCGGGACGTGTACGAAACGAACGATGAACGTGCTGTTGGTGGTGGAGAAGTCGGCCGGCTCCCCTAGCTTGGAGAACACGAAGTCGTCGACCGTGACGTTGGAGGCCTTCTTGCAGGCGTAGCCGTTGGGGTTCTTGGGCCCCTCGAGGTCCGCTACGCAGAAGTCCGAGGCGCGAGAGGAGGAGAAGAGAAGAGGGAGGATGAGAATGATAGGAAGCATGGCTGAGCTATGATCAGTACTACTTACGTTTGCTATATTGTAGTAGAGGTTTGTTAGTTAGGGTTTATATATTGGAACGGAGACGGCCATTCGGCAATAGATGCCATTGTTCGTAGCACAGTTCCAATTACTTCGTCTTCAACTTTTTGAAAGCGTACAAGTCTAATTTGTATAGATGGCCGGATTATTTGGATAGGTGGCCGGATTATTGATGGATGGTCTAATAAATAATGCAATACCGAACTCAGCTCGCCATTGTGCTAAGCGAGAAGAGAGATATATAATCTCTTTGTTTAGACGGACGGTCTCGAAATCGAATCGTAGGAAGATGTGGATGTGTGTAAAATTTGGAGGCATTGGATCCAAATAACGTGCAAGTTAACTTACCCAAAGTTTCGTTCGTTATGTCGGAAATTACCAAAAAAAAAAACTGATACAATTAGTTTTCCATAGACACAACGGTCGACACTCTGTCTCTCTTGTGACATATTTTCAATTTTGCTATTTGGCTTCCAAAAATTTGGATAATGTCATCTCCCATTATGTGACATCTGACATGACAGTTGATATAACAGTTGACATGACAAATTTTAACCAAAAATAATAATTATCCTATTTTTTAATGTTAATATTAATATTAATATTAATCTTAATTTTAATATTAATATTAGTGTTAATTTTAGGGTGCTGCTATTAGCACTCCTAAAATGTCATTCAACACTCCTCTTTAATTTTTTTTAACTTTCAAATTACAAATCTATTCCTGGATTAAATATAGCAATAATTTGTGCATGTATGGAGGGAGGAGTGTAGGATGACATTTTATAGAGTGCCAATAATGTTAATGCAAGGGTAAATTTGAAATTTGAATATTAAAATTTTAAAGAGGAGTGCCGAATGACATTTATGAGTGCTAATAGCAGCACCCTAATTTTAATGTTAAGGTTAATTTTAATGTTATGGTTAATCTTAATGTTTATTATCATGTTAATTTAATGTTAATTTAATATTAATTTTAATTTTAATTTTAGTGTTAAATTTTGTCATGTCCGCAACTATGTCATATACCACATAATGGGAGGTGGTATCACCCAAATATTTTGGGAGCCAAATAGCATTTTTGATATATTTTGGGTGGGGGCTTGTGAGCACAACAGTTTCCTCACAAACGCCAAATATTTAGTAATATAGACAATGCTTTTAATGCTAGGCTTAGATGGTGCAGAGCTCTGTACTCTCGTAATGGCCAACTTATAGGCACGGATACAACATCTATGGAATAATTTCCATTTTGAGAGTTATTTGTGGGGTTTATAAGATACTCCATCTCTTTTAATTTGTAATCCAATACACAAATCTACGAGTTCATGTTGGAAAAGTAAATCAAATTTGTATTTTCCAAAGAGTCGAGTTCATTCCATTCATGCATTTAAGAATACAAAGAATCATGTTCATTATTCTTAATGTAACTTGAGTCATGTAATTAGCTATCAGAAAATTTCATGTAGGGGGAGGGAATTCATGTTATTTACGTAAAAAGGGAGAAGTTTCTGAAAATTTACTAAATGACATACAATGCAGCTTGTACAAAGTCTCATGTGTTATGTCGGCAATCAGCAAAAAATACATGATACAATTGGTTCTCCATAAACATAACGGTCGACACTTTGTCTCTCTTGTGATATACTTTTGGTTGGGGGCTTGTGAGCGCAACAGTTTCCTCACAAATGCCAAATATTTAGTGATATGGACAATAAGTTTTTGCAAGGTGTAGATGGTGCAAAGCTACAGGCCCGGTCCTATACTTTATGGGGCCTAGAGCGAAATCTAGAAATGAGGCCCTTTTCAACTTTTTTTTTCTTCCACAACTCTATAGTCTTTCACACTAAAATGCTTTCAATCTCTACATCCTTCTTTAGTTTGGTTCGACTCATTTATTAATTGAGTACATCTATTATTGTGGACAAAATGCTAAAAAAAAATGGTACGCCAATTAAAATTAGTAATTATTAAATTATATACTAATTTAATCCAAACTAAAAATGAACAAATATAAAAGAAAGCAAGAAGTCTACAGTGTAGTTCTTTGTTGGTTTTGGTCACGAAAATTAAGTAATCAACTCACAACCTTTTCTTTGGCAAAGCTTGCAACAAAAAAAAATGAGAAGACAGTCCCTTCTCCAAGGACCAAGACAGCAAGACTCAAAAATGATGACCCGTGATGTGACTACTGACTTGCTAATCCACTTGTTTGTGTCAATGCGTATACCATTAACCAAAGGTCCAAAGGGACCAAAGCTTGCAATCAAAATATTTATAGGAAAAAAAAATTAAGTAATCAAAATGTTTTTGGTCCTTCTCCAACTCCAAGAGTCAAGACCCACGTGACTCTACTGTCCCTACTGTGTCTCTACACACAACACTAAGTATACATATATTTTCACATTGCTAGTGTAACATAATTCCTCTTTGAGCCTTTCATACCTGGTAGTGGTCCATCGCAGGAGTAGATGGCCGACGCCAGTCGGAACCTCGGTCTGGGAGAGAGAGCAAAGAGTGTGTGTGAGAGAGAGACTAAGGAAATATTTATGGCAATTTTCTCTGTGTTTTTCCAAAAAAATCAGCTATGTGAGGCGGTTGCCATTTTTTTCGGCCGTTTCAAATTTTTAAGGCAATTTCATTTTTTTTTCCGGAGACGTAATACTTATGTGACTTTTTTCCTATCCAGAAGTTTTTATATCTGCTTTGATTTGCTATAATTTTTTGGCCTTTCTTTCCAAAAAAAATTATTTGATGGTGGTTTATTTATATTTATGTAAAAATCGGGGGCCTTAAAAAATTGGGGGCCCAGGGCGGTCGCCCGCCTCGCCCCTGCCCTGGGCCGGCCCTGCAAAGCTATGTACTCTCGTAATGGCCAACTTATAGGCACAGATAGAACATCAATAGAATAACTTTCATTTTGAGAGCTATTTGTGGCGTTTATAAGCTATTCCCGATCTCTCTTTATTTGTAATCCAATACACAAATCTACGAGTTCTTGTTAAAAAAAATATATATCAAATTTTTGCCTTCCAAAGAGTCAAGTTCTTTATATTCATGCATTTAAGAATACTAAGAGCCATGTTCATTGTTCTTGATGTATCTTGAGTCCTGTAAATAGCTATGTATGCAAGTGTTTTGAGAAAGAGAAACAAGTTGATTATTCAGCCAATAAAATCAAATATCATCGTTGTATCCTACAAAGCGGCGTCGATATCAGATCCAAAGAAAAAAAAAATGTCCACCTCAAATAACAATCTTGTCTCTCTTGTGCCTCGTTTCAATGGTGAAAATATAATTATTGGAGCAATCTCATGAATCTATGTCTTGAATCTCAAGATCTATGGAGTGCGGTTGAAGAAGGAGTGGATCAACCAGCAAATAAAATAACTATCCAATGCGCAAGAAATAGTGCTGAAGGAAAAGAGACAAGAAGAGAAGAAGACGCCCATTCAAATCTACCAAGCAATTGAAATTCAAGTCTATGAAAGAATATATATCCAAGGCAAATAGCTCCCAGGAGGCCTGGACAATTCTTGAGACAACATATTCTGGTCAAGATCAAATGAAAAAGGTACGCTTGTAAGCTTTAAGGGCAGAGTTTGAGAAACTATAAATGAAATATAATGAAAATACTAAAGAATATTTTACAAAAGTGAATTCTATTATGAATCGAACGAGTTCAAATGGATAAATTTTAGAAAGTCAAAAAATTGTTGAAAAAGTCCTTCACAGTCTACCAAGCAAATATGATCATGTTGTAGTTGATGTTGAAGAAACTAATGATCTTGCATCTATGTCTTTGGAGAGCTTACAAGGAAGATTAGAAGCTCATGAATTTCGAATTAACAAAAGATGTTCTCAAAGTGTTTATATCTTAACCTGATCAAGCTCTCAAGTGTAATGTCACATCTATTGGAGGTCGTGGTTCTTCTCAGAACCGTGGACGCTGAAGAGGCAAAAAAATTCGGGGTCGAAGTACAAATTTTCATGGCAAAGAAAGAGGTTATTCTAGCAATAAACAAAATGAAGAAGAAGAAGACAACTTCAACTTCATATACTCACAAAGATACTCACAAAGAGAAAGATGTTGTGGGCATCAAAGAGGAAGAGGTCATGGATACTTTAAATGTTATTATTGTCACAATCCAGGCCACACGATCAATTAATCTTGGTACAAGCAAGAGGACGACAAGGAAAAAGAAGCAGGCTACGTACATGAAATAAGACATGAAGAAAGAGGTAACCATCATGATATTTGTTCCTTGCTTGTCATGGTGACAACTAGGATAATGTGTGGTATCTTGATAGTGGTGCTACCAAGCATATGACAGGAAATAAAAATTTATTTACAAGCTTAACAAAATTTGAACGTGGCCAAGTAAAGATTGGTGATGATAGAACATACAAAATAGAAGGAGTTGGTGAAATAACTTTCAAAACAAGATCAGAAAGTACTGAGAAGATGAAAGATGTTTACTACTATCAGGAATAGAAAGCAATCTTCTAAGAGCTGGTCATCTTTTAAAAAATGATTTGACATTCATTTTCGAAACAATGTTTTTTTTGTCGAAGAACATTTGACTTGTTACGAAGATTGGTATTGCAGAAAATAATCTCTTTCCACTAAGACTACAATATTCTAACTTTTTTGTTTTAGTAGTGTTGATAGTGGAAGCTCAAAGTTGTGGCATGACAAGTTTAGTTATTTGAACTATGGAAGCTTGAAGCAGTTAATAACAAATGAGATGGTCAAAGGGCTGCCTCAAATTTATTCTACTGAAGTTGTTTGTGAAGGTTGTCACAGGGTAGCAGCATAGATCTTCATTCCCTTTACAGTCCACTTTGCGAGCCAAGAATCCACTTCAACTTGTTCATTTAGATTTGTGTGGACCAATGCAACTTACATCATATGGATGTAATCCAACATCTAGTGGATGAACCACTACCAAAATAAGTCATATCAGCGACGAGTTTAGCGACGCTTAATGATAACGTCGCTATTATTTTGCAGTTTAGCGACGTATAAATTTTACGTCGTTGTACGTCAATATTAGCGACGTTCAGCGACGTATTGCGACAAAATTTTGTATAACAAAATTTTACGTCGCGTAAAAGTCGGTGAACGTCGCTATTTTTTACTATTAGTCGCGACGTTAGCGTAAGACGTCGCTAGTTTTCGTGACGTTAAGCGACGTTTTAGACTTCGCTAATTTTATAGAATATAGCGACGTTCAGCGACGCTTACTTCGACGTCAATAACTTATTTCTAAAACCCCGATCCAGTTTTCCTTTCCCTCCATTTTACTCGAAAATTTCCCCAAAAGTTCTCTTCCACCCAAGCCGATCGACGACCCCATTTCAGCCGCCCCCCTCCTCCTCCTCCTCCACCGCACCTCCGCTCCTCCGCCTCGACCGACCTCCTCCTCCTACTCCTCCTCTGCCGACCGCCCCCTCCTCCTCCTTCAACCGAGCTCCTCCACCGACCCCCTCCTCCTCCAACCGCCTACACCGCGAGCTCCTACTCGGCCATCCTCAAGATCCCCTCCTCCATCGACCTCCTCTTCTACTGCGAGCTCCTCCTCCACCGACCCCCCTTCGCGCGCGAGCTCCTCCTCCGTCGGGCTCCTCCTCCGCCGCGAGCTCCTCCTCCTCTCCGGGCTCCTCCTCCACCGACCCCCCTCCACGAGTTCCTCGTCAACCGCCTACGCCGACCTCCTCCTCCTCTTGGCCAACCCCAATAATTGGTAAAGCCTAACCCTATATTCTATCTGAGTTTAGACACGACACAGACACAAATCTACCGACACGATACACTAAAAAGATACACTGACACAGACACGATTGTTGCTTAAGTTGCCGACGTGCTCAGCGATAGGCTCGACGATGCTCGAATTCTTAGCGATGGGGTGGAGGGGGAGGAGGATGCCACCGACGAAGAGTTGGTCTACGGTGAGGATCAGGTCAGTGGGGTGGGGGAAGGGAGGGAAAAAAAGAAAGATGGTATACATATGTAAACCATTTGATTTTGATTATGAAAGAGGGAAAGACAGTATACATATGTAAACCATTTGGTTAGTGTGCATTTTTGGAAGACTAGTTAGTCCAATAAGTTTTACTACAAACTAGTCATGACTTTCATATATAATCTTAAAAAGAAATTGGAACATCTCATATTCCAACCTTGACTCATAGTAACTTTTTAAACTAATTATGTCATGTTTACTTGAGATTCTATTTCAATGTTTAGGGATCCACGACATGGTATTTAAGGAGATCTATGATTCTCCCTTTGAAAAAAATTCTTATTCTTAAAGAAATATTATGTAGTTAGCAATATTGTGTAGTTAGCGATGATGGTTCCTTTAGTTAGCTTGCTTATATTACAATTATATTCTCTGTGAATATCGATCTTACCAAATTGCATCCATGACCCGAGCAGTGGCACGTCGTTTGAGGGAAATACAGATTGCCGAGGTGGCTCCTCCTATTGTTAAGGAGGAAGTGGCACCGGTAGCTAGTGAGACAGGGAGTTCCATTCATTCAGCACCTGCTGTGAAATGGCGCTTTCCCGCCGTCGATCCCACTTTTTCGAAGATGTTGCGTGATGGTATCATTGAGCGTATGCGTGAGCTGCGTGGTCGTCATTAGTGTAGTTTTATAGATATATTTTGTGTTGGACTATTAGTACTTATTACCAGCTGTAGTTGTTTTATGGAGATGAGTTTATGGACTTAATTATGGACTTATTACCAGCTGTACTTGTTTTATGGAGATTAATTATGGACTTATTACCACTTTTTTTATGGAGATTAATTAGGCTAAGTCTTCTGTGTGGTCAATTCTGATACACTATGGTTATATGGTTATGTCATGTGATACACTATTACCACTTATTGTATCATGATTACTTGGTATTCTATTTCAATATTTAAGATATGTCATGATTAATCCGTCGATTACTTTTACAAGTGTTTCAACGAGTGCATGTATCTATCTTACAGAATTATCTCAAATGGATATGGATCTGAATTACTATCTGCAGAATCGTTCTTGGATGTACAACCGCCATCCAAATAACATGTGCGGTGTGCGGGATGAATTTATAGAGGGTGTACAACAGTTCCTACAGTTTGCCAAGGCGTTCCCTCAGTACATGGACGGTACCAAAATTAAGTGTTCGTGTGTGAGATGTCGCAACTTGAAATATCATCCAGAAGTGGAAGTCACGTTTCATTTATACTCGAAGGGTTTCACGCCGAATTACTATCAGTGGAGCGCGCACGGAAAACTTGTACTATAAAGACGACAAGGATGAAGACGCCTGCAGATTTTGTGGTGCTGATCGTATCATATGTTGTTATCAGGTATGACAGGTCGTCGCGGATCGTTCCGTATGTCCCGACATGGGGCACGGGGTACTGGTACTGGCAGAGGATAGGGTACTCTTTCGGTACCTCCTACTGGTACCGGCTCTGGATCCGCGTCGCCCAGTACTCCTGTGTATCGGACAGTACCTCCGCCTACCCCGATGCTAGGTGGCATATCTCCTAGGACGAGTAGTTCCAGGCCTGAGACTGCTCCGTCATCTAGCGTTCCTCCTGCTGATACGACGATGGAGACAGATGAGAAGATGGAGGAGGCTGAGCCGACGACCGACCAGTATCAGGCAGATGATTCATGCGCACCTCCGGAGGAGACGAGGACGGAGATATGGGCCGACAGTACAAAGTAAGTATTTTGGTTTATCATTTTTTTCTGTGTTTATCATAAATTAACTTTTCTCATGAATATAATATGTCTGTATAGATATCGTCCTCCGTCGGTACAGAGACGCCTAGGCCACTTCTTGAGGACTAATTATGGTGGTCCTTGGATAAACTACTACGATGCTCCGGACTAGAGGAAGGCCTACTGGTTTGCACGCTTCAAGGTTAAAATATATTTGATTTTAACATGAATCATATAATTTTTGCATATTATATATAACTGATAAATATTTGGTTTGTACTCTTCTAGGATATGTTTTTCTATCCACCGCACCGGGCCAAGATGATCGAGGGGATGTTTCCTGACGTCGCTGCTAAGCTGATCCGCGACACTATTAATGATCAGAAGACTCGTGATCGTGCCGGAAAGTCGATCCAAGGTTGGATCACCCCTGAGAAGTGGACTACGATGAAGGCTCGATTCGACGAGCCAAGGTACAAGGAAAAGTCTGAGAAGGCCAAGGCGGCTAGGAAGCAGGGATCAAAGTGGTACGGTGGGTCGATTCCGATGACGGAATATTTTCGTCGTTTGGTATGTCTTTTTATTTCAAAAATATTATTTTAATACAAGTCCGATAAATTAGTAAAAGGTAATATATTTAATTACAGGTAAGGAGGGGTGATGACGCCAATATGGTGACTGTCTTCCTGGCCACACATCGGAAGGACGGGAAGCTTATTGACGAGAGGGCGGAGCAGGCCTATGTAAGTATTACAATTTTATTTATTAATTTTAATACTTCGTGTTTGTTTTGATATAACTTAGTAAATATGAATGCAAATAGATATTCATGTAGTTAGTAATAATAAGTACATTAGACATTAGAAGTTATAGAGTATCCATGCTTTCTAGGCCGAGTTTCAACGGCTTAAGGAGCGGACGGCTGCTAGTACACCTGCTGCGGGAGAGGCCGGTACTGCCTCGCAGCCCGCTCCATCTCCGTCGGAGGACGAGCTGTGGGTGACCGCCGCTGGTGGTCTTTAGAGGGGTACGTACTACAGTACGGGATCCTATGGCACCCTAGTTGCGACACAGTCCTCTAGGGCCTCCCATGCTAGTGTGCATGGCCCACAGCCCTCCCAAGAGTCTGTCTGAGTCCAGCAAATGGTGGAGTCTGTCCGTGACGAGCTGCTACGACGAATTCAGGAGCATCACCAGACGGACGATGCTGCGCTCATAGCACGATTGGATACGTTCGACCGCAGCATTATAGAGCTCAGGGATGTGATTGAGAGGACAGAGCAGGGCATCACTGATCTTAGAGCATCGACAGAGCGCAGTGTGACGGATCTGCAGGCATCACAGCTGTCCTTGTGCGAGAGGCTCACGTGAATGCAGGATTCGATGGTTGATTGCAGTACGAGGCTGTTATCTACCATGGATTCCTACCACCGACGATAGCAGCGTTGGAGCGTTATTGTCCTCCGGGTGCGCCTTCATCGTCGTCGACTCCGTCGGCGTCACTACCTCCGACTCCACCGACGTCACTACCTTCTTCATCGGTAACGATTTCACGGGAGGAGTACGAGATGTTCCTATCCTTGAGGCGCGACGGTGCCCCTCCTCCTCCAGATCCGCAGTAGTTCGAGTTAGGACTGTTTTACGAGATTGTAGTATTTTTTTAGTGTTTGTTTATGTTGTTTCAGTATTGGTTGTGGATTATTTGTTTGTATAGACTTTCATTATTGGTTGTGGATTTATGTGGATATTGGTTGTATACTTTGGATATTCGTTTACCGACTTTGGATATTTTAGTGTTCGTTGTGTTCATTTTTTGTCATGTTGGTTGTAGACTTTTACTCTTATTTTCATTGATACATATGTATATTGTGATGTACCGGTGTTGAGTGTTCCACCGAAGGGGTCGGCGAACCCAGGAAGAAAATGTGCTTGTGGTTTTTTTCTTATTTATTGAACTGCAGGTAGAAAATGTGATTCTGTGGACATTCTGTAATTTATTTATTTTTATTTTCATTGTAAATTAGCGACGTTTAGCGATGTTTACCGACGTTTAGCGATGCAGCTGAACATCGGTAAACATCGCTACATCACTAGGTATACCGACGTTTAGCGACGTTTACCGACGTTTAGCGTCCCAGTATTTCCCTCGTCTACAGAGTCGGTGAACGTCGGTAACAACTAGCATACGTCGCTAAATACACCGACGTTTATTGACGTCGATAATCGTCGCCATATTTTCGACGCGACGTCGGTGAACGTCGGTTCATCACCGATGTTTATTGACGTCGGTAAGCGTCGGTAAGAGCGATGATTACCGACATTTTGCCTGTCAGTGACATGGCTTTCCCCGACTACTGAAAAACGTCGCTAAATACGTCGGTAAACAGTTTTTGCGACATTTTTTGTCATTTTAGCGACGTTTTCTGGCGTCGCTAATATGACTTGTTCTAGTAGTGAACTAGCATGATTTAGCCGTCTTTCTCAACATGTAAGGTTGTCACAGGGTAGCGGTCGACTCTATGTCTCTCTTGTGATATATTTTTGGTTGGGGGCTTGTGAGCCCAACAGTTTCCTCACAAATGCCAAATATTTAGTAATATAGACAATGTTTTTAATGTTAGGTGTAGATGGTGCAGAGCTCTGTACTCTGGTAACAGCCAACTTATAGGTGTTAGGGTTATATACTAAAAGCATCACTTTTGTAGTAACCTTATTTTCTTAAATTTTGAATGAGAATCATATGGGCAAATGTTTGCATATTGTATTTATTACAAGTGTTAATGCAAATGTCTGATATTCTATATTGTAGATAATATGGTGTGTGGTGTCACACAGAAGATCATATTATCAGTTTCCTATGGAGTATATAAATAGTTCACAACCTAGATGGACTTGGACAATCTATTGGAAAGGTTGTAGTGTAATCTGGTATTAGTCTATCTTGACTATAGGTTTACACTAGTACACTTTGTGTGTATTGAACAGGACCACTTGAGGTTGTTATCTTTGTACTGACTACATAAGAGAACAAACACCTATGTTATTATGGATGCTTGTGCTCTTAATCCAGATATAATAACGGACATGTATATACAGTGTGCATTACTTTGACTCATAAAAGAGTGAGATTCATTATGGATCAACAACCTCTATGAATTAGGTAATAACATTGTATGTATGATGGGCTGTTGATTATAAATGGAATCCATGTCCCGATACATCGGGTTGATGATGTCCCCTTAAGGAGCTCATAAGGATTGTCATGTAAACCCTGCAGGTGGATTATATCCGACATGACAAATAAAGTTGAGCGGTACTACTTAAGGATAAAAGATGTCAAATCAATATAGTTGTCAGTAACTTAATTTGATCGACGGACATACGATATCTTAACATGGGGAGCCAAACGAGCATATAATAAAAGGAGCCCACAAACATAATTTGGGATTAGGGAGGTAGTGCAACAATATCTCATTAGTGGACCGAGCTATTGTTAATGGGCCTGGATTGTGTGTTCGGGCTGAACACGGGATATCCAGATCCGTTAGGAGGCCTAACCCTAATTTCTTCTCATGGTCCCTGCCGTAGCCTATATATATCCTCTATTCTCTGGCCGCCATATAACCGATCAAAAAAATCAGAAACTTTCTCTAAATTCGTGATTCACGTAAGGAGAGAAAGAGAGGGCTGCCAAGGAGAAGAAAAGATTGGGAGATCGTCGCCCACACGACGTCCAACTCGAGGAAGGAATACGTGCAGAAGATCTTGGGGTCGTCCGCTCGAGATTGCCAGGAATTACTTGTCTCCTTTCCGTCGCAGGTATAATTTGTGAACCCTAGTTTCTGCCTATGAAGGGTTAGAACACGTATTAGATCTGTTTAACTCTCTATCGATCAATACGCACACCAAAGAAAGGGTCCTGGGAATCCCAGTTCCAACAATTGGTATCAGAGCCACTTTGGATCTACGTATTGATTGATACGTCCATGTTGTCCAATAAAACCTGTGCTATGTAATAGTCGATAGATGTAGATTTGTTCTAACTCGGTTTTGCAGGCATCTTAGATCCAACTATTATGGTCCAATGCATGTTTTTTTGATTGTGTTGTTTAAACCACGGACATGTCGTGGATGTTTCTGTTGCTGTGGATGTAATTAAAATCATGAGGGTTGATCGTGCTTATTATTTTAATTTTTCAATCTAGATTATATGAGAACTCCTTCGGGAGGCATAGGATTGATGTAATTTTAATTATTTTTGATCAATCGTGATGGCGGTGGTGGCTGTTTCTAACGCCGGACGAGATGCTGGTTTTAAGCAGTCCAGAGGCAGACGGATGATTTTCGATGAAGGAATCGACAGCCAAAACCTAAATAAATAAAAAAATTGGGGCGCTGCCCCGAACCCCGCGACCTGACCGGGCAGGTCGAACC
Organism: Iris pallida; assembly: GCA_029216955.1. Taxonomy (NCBI): domain Eukaryota; kingdom Viridiplantae; phylum Streptophyta; class Magnoliopsida; order Asparagales; family Iridaceae; genus Iris; species Iris pallida. Next base: position 4,209,637 of record JANAVB010022593.1, read on the forward strand.
CCGTATAGATCTGCGCAGCGCCAGATTTTGGATTCGGATAGTTGAGGACGGAGCAGCAAAGATGACCATAATAGTTGGATATTTTCTCTTATTTTTGTCATTTTGCTTTTTCTGATTATGCATGTTTATTATTGTGTGGTTGTTTTTTTTTAAAAAACCAAGCCTACATTAATAATGGACAACATGGACCTAATATCAACTAGTAGAAAAACCCTCATTGTTAAATAACTAAGTGGGAGAGGATTTTTATTTAGTATAAATCCTATGGTCTCCATTACTGGTTTGTAGGTGATGTAATTATACTTGCGTGTTGGCTTTAGTGCTTTCCTCCATATCGGATGAGTATAATTATGGATCACCAGTACAAACTTCCTTAGGGATAATTGTAGAAAGTTACCTAGTATGTGTTCACTTCTCTATCTGAAGGAACTCATTACAAGGTAATGGACTTAGTATTAAGTAATGGTATACACTTAGATACAAATAATAGTATCCTCCCCATCGGAGTCACTGCTATTATTTGTATGACCAGAAAAGACCAGCATATTAATTTTATTTGTCATAAAGTTATATTGACATGATAGTAAAATTAATAAGAAAAATCTACTTGAACAAAGTTGAATTTGTATACGTCCACACTATCGTGGCATGCTAAATTCATGGTGTTCAAGGTGTTGGTGAATTTCTTATTATTGTTTTGAGGGAATCAATATTTAGTTAATTCAAAAAGTTTTTTTTGCCCTACATAATTTTATTTATGTGATTCTCAGGATTTCAAAAATGGGTTCTTTCAGTCCATTTATGGTGATTCTTAAAGAAAACAAACTTACTGGACCTAATTATATTGACTGGAAACGTAATTTGGACATTGTTCTGACTGTTGAAGAGTACAAATATGTACTTGTTGAGGAATGCCCACCTAAGCCTGATGCTAACTCTGATGAAGAGGTCAAAGAGGCTTATAAGAAGTGGAAAAAGGCAGATGAGATGGCGCGGTGTTACATTCTGGCATCTATGTCAAATGTACTGCAACATCAGCATCAGGCCATGGCCACAGCTTATGACATGATGTATAAACTCAAGGAACTCTTCGAACATCAGAGTAGAGCAGCTAGGCAGTTTGCTATGAAATGTTTGATGAATACAAAAATGGCTGAGGGTACACCAGTAAGGGATCATGTTCTCAAGATGATGGGTCATCTGAATGAGATGGAGATTCTTGGAGCTGAAATCGATGGGGAAACCCAGGTCGATATCATTCGCGGGACTCTGCCTAAAAGTTTTAACAATTTCTGCCTTAATTACAACATAAACAAAAGGTTGTATAGTTTGGCAGAACTCGCAAAAGAGCTACAGGATGCTGAATCTCTCTTTAGGCAGAGTGGTCATGTTTTTGTTTCTGAAAAGGCTTCTACTTCTAAACAAAAAGGCGGTAAGAAGAAGAATAACATTCAGAAACAGGCAAACTCAGCAAAGAAGGGCATGGGACCTCAAGGCGCGGTAAAAAAGTCGAAAGGCAAATGTTTCAAGTGCAAAGGGTCAGGACATTGGAAGACTGATTGTCCACTTCTCAAACAAGGGAACAAAGAAGGTATATCTCAATTACTAGTAGTTGAAACATGTTTAGCGGTATTATCTACCGGTACCTGGTGTGTAGATACAGGAGCCACTAATCATGTCTGCAATACATTGTAGGGGTTCCAGGAAACCAGACGGCTCAGTGATGGAGAGATATGCTTGTTCATGGGTGATGCTACAAAAGTATCGGTCGTTGCATTAGGAGATGTTACTTTATCTTTTGGTAGAAATAAGTCTTTGACATTGAGAGATTGTCTTTATGCACCTTCACTTAGAAGAAATTTAGTTTCTGTTTCTATGTTAGTTAAGGATGGATATTCAGTTTATTTTAATGACAATATTATTATTAGAAAGAATAAACATTTTATCTGTTCTGGTGCATTGGTTGATAATTTTTATGTCATTAATCCTATTTCGCCCACAATGCAACTTATGGAAAATAATATATCATCTAACTTAAATAAGAGAAAAGAACCTTCTTGTATGAACCAAACATATCTTTGGCACTTACGATTAGGGCATATTAACCTAAGAAGGATTCAAAGACTGGTTGAAGATGGACCTTTGAGTTCATTGGAAGTGGAGGCACTACCAGTCTGTGAATCCTGCTTGGAAGGTAAAATGACCAAAAGGCCTTTTACGGCAAAGGGTACAGGGCCAAAGATGTGTTGGAATTGGTTCATTCTGATTTGTGTGGACCCATGACTATCTAAGCTAGAGGTGGCTTTGAATATTTTGTCACATTTATTGACGATTATTCAAGGTATGGATACATTTATTTGATGCGCCGTAAGTCTGAGTGCTTTGAGAAATTCAAAGAGTATAAGGCTGAAACGGAAAAATGTCATAAAAAATGTATCAAGTCATTACGATCAGATCGTGGTGGCGAGTACCTCTTTGGAGAGTTTAGGGATTATTTATCAGAGGCTGGGATTGCATCCCAATTGACTGCACCTGGAACGCCCCAACAGAATGGTGTAGCCGAAAGAAGGAATAGAACTCTTATGGAGATGGTTAGATCAATGATGAGTTATTCAGATTTGCCAGATTCATTTTGGGGATATGCCTTAGAGACTGCAGCTTATATTTTGAACTTGGTTCCTTCTAAGTCAGTACCTCTTACTCCCACAGAGCTGTGGATTGGGCGTAAGCCTAGTCTGAAACATGTTCGCATTTGGGGTAGTCCAGCACATGTGCTGAATAGGAAAGCAGGTTAGTTGGAATCTCGTACAGAAGTACGCTTGTTTGTAGGCTATCCAAGAGGAACGAAAGGAGGTTTATTTTATAGTCCTAAGGATCAGAAGGTCATTGTTAGCACCAATGCCCGATTCTTAGAGGAAGATTATGTGATGAACCATAAACCCACAAGTAGAGTTGTTCTAGAAGAACTGAGACATGAGACACCAAGTACTTCAGTACCAGCAGTACAAGAGGATGAACTACAAGTAACTGCACAACGTGTCACAAATGTTACACCACAACCGATAGTGCCTCGTCGTAGTGGGAGGGTTGTGATACAACCTGATAGATATATGTTCTTGGGAGAGTCGTCAGACTTCGTCCCTGAGGAACAAGATTATGATTCCTGTACCTACAATGAAGCACTCCAAGATAAAGATACAAAGTCTTGGCAAAAAGCAATGATATCTGAAATAGAATCTATGGATTCTAATCAGGCCTGGGAGCTTGTAGAACCACCCGTTGGTGTAAAAGCCATTGGATGCAAGTGGGTCTATAAGAGAAAAAGAGGATCAGACGGTAAGGTTGAAACCTTTAAAGCTCGGCTTGTAGCAAAAGGTTTTACTCAAAGAGAGGGTATCGATTATGAGGAAACCTTTTCTCCTGTAGCCATGCTTAAGTCTATTCAGATTCTTTTATCTATTGCCGCTCATCTCGATTATGAGATTTGGCAAATGGATGTCAAGACAGCTTTCCTTAATGGAAGTCTTGAGGAAGACATCTATATGAAGCAACCAGACGGGTTCATTGAAAAGGGCCTGGAGCATCTTGTTTGTAAGCTCAAGAAGTCCATTTATGGACTTAAGCAAGCTTCCAGATCTTGGAACATATGTTTTGATCAGGTGATAAAATCCTATAGATTTGATCAATGTCAGGATGAATCATGTGTATACAGAAAGTGTGACGGAAACGTGGTGGTGTTCCTAGTACTTTATGTGGATGACATCTTGCTCATTGGAAACAATGTGAAGGTATTATCTGATGTAAGGGTATGGTTATCCAAACAGTTTGATATGAAGGACTTGGGAGAAGTAGGTCACATCTTTGGGATCAAAGTTCTACGAGATCGCAAGAAAAATGATGTTGGGCTTATCCCAAGCTTCCTATATCGATACTGTACTAACTCGTTTTAGTATGCAAAATTCTAAGAAAGGTTTCTTACCTTTTAGACATGGAATTGCTTTATCGAAGGAGCAGTGTCCGAGGACACCTAAAGAGATAGAGAACATGAAGGAAGTTCCTTATGCTTTAGCAGTAGGAAGCTTAATGTATGCAATACTATGTACGAGACCAGACATCTGTTTTGCCGTAGGCATGGTCAGCAGATATCAGTCTAACCCAGGACAAGAGCACTGGACTGCCGTAAAGCATATTTTGAAGTACCTGAAAAGGACTAAAGAGTATATGCTAGTTTACCAGGCAGATAGTTTAGTTCCCTTGGGGTATACAGACTCAGATTTTCAGTCAGATAAGGATTCCAGGAAATCTACCTCAGGTTATGTGTTTACTTTGGGAGGTGGAGCCATTGTGTGGAGGAGTATCAAGCAAAAATGTATTGTTGATTCCACCATGGAAGCCGAGTATGTGGCAGCCTATAAGGCAGCCAAAGAAGCAGTTTGGCTCAGAAACTTTCTGTTGGACTTGGATGTGGTACCTAGTTTGCCTAAGTCTATTACACTTTATTGTGATAATAATAGTGCAGTTGCAAACTCGAAGGAACCACGAGCCCATAAGACAGACAAACACATTGAGTGCAAGTACCACCTGATACGAGATTTTGTAAAGAAAGGAAAAGTTGCTGTGATCAAGATAGCATCAGCCGACAACCTAGCTGATCCCTTTACAAAGAGCTTACCAGCTAAGGCTTTTAACAGTCATGTTGAGGGAATGGGAGTCAGATGTGTAGCAGCATGGCTTTAAGTATAAGTGGGAGATTTGTAACAATATACTGAAAAGCAATACTTTGAGTATAAGTGGGAGATTGTTAGGGTTATGTACTAAAAGCATCACTTTTGTAGTAACCTTATTTTCTTAAATTTTGAATGAGAATCATATGGGCAAATGTTTGCATATTGTATTTGTTACAAGTGTTAATGAAAATGTCTGATATTCTATATTGTAGATAATATGGTGTGTGGTGTCACACAGAAGATCATATTATCAGTTTTCTATGAAGTATATAAATAGTTCACAACCTAGATGGACTTGGACAATCTATTGGAAAGGTTGTAGTGTAATCTGGTATTAGTCTATCTTGACTATAGGTTTACACTAGTACACTTTGTGTGTATTGAACAGGACCACTTGAGGTTGTTATCTTTGTACTGACTACATAAGAGAACAAACACCTTTGTTATTATGGATGCTTGTGCTCTTAATCCGGATATAATAACGGACATGTATATGCAGTGTGCATTACTTTGACTCATAAAAGAGTGAGATTCATTATGGATCAACAACCTCTATGAATTGGGTAATAACATTGTATGTATGATGGGCTGTTGATTATAAATGGAATCCATGTCCCGATACATCGGGTTGATGATGTCCCCTTAAGGAGCTCATAAGGATTGTCATGTAAACCCTGCAGGTAGATTATATCCGACATGACAAATAAAGTTGAACGGTACTACTTAAGGATAAAAGATATCAAATCAATATAGTTGTCAGTAACTTAATTTGATCGACGGACATACGATATCTTAACATGGGGAGCCAAACGAGCATATAATAAAAGGAGCCCACAAACATAATTTGGGATTAGGGAGGTAGTGCAACAATAGCTCATTAGTGGACCGAGCTATTGTTAATGGGCCTGGATTATGTGTTCGGGCTGAACACGGGATATCCAGATCCGTTAGGAGGTCTAACCCTAATTTCTCCTCATGGTCCCTGCCGTAGCCTATATATATCCTCTATTCTCTGGCCGCCATATAACCGATCAAAAAAATCAGAAACTTTCTCTAAATTTGTGATTCACGTAAGGAGAGAAAGAGAGGGCTGCCAAGGAGAAGAAAAGGTTGGGAGATCGTCGCCCACACGACGTCCAACTCGAGGAAGGAATACGTGCAAAAGATCTTGGGGTCGTCCGCTCGAGATTACCAGGAATTACTTGTCTCCTTTCCGCCGCAGGTATAATTCGTGAACCCTAGTTTCCGCCTATGAAGGGTTATAACACGTATTAGATCTGTTTAACTCTCTATCGATCAATACGCACACCAAAGAAAGGGTCCTGGGAATCCCCAGTTCCAACAATAGGCACGTATACAACATCTATGGAATAATTTACATGTTAAGAGTTATTTGTGGGGTTTACAAGATATTATCCATCTCTCTTTATTTGTAATCAAATACACAAATCTACGAGTTCATATTGGAAAATTAAATCAAATTTGTGTCTTCCAAGAAGACGAGTTCATTGCATTCATGCATTTAAGAATACTAAGAATCATGTTCGTTGTTCTTATGTATCTTGAGTCCTGTAAATAGTTATGTATGCAAGTGTTTTGAGAAAGAAAAAAAGGTTGATTATTTAGCCAATAAAATCAAATATCATTTTTGTATCCTACAAAGTGGCCGGTATCATATCCAAAGAAAAAAATGTCCACCTCAAATAACAACCTTGTCTCTGCTGTGACTCGTTTCAATGGTAAAAAATATGATTATTGGAGCAATCACATGGAACTATTTCTTGTATCTCAAGATCTACATGCTGTTCAAAAAGGAGTGGAGCAACAAGGAAATCAACTATCCGACGCACAAAAAAGGGTGCTGAAAGGAAAAAAAAGACAAGATAACACCCCTTTCAAATCTACCAAGCAATTGAAATTTCAGTCTATGAAAGAATATCTGAGGCAAAAAGCTCCAAGGAGGCATGGACAATTCTTGAGACAGCATATTCTGGCCAAGTTCAAATGAAAAAGATATACCTGCAAGCTTTAAGAGCGTTTGAGAAACTAGAAATGAAAGATAGTGAAGAACATTGAAGAATGTTTTACAATGTAAACTCTATTATGAGTCAAATGAGTTCAAATGGAGAAATTTTAGAAACTCAAAAAGTTGTTGAAAAAGTTCTTCAATGTCTATCAAGCAAATATGATTATGTTGTAGTTGCTATTGAAGAAACTAAAGATCTCGCATCTCTGTCTTTCGATAGCATACAAGGAAGATTAGAAGCTCATGAATTTTGAATTAACAAAAGATGTTCTCAAAGTGTTTCTTCTCAACCTGATCAAGCTCCCAAGTTCAGTGTCACATCTACGGAAGGTCGTGGTGCTTCTCAGAACCATGGACACGGAAGCGATAGAAATTTTTGTGGTCGAAGTACAATTTTTTATGGTAAAGGAAGAGGTTATTCCAGCAATAACCAAAATAAAGAAAAATAATACAACTTCAACTCCAGATACTCACAAAGAGGACAAGGCTGTAGGCATCAAAGAGGAAGGGGTCGTTGCTACTTTGAATATTATTATTGCCACACAATCAGTGAATGTCGGTATAAGAAAAAAGACGACAAGAAAGAAAATAGACTACATACATGAAGGAAGACATGAAGAAAGAGGTAACCATCATGACACTTTGTTGCTTGCTTGTCATGGTGATAACTTGGATTATGTGTGATATCTTGATAGTGGTGCTATCAAGCATATGACAGAAAATAGGAATTTATTTACAAGCTTAACAAAATCTCATCGTGGCCAAGTAAAGATTTGTGATGACAGAGCATACAGAAGAGAAGGAGTTGGTGAAATAACTTTCAAAATGATATCATAAAGTGTTTAGATGATGGGAGATGCATACTACATCCCAAGGCTAAAACACAATCATCTCAGTGCTGGTCATCTCTTAAGAAAATGGTTTGATATTCACTACCAAAATACAGGCAAATAGCGACTAAATTATTAGCGACGGACAACTCAGTCGCCTATTAGCGACTGATAGGCGACGACGTAGTTTATTAAAATATATCATAACTTTAGCGACTAACTAGCGACATGGTAACGACGGATAATGTCTAATGATGTACTACCGACGGCAGAATCCGTCGCTACGTTTCAGTAAAAATCGAAAGAGAGGGTTTTATTTTCATTCTGAAAATTTTTAACAAAATTCTACTCTCTTCCCCCTCTCTTCCCCCCACTCTTCCCCGATCACCCGACCCCTCCGGCGTCCCCCCCTCCGTCGACCCCCCTCCGGCGACCCCCTCTCCGTCGACCCCCCCTTCAGGTACTCTTTTTTCCTCCTCTCCCTCTCATTTTCCCCCTAATTTTTGAATTTTTGCATTTATTTTTTCATATTAGGGTTTCGATTATGGGCGAGGGATTTCGACTAGGTTTCGATTAGGTTTCGACTAGGTTTCGATTAGGTTTCGACTAGGTTTCGATTAGGGGCGAGGGGTTTGTGTGTATAATCATTTGAATCACAAACATGTATTATTTTACATGGTTCTGTCGAAATTGACATGCTCCACGGGACAATAGAACAAATACTTTATTGAATCAACAACATGAAACATTCAAATGATTATAAACACAAACTACGATGAGCAGCTTGCGATCTCCGACGAAGCCACTCTAATGGGAAACCAATTTGACTTTTTAGTCTATATTTTTCTTTGTTAGGATTAACCTATCTTTATCTCTTTGAGTTGGCTAGGGTTTTTAATTATCTTAGGATAAGTCTTTAGAGATTGGCTTTATCTCATTTTGGTTTCTTGAGAGTATAAAAATAATTTGTAAATTTAGAACTTATTCGATAAAATTTTGAAGAATGAATTGATAACCTACTTTTGAATTCATACCGTGCTATGCCAAATTTCTAGAGTTGATCTATCTTGTCTTATTCTCCACCTCTATCGTGATCGCCTAGTTGGACCTCGAAAATAAAATCCTAGGACTGAGATCCGACGCACCCACACACCATTCCAAATTTGGATATTCCTAATATTATTATTCTTATATTTTATATTAAAGTCATTTTTATAAATTCATATTAGTTAATTGTTCACAAATTTTTTTTATTGTTTTTGCGTCCAATTTGCCATAAATATCTAATTTTATGTTATACATTTTATCTCTAGGTCTTTGTTCCATTTTACAGTTCTTCTCTATCTTGAAGACCCCCTTAACAACTTCTTAGCAAATCCTAATAAACTATTTCCTCATAATATCTCTAGGTCTTTGTTCCATTTTACAGTTCTTCATACATTTTATCTCTAGGTCTTTGTTCCATATTTGGTACTTGAAGACGTAGCAACCTTCTGATAGAAATGTTGTGTTCTCTATATTTTTTTAGTGGGTCACGTGTTCTCTACATGTATTGTTGTTGCAACAAATTACCTGCTTCTAGGGCACTCCTGTACGAGGTACGTACACTACATATATAGATTAATACTTATGTGGACAGGACATCAGTATTCATAATTAATTGGCTACTCAAGTTATATATACTCGACAATTTCAGGCTAAAGCTTTACACCACTTTGTTGTTTTTTGTTCTACGAAATGCTAAACCTATAATTCAAGAAGTAAATACCGAGGTAAGTTTAAGTATTTCTTAAGCATATCAAAAAGATAAAAAGAAATTGCCTTCTTGGCACTCCCTTATTTTCACAAGTTAACCAGGACAATTAGGACTTGGATGTAAATACAATACTTGTTAAATATCAAGGATTTGTAAAGTCAAATTTATAATAATTTTCCGTAAACAAAAGCCAAGTTTCAAATGTCCTTATCTTCGTGTCATGTTCGTCCAACCATGTCGATTTGTGCATGTGTAAACATATTTCAGTATCCAACAAAATTTGAAAATTTAGGTCCAACATATTTCATGTTTTTCTTATAGTAACTGTGCATACGTCCAATAAATTTAGATCCATCAAATTTCATGTTATTGTTGAAAATTTAGATCCAACAAATTTCAGTATCCAACAAGCAATTCATTGGAGGAATGATGAACGGGTTTCATCTTATTCTTATAGTGGTTGTTAGTCTATTTGCAAACAATCGATGGAAAAACTCAGTTGCAATCCCTAAGAAGAGATGCAAAGAATGCAGTTGCAATCCCTAAAAAAGAGATGCAAATAATGCTGATTGCGTAGCCTAAACGATTAAAAAAAAAATCGAATCGCGTTTGCAATAGCGGTTTCTCGAAGGCAACAAGAGATGATCAACAACAGTTGAGTCTCAGATTCTCGAAGGCAACAGAAAGAGGAAGGAAGAAGAAGAGCGGTGTTGAACACTGGCGCTCAAAGCTATACCCGCAGTACGGATAAGCTCCCAGGAACCAGCAAGTTCAGGAGAACTTCTGGAACGCTCGTAAGTCAATATTTGAGACTTGAACGGGCTTCCTGGACTTAACAGACTCCCTCAACTCTCTTCTTGGTGCCTCTTTCAAAGGAGGCCAAGGGGCTCTATTTATAGAGTGGAGTTGAGACTTCACCTCTTCTCCTATCCGATGTGGGACTAAAATACCAATACTCAAAAATAGAGTTTGATATTTTAGATCATCCCACAATCAGCATAGAAGTGTGCCAGTCCATGCCTACCCCCCGAACCCTTCCGTGCATGCACGAGACATCTTGGAGTCCGCGTCCGAGTCCGAGTCCGCACAACAAAAATTAACTTGCATCCTTGTTGGATTTAATCCTTTTTCCTTCTAGGAAAATACTTCCACATGGCACAAACTTGTGCCCCACTACACCTCATGTGCACACCTCAACACAAGCAATGCATTATATTGAGATACTCACCATTTGGTGTAGCCGATGTGGGACTATCTTTTCTAGTCCAAAGGCAAAAACACCAACAATCCCCCACATATCTCAATATATGGGTTGAGCGTTCCCCACAGTGATTGTCCATCATGCATTAGGAGAGATATCGCTACGACTTGAATCTTCCCGCATAGGTTAAATAACAGCATGATACAAGAATGGACTAAGCCTTGAATTCTGCACCATAACTGCAATTCTTCCTACTCACATAGTGACATCAACTGTGCTTCTGGCTGCACATTGAAGGCCTTGTGCCAGCCTGGTTTCAGTGTATAATTTTTGGGCATCTACAAGTTTACCCTCAAGAGACGGCCTGATATCTCTGTCCATACACTATAGGTGAGTTCTATATAAAGAGTCATTGGCATGAAGCATTGCGCTTCTTTGCGGTGCTACGCCGCTATGACATGGCTGACAAAGCCAAGGCATTACCCCTACCTGGGAACCTCATCGTAGTGTCATACTACTGTAGCATGAGGTCTCAAGCCTCTTTGTAGTGCCAAACTACCCAGCATGAAGCCTTGCGCTCCCTTGTGGTGTTACGCCACTATGACATGGCTTGCAAAGCCGAGGCTTTACCCCTACCTGGGTACCTCATCGTGGTGTCATGCCACTGTAACATGAGGACACCGGCCTCTTTGTAGTGCTGCCTACATCTCTTTATTACGATTATGCAACATTAGGCTACCTGCCTATATGCGGTGCTACGCCGCCTGTAACTTGGCTAACAAAGCCGAGGCATTACCCCTACCTGGGAACCTCATGGTGGAGTCACCCCACTGTAGCATGGAGTTGTAACACTCCTTTGTGGTTGTTGCGCCACCATGCTTCCTGTAAAGCATAACAGACCTTCACTCAGTCTGAGAACTCATTAAGGCATTATGCCATCCTTCTCACAGGATCAATTTTTCGTAGAAAATTCATAGTAGACAACAGTGGTTCTGGGTCCGAAACCCTTACATGTTCTGCAGAACAAGTGCCCACTGTTAACTAATATTTTTCCAGTCAATAGTCCTCCCTTGAATCAAAAAATTAGATATCTGGTAGATTTCTCTTTGAACCAATAACATAAAATTTATTGATAGGATTATAATGACACAATATTAGAATGCCTTCAAGCCCATCTTCCTTGCTGTGTCCTCGACCAGCTGACGCTTGAGACCCTTCGTGAACGGATCCACCAGGTTTTCCTGACTCCGAACATCGATCACTGCAATGACGCCCCTTTTTATGAGATCGTTCACTGCTCTGTGCTTCAACCGCACAGTCCTCTTCTTCCCGTTGAAGAGTTCATTTGATGCCACTGCTGCTGTCGCCTGGTTGTCACAGTATATCGGAATCGCCGGTATCTGAGCCCCAACCATTGGAAGGTCATACATGAGCTCCCGAAGCCACTCTGCTTCATCTGCTGCAGCGTCCAATGCAAAGAATTCAGATTCCATGGAGGAGCGAGATAACATAGTCTGCTTCTTCGACTTCCACGATATAGCAGCTCCACCCATGACGAACACATATCCACCTGTGGAATATTCGCTCTCCACCTCTGAACACCAGCTAGCATCACTGAAGCCTTCCACTACTGACGGATCTCCGCTGTAGTATAGTGCATATGTCTGAGTCTTCTTGAGATATCTCATAACACGCTTCACAGCTTTCCAATGCTTTACGCCTGGATTGCTCGTAAATCGACTCAACATTCCCACTGCAAAGGCTATGTCAGGCCTTGTGGCAGTAGTAGCGTACATCAAACTTCCGATGACGCTAGCGTACTCCAACAGCCTGACGCTCTCCTTCGAATTTGGCTCCAGTTTCAGATCACTCCTGTACGGTGTATCAATAATAGGAAGATCTTGATACCCGTAGCGAGAGAGCATCTTCTCAATGTAATGAGACTGTGACAGCGCTATTCCAGTGCCTGTCCGGATGATCTTGAGCCCCAAGATTACGTCGGCATCCCCCAAGTCCTTCATACTGAACTTGGTCGAGAGGAATTTCTTTGTCTCTGTGACGCAGCTTAAATCCGTACCTAGGATTAGCATGTCGTCCACGTATAGACAAACGATTACTCCTCTTCCGTCAGCAAACTTCGTATAGACACACTTGTCTGTTTCACTGACCCTGTAGCCATTTGACCTTATCACCTTGTCAAACTTCTCATGCCACATTTTGGGAGCTTGCTTCAAACCATACAGAGACTTCATCAACTTGCAGACTTTGTCTTCCAGACCTCTGACGACAAAACCTTCTGGTTGTTGCATGTAGATCTCTTCGGTCAGCTCGCCATTAAGGAATGCCGTTTTCACATCCATCTGATGTATCACCAGCTTGTGTATTGCTGCTAAAGCAATTAACAATCTGATAGTTGTCATCCGAGCTACTGGAGCATAAGTGTCAAAGTAGTCGATCCCCTGCTTCTGAGCAAACCCCTTGGCCACTAGCCTGGCCTTGAACTTGTCAATGGTTCCATCTGCTTTCATCTTCTTCTAGAAGATCCATTTACATCCGATGGGTCTTGCTCCTTCTGGTAGGTCGATCAATACCCATGTGTTATTGGAGGTGATTGAGTCAATCTCGTTGTCAATCGCCTCCTTCCAGAATATAGCATCTCTGGTCTTCATCGCCTCATCATAGGTAAGCGGATCTGCTTCCACATGATAGGTGACGAAGTCATCTCCGAAGTCTTTCGGCCTCCTCGCTCGCTTAGTTGACGGCTCAGCGAGTTCTGGTTCAGCTGGTGTCTCCTCGACAACAACTCCATCTTGGACTACTGGTTCGATAAAGATCTCTGTCTGCTCCGCACCCTCATTATTCTCCGGAATGTCCGCGAGAACAATGTTCTTGTGCCTTGCAAACTTTTCTTCAAAATATTCAGCATCGCGAGATTCGATGATATGATTTGACTCGATATCAAGGAATCTCCGAGCATCACTCTTCTCGGCATACCCCAGGAAGATCGCCTTAGTAGTCCTTGTCCCCAGCTTCTGAATCTTTAGATCCGGGAGCTTCACATAAGCCAGGCACCCCCACACTCGAATGACATTCAGGTTGGGTCTGACTTTGAACCAGAGTTCATGAGGAGTTATGTCGGAAGTTGCATACGGCACTCTGTTCAGAATGAAAGTGGCCGTTAATGCAGCTTCTCCCCAATAGCACTTTGGGAGACCCGCAGTCAACAGCATAGAATTCATCATCTCTGTCAACGTTCTGTTCTTCCTTTCTGCTACTCCGTTTGATTGTGGAGAATACGGAGCCGTCGTCTCGTTGATGATTCCATGTTCTTTGCAGAATGATGAGAATTCATGAGACCTATATTCCCCACCTCGATCACTCCTCAGCCTCTTGAGTTGTTGTCCAGTTTGCCGTTCAGCCTCGGCCCTGAACTCCTTGAACTTCTCGAATGCTTCGTCTTTAGATTTGAGTAAATAGACGAAGGCATACTTGGAGAAGTCATCGATGAAAGTAATGAAATACTTCATCCCGGCCTTTGTAAAGAATTGTTTGAAGTCACAGATATCTGAGTGAACCAACTCCAGAAGATCTGTGCTTCGATGGACCCTGTGGAAGGGTTTCCTAGTGATCTTCGTCTGAGCACATATCTCACATTTCTCTACCTTACCCCCACACTTGGAGATAAGTCCTAGACTAGACATTTTGTTTATTCGCTTACAATGAACATGTCCTAGTCTATTATGCCACAACTCAAGAGAGTAATTCAAACTAGTGATAGCATTGACATTATTATGCTGGGTTACAACAAGCTGAATTTTGTACATTCCTTCAGTCTGAAAAGCTTTCCCGAAGAAAGTACCCTTCTTGGACATCACCATTTGGCCAGCATTGATGTCCATCCTCAAGCCTGCGTTGCAGAGCAGGCTCCCAGAGATCAGGTTCTTTGCGATTGCAGGAACATGCTTCACACCTTGAAGCGTCAGAATGTTCCCCGATGTAAGCTTCAGCTCCACCGTCCCGATCCCCAGTACTTCAGCTTGTGCCTGGTTCGCCATCATGACTTTCTCGGAAGTAGGCTCATAGGAGACGAACCAGTCCTTGTCTGAACAGACATGACATGTCGCGCCAGTGTCTATCCACCAGTCCAAGTCTGCCCCCACAGTTGCAACCTGTGCTATCATGGCAACCTGATTAGTAACCAAAGAAACCTTGTTAGGCTCACCTTGCTCTTTGGGCTTGGACTTGCATTTACTTTTATAGTGACCCTTCTTGCCACAGTTGAAGCAAGTCACATGGGACTTGGACTTCTGTTGCTTGAATCCTGGACCCTTTACTTTCAGATTCGAGAAGTCCTTCTTCTTGTGGTGAGAAGCCGCCTGCTTCCCTTTGTTCTCTCTGGTGGCTTGAACCAGATTCGTCGTTGCTAGTTGCTTGGACAGGGTGTCCAACTTCTGTTGAGAGCGCATCTCGTCCTCAACATGAATCTCGCTGAGGAGATTATCCAGGCTAATCTCCATCTTTTTCCTATGCATCCTTGCATAGATGTTGCTCCATCCTGGAGGAAGTTTTGCCACGATCCCTCCAACGACGAACTTGTCGACGAGGGGCATGCTATCGTCCTCCAGTTTCTGGCGCAGCTTCAGGAACTCTTTCACTTGGGGCAGCATGGTCTTTTCGTCTTCAAAGACCCATTTGTGGTCTTTTTCAACCATAAACATCTTCGACCGGGCCTCGTCGTCGCCATACAGCTTCCCTACGGACTCCCAGATCTCTTTGGCAGAAGTCCTCTTTGTGTAGGACTCGGCCAGAGAGTCTTCCATGGAATTCAGGATCAGCAGCCTGCATATGCTGTTATCCTTTTTCCACTTCGTCTGCTTGCTCGTAGCAGCGGCCAGAACAGCAGCAGATCCTGTTGCTGGAACGATTGGTTCTTCCTCATCCAACACGTGATCAACATCCACGAGTTGAAGGTTCAGAGTCACCTTTCGCTTCCAGATCTGGAAGTGTTCGCCATCGAATTTCTCCAACTTGTTAAAGCCGGTATCGACAAGCGAAGCACGAGTGTTTTCTATCGAATCGTATAGCTTTGAGATTGTTAGTCTATTTGCAAACAATCGATGGAAAAACTCAGTTGCAATCCCTAAGAAGAGATGCAAAGAATGCAGTTGCAATCCCTAAAAAAGAGATGCAAATAATGCTGATTGCGTAGCCTAAACGATTAAAAAAAATCGAATCGCGTTTGCAATAGCGGTTTCTCGAAGGCAACAAGAGATGATCAACAACAGTTGAGTCTCAGATTCTCGAAGGCAACAGAAAGAGGAAGGAAGAAGAAGAGCGGTGTTGAACACTGGCGCTCAAAGCTATACCCGCAGTACGGATAAGCTCCCAGGAACCAGCAAGTTCAGGAGAACTTCTGGAACGCTCGTAAGTCAATATTTGAGACTTGAAGGGCTTCCTGGACTTAACAGACTCCCTCAACTCTCTTCTTGGTGCCTCTTTCAAAGGAGGCCAAGGGGCTCTATTTATAGAGTGGAGTTGAGACTTCACCTCTTCTCCTATCCAATGTGGGACTAAAATACCAATACTCAAAAATAGAGTTTGATATTTTAGATCATCCCACAATCAGCATAGAAGTGTGCCAGTCCACGCCTACCCCCGAACCCTCCCGTGCATGCACGAGACATCTTGGAGTCCGCGTCCGAGTCCGAGTCCGCACAACAAAAATTAACTTGCATCCTTGTTGGATTTAATCCTTTTTCCTTCTAGGAAAATACTTCCACATGGCACAAACTTGTGCCCCACTACACCTCATGTGCACACCTCAACACAAGCAATGCATTATATTGAGATACTCACCATTTGATGTAGCCGATGTGGGACTATCTTTTCTAGTCCAAAGGCAAAAACACCAACAGTGTCGTTTCCAAGTCAACTGTGTTTGTGCCCATGTCAAATTAGGGATAGGATCAACTTCGGAAGCCGACTTATCCTCCGAAAGCAGGTCGAGGTATGAACTCGCCTTGGGAAGCGAGAGGGCACGTGCTATTGGAGAGGATGTCGGTCGGGATTGACCGCATACATTATGAGCTATTGGCCGCGTTTGGTTAGCAAATCAGGACATTGGGAAAGAAAATTCTTTCATTCTCCGTGTGGATGTCAAGGGGAAAGGAGCAGGAAAGAAAAATGGTTCTCAAATGAAAGTAAAATAGGGAGGAATGGTTCCCCAACTCACCCCAAGGATTCACTTTCCCTTCCATATTATGCATTTATTCTAACTATATATTCATGACCTTTCCAAATACTTGAAAGAAAAATTGATAAATTGCAGTATACCATGCCCATGAAAAAGAGCAAAGAATGATTTCCTTCCCTTTCTGCGAACCAAACGAGGCCTTAGTGTATTTAACATATCCTGACTATACTGTCACCAAAATATAAGCCGCATGCACTGTTGAGTGTACCCATACAAGCATTAAGATTTTTTCTATTGTTGAAGACATCTATGTTGGAAATCCGTATGGACAAACAATAACGATAGAATAAAATAAAAATACCAAGAATGAATTAGTAAAATAAGAACAATTAACGAAACTAATAGTAACAATATAAATCACAAACATGTATTATTTTACATGGTTCTGTCGAAATTGACATGCTCCACGGGACAATAGACACTACAAAATACAGCAATTTGGAGACAGAAGATTAGCGACGGACCGTATCCGTCGGCCATAGCGACGGCCTCGCGACTACCTTGTGACGGGCTACCGTCAGAAAGCATGGATAATTTTTTTAGTTTTTTTGCGTCAAAATTAGTCGCACATCCGTCGCCCATTTGACGAAACTTTAGCGACGGATTCATGTCCGTCGCTAATATGTCGAACATTGTGGCGGCAAATCTGTAAAAAATGGTGCGCTAAATTAGCGTCTATCTAGCGACGTACGTTCCGTCGGTAATCCAGTGAATATTTAGCGACTATCTGCCGACGGTATATCCGTCGGTAATCCGTCGCTAATACTTAACCTAACTTAAATTGAACCGACGGGGGAAATTTTTCATTCCCCCCAAAAAACTCTCTTTCCCCCCTCTTCTCTCTCTCTTTCTCAGGCGAGCTCTCTCCGACGGGTCATATTCTCCGGCGAAGCTCTCTCCGACGGGATATCTCTCTCTCAGGTATGCTCTCTCTCTCTCTCCCCCCTCTCATATTCTCTCTGTTTAGATAACATATAGGGTTTTCGGGTTGGTGGGGGTCGGCTGCGCTGGGGCCGGCGGGGGTGGGGGAGAGGGAGTGGGGGCGGGGGGGGGGAGGTTGTTGAGGGCGGGAGGCAGGGTAGGGTTTAGGGTTTTGGGGCAGGGGTAGGGTTTCGGGTCATGGGGGTGGGCCGGCTGTCGCGGGGGCCGGCGGTGGTGATGGGGGAGGGAGGGGGACGGGGGATGGATGGGTGGGTGCGGGGCGGGGGGCAGGGGTAGGGTTTAGGGTTTGCGTTCGGGGGGTGAGGAGGGGGGTGGGTGTTTGCTGTGGGGAGGGAGGGGGGGGGGTGGGGTTTGCTGTGGGGGGGTGTGGAGGGGGAGGGGGGTTTGCTGCCGGCGGGTAGGGGAGTGTCACGAGCCGCTACCCAAATTGTTGGGCCGGCTGAGTCATGTCCAGCCTGCGCTTGAGATAAAGCGCAGTAAGCTGTTCTAGAGATAACAAGATAAGACTAAATGTGCAAACAGTTCTATAAGTTGAATAAAAGTCATAAATGCTCCAAACACAAAGTCGACTCATATAGTAATAAGTCCAAGTACAGTCTGAATATAAAACTGGATACATGTCCAGTTACAAAATACGTAGTCTAATACATGACCATAACAAATATCCCAAGCACTACGCAACTATACGAGTTTCCCCGCAGGTACATCCTCGTAAGGCAAAGCCTGGTCCTCGGCAGTATCTCCATAATAGAGTCACAGAGCACACCTCCTCAGTAAGGATACCTACAACGTTATCCTGTCAGGAAGGGAGCAAGTACTGATTCTAACAAACTAGCATATGAAACATGAAAATGACATAAGAGGAATAACTGGAAACATGGCATCACATAATCTATCATGGCAAGGATACATATGTCATAGAGACAGATGTATATGTAATATTAAACACTGTAGCAGGTACGTGATCGTCAATAGGTTACAATGTACTGTGGTACATGTAAATAAAATGTACATACGTACAAGTTCTACAAGCATAGGTGTACAATCCGTACAGAAATGATGGATATGGCCTGCGGCAAGGTATGCATAGAATGCGACCTCGCTCGCTACTATAGGGGGGGCATGATCACGTCTCAACTGTCAGTTTCCCCATAACCCATATTTTTACTCATGTGAGAGATATAAGACTGTTCTAAGCATGGTAGTAACTGAAAGTCCGTATGTGAAGTTTTGACTTGCTACCCCAAGGATCAGCATTTACATGGTTCGATCATAGTTCATAGATGTAACAATATGTAAAGTTTGTAGAGAGTACTTGCCTCTAGCAAAGCAAAGCTACGATAAAATGCTATAGATGCCTGATACTCGTCACTGTGGAAATAAATACATAAACTTAGTTTTTATACTAAGCTAAAACACTAAACACTAATTGGTGCAATACGACTTTCTGATTGGACACCTAGCCAAATGGGGACTTTGCATAGGAGACCAATGGAGGTGACACACTACTATAACTAACTTTCTAGGGTCTTTAACACTAGTGTGGGTTAAGGTTCAATACGGCCTAACTCAAAATAACACAAAAAGTCGCAAGTCATAATTAATCAATAAATAAATCAACTATACATTGTGTTCCAACAATTTTTGAGATAGACAAAAAGCTCAATTTTATTAAAATAAAGTTCCAAAATGATCCTTGTTAATTATAGGAATTTATTATAATTTTTTTGGAATTAATTAACCAGTACATATATTTTATAAAAATCAGTTTTCCTAAGTACACAGAAAATGAGTTCTGGTTTCATATGCCAAAACAGTGCAAAACTGTAAATTAAATACTGTAAAAATTATAATAATTAGCTAAATTACATAGTATCTAAATACTATTTTTCCATAATTTTAACAGTAATTAAATATTTTTAGAAATTCAAAAACAACATGTACACAATCTAGAATTAAATATTAATTATCTGCGTATTTTGTCCATGTACATAAATTGAACCA
>JANAVB010022593.1:4231306-4263806 GCA_029216955.1 Iris pallida
CTTCTCCCTCGTGTCTGATATCTCCACTGGCTGCTCAGAAACTGTAAGGCTCGGCCCGATCTCCAACTCTGAATGATCTAGCACATGACTGGGGTCTGGAACATATCTCCTCAGCTGAGATACGTGGAAGACATCGTGAACTCCTGCTAGGTTGGGTGGAAGTGCAACCCTGTAAGCTACCTCTCCAATCCTGCCAAGTATCTCGAACGGCCCGATATATCTGGGGCTCAGCTTCCCTCCTCGTCTGAACCGATCGTCCCTCTAGTAGGTGATATCTTTACGAGCACCATGTCACCGTCTGCGAACTCCATCGTCTGCGACTAGCATCAGCCCAGTGTTTCTGCCCGTCCTGAGCTACTCTGAGCCTGTCTCTAATCATCCAGACCTTCTTGCTGTATTCGTGATCATCTCTGGCCCAAGCATAACTCTGTCCCCGACATCATCCCAAAAGAGCGGTGTGCGGCATCGTCGTCCATATAGTGCCTCGAAAGAAGACATACCGATGCTGGCTTGGTAGCTGTTGTTGTATGAAAACTCTACCAAGTGCAGATGGCTCTTCCAAGATCCTCCAAAGTCCAGTACGCAAGTCCTCAGTATATCCTCCAGTGTCTGTATCGTCCTTTCGGACTGTCCATCTGTCTGCGGGTGGTACGCCATACTGAACTTGAGCCTACTTCCCAACTCCTTCTGCAAGCTCCTCCAGTAGTGGGACGTGAATCTGGTGTCTCTGTCCAACACGATGCTCACTGGAACTCCGTGTAGGCGAACTATCTGCTGCATGTATAGCTCCGCCAACTTCTCGGTGGAAAGCCCCACCTTGAAGGATATAAAGTGCGCACACTTCGTCAGCCTGTCCATAATGACCCAAATGGTATCCTTTCCTCCTTGGGAACGAGGAAGCCCTGAGACGAAGTCCATCGTAATGTGTTCCCACTTCCACTCGGGAATGGGTAACGGCTGCAACAAACCAGCTGGCCTCTGGCGCTCCGCCTTGACCTGCTGGCAAACTAGGCATCTCGAGATGAAACGCGATACATCCCTCTCCATCCCGTGCCACTAAAGATGTTTCCGCAAGTCACGGTACATCTTGTTAGCACCAGGGTGAATAGAATATCTTGATCGGTGCGCCTCCTGCAAGACTGCCTCTACCAGCTCTCCCTTCGGTACGCATAATCGGCTGCCATGCCTCAAGGATCCATCCTCTGCTACAGTGAAGTCGTCCAGCAATCCAGCTAAAGCCTGGGCTCGAAGTCTGCGAAGGCTCTCATCTGTAGACTGTGCCTCCCTGATCTGCTCCATCCAACCTGAATGAATGTCAAGCGCCATCATCTGTATCACTGATCCTGGCCGAACTAGCTCGATACCGAGCTTCTCCAGATCTTCCCATAAATACCGATCTATCATCAGATACCATGCCATCGGATGCCTTCTTAGCGCATCCGCCACCACCTTTGCCTTCCCGGGGTGATACTGTAAATCGATGTAGAAATCTTTCATCAACTCCAACCATCGTCTTTGCGTCATGTTCAGCTCTTTCTACATGAACACATACTTCAAGCTTTGGTGGTCAGTAATGATTTCCACACGCTCTCCGTATAAGTAATGTTTCCATAACTTGAGTGCAAAGATCACCGCAGCTAACTCTAGGTCATGGGTAGGATAGTTTCGCTCGTAAGTCCGTAATTGCCTAGATGCATAAGCAATCACTTTTCCATGCTGCTGTAGGACACATCCTAGCCCCTTTCCTGAAGCATTGTTGGTGAAACCTCCAGATCCTGAAGGTAATGTCAGAACTGGAGCGGTCGTCAGCCTCCTCTTCAGCTCCTCAAACGCTGCCTGGCAGTCCTCTGACCAGGTATACTCTGTGTCCTTCCGCGTCAGCTTCGTTATGGGTTCAGCTATCCTAGCAAAGTCCTGGACGAACTTTCTATAATAGCCTGCTAAACCCAGAAAGCTCCTGATCTCTGAAACTGACGTCGGAGCCTTCCATGTCTCAACTGCAGTAATCTTCCTGGGATCCACCGAGATTCCCTCTCCAGTAACTACATGGCCGAGAAACTCCACTCGGTCTAAAAAGAACTCGTACTTCGACAATTTGGCAAATAATCTCTCCTGCCTCAGAATCCCCAAAACTGTCCGCAAGTGCTCTACATGCTTCTCCTGCGTCTTCGAGTATATCAGGATGTCGTCGATAAATACTACGACGAACTTATCCAGATACTGGTGAAATGTCTTATTCATCAAATTTATAAAGATAGCTGGCGCATTTGTGAGACCAAATGGCATCACCAGAAACTCGTACTACCCGTACTTCGTGTTGAACGCCGTCTTCTGGATGTCTGCTGCCCTGACCTTCACCTGGTGGTACCCGGATCTCAAATCTATCCTGGAAAACACCTTCGCCCCACTCAACTGGTCGAATAAATCATCTATCCTGGGCAGAGGATATTTGTTCTTGATGGTGATGGCATTCAAGGCCCGGTAGTCAATACACAACCGAACTGTACCATCCTTCTTAGGCACAAAAAGCACTGGCGCTCCCCATGGAGAAGCACTAGATCGAATGAAACCCTTTTTCAATAGGTCGTCAATCTGCTCTTTCATCTCTACGGCCTCTTTGGGGTTCACTCTATAGCAAGCCCGGGATACTGGTGATAAACCCGGTACTAAATCTATAGTGAACTCCACATCTATGTCAGGCGGAAGCCCTGGAAGATCCTCTAGGAATAATTCCATAAACTCCCTAATGATAGGGTGTGGCGGTGCTACGTCTCCAACTGTCGCACAACAGTTCGGCTCTAGGCTGATCTCCGGCCCTGTCCTCCTGACTCTGAATGGTGTTGTGCCTGGGGGACTGAACAAAATACTACCCTCATGACAGTCTATAGATGCATGGGCATAGCTAAGCCAGTCCATCCCTAATATAATATCATAACCGGGAAGTGGCATCATAAAGAATCGTCCCTCAAACTCTCTCCCAGCTATAGTAATAGAGCATCTATAGATAGCTCTAATAGACACTGGTCCTCCTTCCGTCATCACTCTACTAATCTCCGCAGTAGGTATAGCTACTAAGTGGTGTTCATGCATAAACTCTAATGATAGGAAGCTATGAGATGCACCAGAATCAAACAAGCATAGAGCTAGAAAAGTATGCAAATAAACATGACCTGTGATGACGTCAGCTAAGTAATCTGGCTCCGAAACCTGCTGCGGCTCCGGCTCAAGAGCTAGACTATAAGCCTTTCCCTGAGGTCCCTTCTGCTGCTGCAGATGTTGCCCAAACCTCTACTGCTGAGTCGGGAGTGGTCCTCTAGGTCCCTTGGCTGCTGGGCAGTCCCGAATCTGATGGGTGGCAGACCCACAAACCAAGCACTGCTTCAACCTCTTTCTACAAATGGAGTAGTCGTGCCCTGGTCTTCCGTAGAAAGAACATATAGCTCCCTTCTGCTGCTGTCGGGGTCCCGGGGCTCTAACTGGCAGGATCGGATGATGTGATGTAGGGGGACAGTATGTCTGCTGGTGCGGCGTCGGTGCTCTCTGCTGGAAAGCTTGACGTTTGGACGGTCCCTCGAGGTGTACAGAAGCCGACCTCTTGCTAGACAGAAGACGCTCCTCAATGCTCCGGGCCAACTCTAGGCTCTGGTAGTAGTCAGTCGTACCGTTCGCCACTATAAGAATGCCAATGTCTGGAACTAGACCATGGCAAAACCTACGTGTCATCTCCTCTGGGTCTGCAACCAGACTAGGAGCAAAACGGCTCAGGCGACTAAACTCTGCCGCATACTCATCTACAGAACGGTTCCCCTGCTGGATGTTCTAGAATCGTAGCCCCATGGCTACTCTAGCGGTGGTCGAGAAGAATTTTTTCTTGAACTGGGTCTTGAACTGATCCCAAGTGGCCCTCCCTCTCGCAAATAACGGCTCATTCCGGAACCAAACTCCTGCCAAGTCTATCAGCAGAAATCCTGCTGCCTCGACCTGGAGGTCATCCGGCATCCTAACTCCAAGGAGCTTCCTCTCTACCGAGTCTAGCCAGTCATCTGCTACTACTATGCCCTCAGTCCCTGAGAACTCCTTGGGGTTCAGACCCATGAAGTCCTTGATCGTCCCCGCTCTCTGCCGTGGCTCTACAGGTGGTGGGACCATGGTACGTTCCTCAGAACGCTCCATGCTCTGGCGGAGTAGGGTAGTCTGCTCCTGATGGATCGTTAGGAACCCCTGGATCAGCGTGAGCAGTTGGTTCCCGTCGAGTGTGACGAAAGCCTGGGTAGGTATAGTGATAGGGGTGGTGGAAGTATCGGGTCCTGCTAGGACTGCGATGTGGAAGGTGGTGGAGGCATCTGGGTTTGTGGATTTGTGGAGTGGAGGAGTATGGTAGATGGAGGTGGGGGTGTATCAGTCAACTGGTCAGCTGACTGAATGGGTAGTGTGCGATTCTCAGGTGTGACATACTGGGATGAACGAGTAAGCACCATCTAATTACAATAAAAAGGACTTATAAGGACTCGTTTAAAGTAAGCAATCATAGACAAGAAAATCTAATTACAATAGCAAGCATGTGATGTATTTCCTATGTTGCAATCCTAGTATTCCTCTAGGTGTTCTAAGCGTCATTCCTAATGTTGTCTAATTACCTTAAGTTCCTAATTGCAGGTATGCTTGGTGCAATAACGTAACCAATCAATTTAGTCCCGACTTGTACGGGCTACCACTAAAAATATGTCACGACCTGCTACCCAAATTATTGGGCCAGGCTGAGTCATGTCCAGCCTGCGCTTGAGATAAAGCGCAGTAAGCTGTTCTAGAGATAACAAGATAAGACTAAATATGCTAACAGTTCTATAAGTGAATAAAAGTCATAAATGCTCCAAACACAAAAGTCGTCTCATATAGTAATAAGTCCAAGTACAAGTCTGAAATGTAAAACTGGATACATGTCCAGTTACAAAATACGTAGTCTAATACATGACCACACTAAATATCCCAAGCAACTACGCAAACTAGACGAGTTTCCCCGCAGGTACATCCTCGTAAGGCAAAGCCTGGTCCTCGGCAGTATCTCCATAATATGAGTCACAGAGCAACTCCTCCTCAGTAAGGATACCTACAATGTTATCCTGTCAGGACGGAAGCAAGTACTGATTCTAACAAACTAGCATATGAAACATGGAAATGAATATAAGAGGAATAACTGGAAACATGGCATCACATAATCTATCATGGCAAGGACACATATGTCATAGAGACAGATGTACATGTAATATTTAAAACTGTAGCAGGTACGTGATCGTCAATAGGTGTACAATGTACTGTGGTACATGTAAATAAAATGTACATACGTACAAGTCTACAAGCATAGGTATACATCCGTACAGAAATGCTGGATAATGGCCTGCGGCAAGATATGCATATAGAATGCGACCTCGCTCGCTACTATAGGGGGGCATGATCACGTACTCAGCTGTCAGTTTCCTCATAACCCATATTTTTAATCATGTGAGAGATATATAAAGACTGTTCTAAGCATGGTAGTAACTGAAAGTACAGCATGTGAAGTTTTGATATACTACCCCAAGGATCAGCATTTAACATGGTTCGATCATAGTTCATAGATGTAACAATATGTAAAGTTTATAGAGAGTACTTGCCTCTAGCAAAGCAAAGCTGCGATAAAATGCTATAGATGCCTGATGACTCGTCACTGTGGAAATAAATACATAAACTTAGTTTTTATACTAAGCTAAAACACTAAGACACTAATTGGTGCAATACGACTTTCTAATTGGACACCTAGCCAAATGGGGACTTTAGCATAGGAGACCAATATGGGGTAACACACTACTATAACTAAATTTCTAGGGTCTTTACACTAGTGTGGGGTGAGGTTCAATACGGCCATAACTCAAAATAACACAAAAGTCGCAAGTCGTAATTAATCAATAAATAAATCAACTGTACATTGTGTTCCAATAATTTTTGAGATAGACAAAAAGCTCAATTTTATATAAAATAAAGTACCAAAATGATCCTTGTTAATTATAGGAATTTATTATAATTTTTTTGGAATTAATTAACCAGTACATATATTTTATAAAAATCAGTTTTTCTAAGTACACAGAAAATGAGTTCTGGTTTCATATGCCAAAACAGTGTCAAAACTGTAAATTAAATACTGTACAAATTATAATAAATTAGCTAAATTAACATAGTATCTAAATACTATTTTTCCAAAATTTTAACAGTAATTAAATTATTTTTAGAAATTCAAAAACAGCATGGTACAGAATCTAAAATTAAATAATTAATTATCTGCGTATTTTGTCCATGTATATAAATTGAACCAAAGTTCAAATACAGGACCCAAGGCCATGAATCAAGTCCAATATGACTTGTACATGTCTTGAATGTGTGAAAACACATTTGGGCCCAAAAATCTATGCTAGGCTTGGACACCAAATGGTTGCAGTAATTAAAATACACAAAAATACAACATATAAAAATATATAATAAATATTAATATTTTAACAAGGTAAAATTATACATAGTAGTCATATAAATATGACAAGTATATTTACATATATTAAAGTATAATATATGTACAATATTACGTAAAGTATAGAGACTAAATAGTTATGTATATATATATATATATATATATATATATATATATATATATATATATATATATATATATATATATATATATATATATATATATATATATTTATTTTTTATTTTATATATATATATATATATATATATATATATATATATATATAAGAAATAAATATATAATATATATAAATAACAGTAAATATATATAATAATAGTAAATACAATATATATATATAATAGTATACGTATATATGCACAAAATACATATATACATATGCATATATATATATATATATATATATATATATATATATATATATATATATATATATATATATATATATATATATATATATATATATATATATATATATATATATATATATATATATACTGTGAGCACCCTGAATTTCGGGTTGATTTTTTTCATTTTATTTTATTTTATTTTCTGATTGATTGGTTTTGATAAATAATTTATTCTGTTATTTTTTTCCTTAAGTGTACTTTTCCGTGCCTTTGATATTTGGAGTGTCAGGGATGTTCAACTCTGGAAATCTTCTTTACGAGTTTTGGAGTGGACAAGATTACCTTCATGACGGTATATGGTGTCCCTCTCAAACTTGTTCCCTTGTGCTCTTTTGCTTCGCTGGACTTTTGGTCGATTTAGACCATTTGATTATTAATTAATTTTTCCACTCTTTTCCTTGATCATTATTAGCACGTTACCGTGACTTTTAATTTGGGAGCACAAGACCAGTCAGTTTCTTGAAAACAACTTCTCATTGATGATCTACTCGAGACGCTCTTCACCCTTGACCTTCGTGTCCCACTCGGACACGTCATTTTGTGCTCCATTTGCTTCGCACAACTTTTCTGACACGTGACCCGATTTTATTTCACTCCACGGCGACACATTCATTTTCTAACTTGAATTGTGGGTCCCCTGTCGACCAAAATCTGTCAGCCCCAACTATGGACATGGCCCACTTTGAGCCTACTATCCGTGTCACCCCCAGTTTTCACAAACAGGGGTATTTTGGTAATTTTCCACTTTAAAAATTATTGTTATTTGAATCGGGTTCGAATTTCAACTCATTTCGACTTGTTTTGACTTGTTTCGGGGACCCGGGGTATTTTGACCTTAGCAGACCCACACACTAGCTAGCCATGGCCCACAATATTACCATCAAAAGTTAGAGGGATTTATCATGACTCCATCGACTAGGTTAGAGCTAATTAGAACACTAGATTTACATTTTTAACCCTCAAACCCTAAGCAACCTTGTGTAGGACTAATAGAACAATTAGAGGGGCAAACTTGTAAATACCAAAAGGGGTTCCTTGGAGTGCTTGGCCGGCCACATCATGTGGGGATGGGGAGGAGAGAGAAACCACTTCCCATTCATTCTCATCCACTTTTTCTTCTTCTTCTCCAAAGGCTCCATCCACTTTTGAAGCTCACCATTGATTTCTTCTCCAAACTTGGTAATTTCTTCTCCAAATCTATTTCTCTTCTCATGTAGATTGGTTAGGAATCCATTAGGGATGATTCCCATGGTGGTGTCCCCATTAGAGACCATTTTTGTGTCCTTTAGATATTTCTAGGGGTGTCCACATGTAGGATTGTGTCCCAATAGGAAAAACCCTCTTTTGGACGCATGGATATTGTTCTAATATTGTTTTTGGGTTGTTCTCATTAATATTCTAGATTTTGATATGTTTTAGAATGAGTTTTTCCATGTATCTATAGGTATCATATTCATTCCTATATGTATATATATATATATAGTTATATATATCATTATATATATATATATATATATATATATATATATATATATATATATATATATATATATATATATATATATGGTGGATATTTTGTTGTGTGTGATGTGTTGGTGTGGGGAAGGAGCAACACAGGTTCGGCCATGGGAGGCCATGGGTGTGTGTGTATACCTATGGGTTCATACCTATTGGTCTATGTATATATAAATATATATAGTGATATATATATGTGGTTTATATATGGGATATATATATATAGTGTTGTGTGTGAGTGTTTGTGTATTGGAGGGTGAGAGTGTTAGATGTAGAGAGTGATGGAGGGGAGAGGAACCCACTGTCCCATGGCTGTCCTTAGAGCCATTGGTGGCAGTCCCTTAATCACACTTGGCAGCCCCCTTGGACTGTCCAAGGACATCCAAATTTCTGTCCCATTTCAGCTCCAAATCAGTCCAGGAATACCCCCTATGACTGTCCCTAAACCACGGAACAGGCCCTCCAAACTCACCCACAAAACAGCCTTAAAGCAGTCCTGTTTTTTCCCTTTCACTGCTATCCTATAATGCCCCCCAAACCACAGTCCTTTAGCCCAAATTTCTGTCCAAACATAGCTCTATAACCCCCCTAACCACTGTCCATAACAGCCCTAAAAACCCCCAAACAGTCCACTCAAAAACCCAATGTACCTGCTGTCCTAAAGTCCCCTTTGGCTGTCCTATAATGCCCCTACATTGCTGCCATGTTCAAGCCTAAATGGCTGTCCAAGTGCCACCATAAATCAGTCCAACAACCTCAAATATCAGTCCACATATTACTTAGGGGTGTGTGTGTATTTGTGAGATGTGGGTGAGTGTGTTTTGTGAGTTTGTGTGTGTGTGAGAGCCTACTAGTGAGTGATACTAGTATCCCATAGTTAGCCTATGTGCAAACTAGTAGAAAACCTATAGGGGAGACTTATAGAGTGTGGTATCATGTGAGAATGAGTGGTGGGGTGAGTGTGGTATAGAAAAGGGTAAATTCATGACATAGGATAGGTAATAGGGTAAACCTATACCCCGTATCCTAACATGACCTAGATACTTAGGATACCCAAATTTCTTGGTAGGTAAACCTTGGATAGGTTGATATCTAGCTACCCTAAGGAGCCTAGGCTAGTGCCATGGGTATTGGCGGGATTTCATTGGTTTTTGGCAAGGTATCGGGATTTACCTTAGAAGGGTAAATGCTAGTTTTGCCTAGAAATAGGATATTTGTGTTAGAAGCCTAAGATAGAGTTAGAACTTGATTCCCGTGGTTGGTAATGATCAAATATGGTACTCAAAGACTAGTTTTGACGTTGGTTGACCTTTTTGACCAAAAGTCAACAAAAGTCAACCGAGAGTCAAACTTAGCCTTTAAGCGACCCGATTTGACCGAAACCAACCCAGAGTTGACCAGTTGACTGAAAGTCAATAGTTGGTCAACATTAGACTAGTTTGACTTAGGGTTGACCTAGAGTTGACTAGAGTTGACTTTTTGACCAAAAGTCAACTGTAAGTCAACCGTTGATCCAGATTGACCTAGTTTGACTTGGAATGACTCCCAGTGACCTAGTATGACCTAATATGAACCAGTATGGCCTAGTATGACTCAGTTTGACCTAGATTGACCTAGTTTTGACTTAGACTTGCATTCATGACTTGTATTAGTTTCCTTTGCAGTATTTAGTCCTGTTTGACTCATAGTATCTTATCTTAGGACTGTGATCGCTCTGAGCGTCTGTTCACTCTATCAGCTCAGGACCACAGGCGAGTACATTCACTGATAGTTTTCATTGTCTTGATATCTACTATATCCGATTCAGTTGTAGTGTCTTACTAGATTCTCGACACGATAGTTCACGGACTAGTATTATCGGATTCCGGTCATAAGATGTCATTCCTGGGTTTCTTGGGATACTGGTACTTGCTTGGTCTTGATTCTTGTACTTGTATTAACGCCGATTTCGGAAGAGGACTTGCTCCCCTCTTAGGGAATCCCGCGTCATGACGTGCTATGACCGGATCCATTTTTACTATTCGGGGATGGAGGAATTATTAGGGGTTATGTGATCAAGCCTTCCTGTAACTATACATTGCTAGCATCACCCTCGCCTCACGTAGGGTGTTGCAGACACCCCATTACCAGTTATCCAGGTTAGACGGCATGATTCTCCGTTGAGTACACCGCGGATTGCCGGGCCAAGTGGATAACCAGCTCTTACTTACCTAGCCGATCACATATCGCTCTAATAATTCAAAACACCTTTTTACTTTATTTGTCATGTCTTATGTTCCAGTTTCAGCTTTACTTACTGTACTTTCACCATGCTATAATTCATTCTCATATGCTCTATCTGTCTTTTATACTGTACCTTGGTTATGGGACTAAGTTCTGTTTGAAAGAAGGGTTACAACCCCGGTCCTTGTTTGGTTTAAGGGTTGTAACTCGGCTTTCAAATGGTTCCCAAGTCGCCAATATCTTTGTCTTGTATTTCATTATTACTGCCTCTTATAGTATTTCTCAATTCATATGGAACTGCTGTTGGTGTTTGTACTTGCTCATTTTCCTGACAAGATATCGTTGACAAATTTTACAGATGATTTAGAGGCTGATTGTCCGACTTACTATGGGATAGAGTCTGATGGACTGGACCTAGACAGTAGCTTAGTGGTAGAGCCACTAGACTTCGCCCACTCGGAGTAGCCTAGTTAGTTAGGTTTGCCTGGCCTGCGAGCCAGCTAGTTCATTTCTGTTGTAGTATCTTTATACTTATTATTATTCTGAGACTCTGGATTGTGTTTAGCTGTGACTTGTGGATATTTTGGACTCGTTTCCTGTTTATCTATCATATCTTTTTTCCATGCTTTCTATCCTAGTTTTGATTTATGTGATTGAGACAGTATTGCTTTATTCCTCCGTTCGGAGTGTATATACTGTACAGGTACATTTATCTGTTATTAGTCGTAGTATTTACAGACCCTATATACAGCGTTCTACCACCGATTCTGTGGCGTAGGCTGGACGTAACCACGTGCTCGTGCCCCTCTACAGGGTGCGGGTCGTGACACGTTTTTGTGGTGGCCCAAGCAAGTCTGTGTCGCAACTAGTGCGAACTCGTAATGGTGCTCGACTTAGAGTGCTAATTACGAGACTGTAATTAGGACGTAGGATTAGGGTATGATAGGAGTTACTCAATCACATGTTAGGAGATTCTGATCTTTTGATTACCATGACAAATTCTTTTTGCATTGAATTTAATTGTCCGTCTTTGATATTCCTATCATGTGCCATATTGATTCCTTGTTTCAACCTATCCTCAGGATGACGATCACTCGCTCTCAGGCAGCGGGTTCTAGCGCCGTACCAGAGAGGCCCGATCAGGCAGAAGGTCTTCCACCTCCAGCTGCGGGAGCAGCAGCAGGAGATCCGGCAGTTCTTCCACCTCCGACTGGGGGAGCTACAGCTGAGGGAGCTGCTACCACAGTTCCTGCCCTTCCGGTGGGAGCAACAGCAGCGGCGGTTCCAGGAGGTCTTCCACCTCCAGCAACGGGACCGTCTATGGTCATTCCAGACATTCTTCCTCCGCCGCCTCAGCTACCGACAGACACCCAGGGGATGATGGCCCTTCTGCAGCAGATGTTACAGACGCAGCAGCGCCAGACAGAGGTGCTGAGACAGACGATGGAGAACTCGCACCAGTTAGCTATGGCAACAGTGGAGAGAGGTGCACCGGCTACAGTTGAGGGAGCACCAGCACAGCAACCGGGCCAGGGGAGGCCCGGTACGCATCTCGACTTCTGGAAGATGAACCCGCGAGATTTTAGGGGTACCGAGGGTATCCTATACGCGGACGACTGGCTAGAGGATGTCCAGCGGTGTCTGGAGTTGGCAGAGGTTCCGAGAGCTCTGTGGGTGACTTCTGCAGCGAGCCAGTTCTTTGACATAGCATTGACATGGTACCGCACAGATCCGCGTGCGTCAGTGAGAGGTATATCTTGGGAGGACTTCAGGAAACTGTTTAAGGAGAAGTTCTACCCAGATGTAGCCTTGACAGCTCTGGAGGGGCAGTTTGTTAGTTTGGTGCAGGGGAACTCGTCAGTGGACGAGTATGCAGCGGAGTTCTTCCGCCTGAGCAGGTTTGCACCCAGTTTGGTTCAGGATGAGGGGTACAAGGCCCAAAAGTTCAGGAGGGGTCTCATCCATGCAGTGCGCACATCGTACATCTGGGCGACGAGATGCGACATTTGAGCAGATCTTGATGGAGGCTCAGATTGCGGAGGAGGACTTCGGCCTCAAGCCGAAGAAGAGCAGTGACGCTTTGGGATCCAGTTCGAGTGCAGGGCCAGCGAAGCGCCCACATTTCCAGCAGAGGCAGTTCCAGCAGCATCAGCCTCAGTTGCAGATCCAGCAAGCACCGGCGCGTGCCCAGCAGCATCAGGGTCAGGGTCAGGACCGGAGGCCAGCTACACAGTGCAACTTCTGCGGGAAGCCAGGGCACACTGTAGAGGTGTGCAAAAAGAGATTGGGCGCCTGTTTATACTGTGGGACGTCCGATCACCAGCTGAAGGACTGCCGTATTTGCGGAGTCAGAGGAGTTCAGGACAGAACACAGCCAGCCAGAGGACCAGCAGTTCAGCAGAGGGGTCCTCCACTTCAGACTCAGCAGCAGCATTTTCAGCAGCACCAGAGGGGAGCCCCTGCGGGCAGAGTGTTTGCCCTGACAGCAGAGGAGGAGGCAGAGCCAGTAGGCGATGTAGTGGCAGGTCATGTTCTTCTTGATTCATTTCCTGCATTTACCTTATTTGATTCCGGTGCCTCACATAGCTTTATGTCTGTCTCCTTTGCTCTGAGACACAATATTATTGCTGAACCCTTGGGTAGAACTTGCAAGATATTGACCGGGGAAGGCATCATCCTGGTCAACAATATCTGCAAGGGGCGGAGAGTTACTGTAGGAGGCCGAGTTTTGGGTGCGTGCTTGCTCGTAATGCCCCTTCCGAGGTACGATGTGGTACTCGGAATGGATTGGTTGAGCACGCACCATGCTACTATAGATTGTAGAGGTGGTAGGATTTTGTTTAGGCCGCCCGGAGAGCCAGAGGTTGTGTTTTCCAGAGGAGCAGCTGAGCCGGTAGATGGGTTCTGCGGAGCTCTACTGGCGGGGCAGGCATTGCCGCATCCGTTGATTGCTGATTTCATGGATGTTTTTCCAGAGGAGTTGCCTGGGATACCGCCGGATAGAAACATTGAGTTCTCTATAGACCTAGTACCAGATGCTGAGCCTATTTCGCAGCACGTCTATAGAGTCAACAACAGCGAGTTAGCGGAGCTGAAGAAGCAGGTCGACGAGCTGCAGGACAAGGGATTCATTAGATCCAGTTCATCGTCTTGGGGAGCGCCAGTCCTGTTTGTACCGAAGAAGGATGGTACGATACGTATGTGTATTGATTACAGGGCACTCAACAACCTTACTATCAAGAATAAGTTCCCATTGCCGAGGATCGATGACTTGTTCGATCAGTTGAGCGGCGCCAAGGTGTTTTCGAAGATAGATCTGAGATCCGGCTATCATCAGCTGAAGGTGAAGAAGGAAGACGTTCCGAAGATAGCTTTTCGGACTCGGTACGGCCAGTACGAGTTCACAGTGATGCCATTTGGGTTGACCAACGCCCCAGCTGTGTTCATGAACTTGATGAACAAGGTATTCCATCAGTATCTTGACAGGTTCGTGGTGGTCTTCATAGACGACATCCTGGTTTACTCGAAGACGCCAGAGGAGCACGAGGAGCATCTGAGGATTGTGCTCGAGACGTTAAGGAGGGAGCAGTTGTATAGGAAGTTGTCGAAGTGTGAGTTTTTCTTGGACCAGGTCGAGTTCCTGGGTCATGTTGTGACCGAGCACGGGATCTCAGTAGACCAGAAGAAGATTGCTGCAGTAGAGTCTTGGTCTACGCCCAGTACAGTTGCCAAGATTCGGAGCTTTCTGGGATTGGCGGGCTACTATCGGAAGTTCGTCCAGGATTTCTCGTGGATCACGAAGCCGATGACTAGACTCACCAGGAAGGACGTGGAGTTCGTCTGGACTGAGGAGTGTCAAGCCATCTTCGATGAACTGAAAAAGAGGTTGACATCAGCTCCTATCTTGACATTGCCGTCTGGGACCGGTGGTTTCTTGATTTACAGCGATGCTTCTGGTCGGGGTCTGGGTTGTGTACTTCAGCAGCACGGGAAGGTAATTGCCTACGCATCTAGGCAGTTACGTCCTCATGAGAAGAACTACCCGACTCACGATCTGGAGTTAGCCGCTGTCATCTTTGCCCTGAAGCTGTGGAAGCATTATCTGTACGGAGAGCGGGTTGAGATCTTTACTGACCATAAGAGCTTGAAGTACGTGTTCACTCAGAAGGAGCTGAACATGAGGCAGAGACGTTGGCTCGAGCTGATGAAGGACTTTGATATCGCCTTGCAGTACCATCCAGGGAAGGCCAACGTAGTCGCAGATGCCTTGAGCAGGTATCCAGTGGCTATGTATCTGACATCAGACCGTCATCTTTTGGCCGACCTGGATAGTTTGGGAATCGAGGTGATCATTCCAGGCATTGAGGTGCAGATGTGGGGTTTACAGATTCAGTCTGAGTTGATGGACAGGGTCAGATCAGCGCAGTTTGATGATGTTGCCCTGAGGAGCATCAGGAAGCAGGTACAGATAGGGTTGCTTGATGATTTCTCCATTGCCGAAGATGGGTCGCTGCGGCACGGTACTAGACTGTACGTCCCGAGTGGAGAGCTTCGGGAGGAGGTTCTTCAGGAGGCTCATCGCTCTCAGTACTCTATGCATCCTGGTGCCAACAAGATGTACAGAGACCTGAGAGAGCACGTTTGGTGGTACGGCATGAAGCGCGAGGTGGCTCAGTTCGTATCTCGCTGCTTGGTTTGTCAGCAGGTGAAGGCCGAGAGGCAGAGGCCTGGTGGTTTGCTTCAGCCACTACCCATTCTCGAGTGGAAGTGGGAGCACATCACCATGGACTTTGTGTTCGGACTTCCACGGTCTCCAGGAGGAAAAGATGCGATTTGGGTCATAGTTGATAGATTGACCAAATCGGCCCACTTTTTGCCTTTTAAAGTGGGATTGTCTACGGAGAGGTTGGCAGAGCTGTATGTTCGTCAGATCGTGCGATTGCATGGAGTCCCTGTGAGCATAGTTTCAGATCGAGATAGCCGTTTTACTTTCCACTTCTGGAGGAGTTTACAGGCTAGCTTGGGCACCTCGCTCAAGTTCAGTACTGCTTATCACCCCCAGACAGACGGGCAGTCGGAGAGGACTATCCAGACCTTGGAGGATATGCTTCGCACGTGCATGCTAGATCTCGGGGGTTCTTGGGAGGACCATCTCCACCTGGTAGAGTTTGCTTACAACAACAGCTACCAGGCCAGTATAGAGATGTCGCCATTCGAGGCTCTATACGGACGGAGATGCCGTACTCCCTTATCTTGGGACGATGTTGGCGAGAGGGTGCTGCTTGGATCAGAGATGGTGGTGGATGCAGCTGAGAAGGTTCGGCTTATTAGAGACAGACTTCGGGTGGCTCAGGATAGGCAGCGGCATTGGGCCGATAGCCACCGGAGATCGTTAGAGTTCGAGGTTAGTTTTAGTTCCTGTTTGTGCTTGATTGTGATTTGTCTGTCCTGTGTTCTGAGTTTGTTTTATGTCTAGGCTGGCGCTTTGGTGTTCCTGAAGATTTCTCCGATACGGGGCATGATTCGCTTTGGCGGGGGCGGGAAGCTTAGTCCGTGCTACATCGGACCTTTCACCATTCTTGAGAGGGTCGGTGCAGTGGCATACCGGCTAGACTTACCGCCTACGCTGGAGGAGTACACAACGTGTTCCACGTGTCGCAGCTGAGACGGTACGTGGCGGACCCCAGCCATGTATTGGATCATTCAGCGATCGAGGTGGGGCCTACTCTTCACTATCCAGAGCAGCCGGTTGAGATTCTGGATCGTAGGAAGAAGGTGCTCCGGAACCAGGTTATCCCCCTAGTTCGCGTTGCATGGAGGCATCACTCTCCAGGTGAGTCTACCTGGAAGAGAGAGGACGACATGAGGGAGCGTTTCCCCTATCTATTCGAGCCCTGAGATATAATTTTTGTTTTCTGCATATGATTCATTGTATGTTGTTTTAATTTTGAGAACAAATTTTTTTTAAGGTGGATAGATTTGTCACCCCCAGTTTTCACAAACAGGGGTATTTTGATAATTTTCCACTTTAAAAATTATTTTGGAATTATTTAATTATTATTTGTATTATTTTGGGGTTATTTGAATCGGGTTCGAATTTCAACTCATTCCGACTTGTTTTGACTTATTTCGGGGACCCGGGGTACTTTGACC
The DNA here is from genome assembly GCA_029216955.1 of Iris pallida. Classification (NCBI taxonomy): domain Eukaryota; kingdom Viridiplantae; phylum Streptophyta; class Magnoliopsida; order Asparagales; family Iridaceae; genus Iris; species Iris pallida. The sequence continues at coordinate 4,248,122 of JANAVB010022593.1, forward strand.
TTAGCGGGCCCACACACTAGCTAGCCATGGCCCACAATATTACCATCAAAAGTTAGAGGGATTTATCATGACTCCATGGACTAGGTTAGAGCTAATTAGAACACTAGATTTACATTTTTAACCAACAAACCCTAAGCAACCTTGTGTAGGACTAATAGAACAATTAGAGGGGCAAACTTGTAAATACCAAAAGGGGTTCCTTGGAATGCTTGGCCGGCCACATCATGTGGGGATGGGGAGGAGAGAGAAACCACTTCCCATTCATTCTCATCCACTTTTTCTTCTTCTTCTCCAAAGGCTCCATCCACTTTTGAAGCTCACCATTGATTTCTTCTCCAAACTTGGTAATTTCTTCTCCAAATCTATTTCTCTTCTCATGTAGATTGGTTAGGAATCCATTAGGGATGATTCCCATGGTGGTGTCCCCATTAGAGACCATTTTTGTGTCCTTTAGATATTTCTAGGGGTGTCCACATGTAGGATTGTGTCCCAATAGGAAAAACCCTCTTTTGGACGCATGGATATTGTTTTAATATTGTTTTTGGGTTGTTCTCATTAATATTCCAGATTTTGATATGTTTTAGAATGAGTTTTTCCATGTATCTATAGGTATCATATTCATTCCTATATGTATTTATATATATATATATATATATATATATATATATATATATATATATATATATTTTTAATTTATATATATATATATATATATATATATATATATATATATATATATATATATATATATATAGTGATATATATATATATATATATATATATATATATATATATATATATATATATATATATATATATATATGGTGGATATTGTGTTGTGTGTGATGTGTTGGTGTGGGGAAGGAGCAACACAGGTTCGGCCATGGGAGGCCATGGGTGTGTGTGTATACCTATGGGTTCATACCTATTGGTCTATGTATATATAAATATATATATAGTGATATATATATGTGGTTTATATATGGGATATATATATATAGTGTTGTGTGTGAGTGTTTGTGTATTGGAGGGTGAGAGTGTTAGATGTAGAGAGTGATGGAGGGGAGAGGAACCCACTGTCCCATGGCTGTCCTTAGAGCCATTGGTGGCAGTCCCTTAATCACACTTGGCAGCCCCCTTGGACTGTCCAAGGACATCCAAATTTCTGTCCCATTTCAGCTCCAAATCAGTCCAGAATACCCCCTATGACTGTCCCTAAACCACAGAACAGACCCTCCAAACTCACCCACAAAACAGCCTTAAAGCAGTCCTGTTTTTTCCCTTTCACTGCTGTCCTATAATGCCCCCCAAACCACAGTCCTTTAGCCCAAATTTCTGTCCAAACACAGCTCTATAACCCCCCTAACCACTGTCCATAACAGCCCTAAAAACCCCCAAATAGTCCACTCAAAAACCCAATGTACCTGCTGTCCTAAAGTCCCCTTTGGCTGTCCTATAATGCCCCTACATTGCTGCCATGTTCAAGCCTAAATGGCTGTCCAAGTGCCACCATAAATCAGCCCAACAACCTCAAATATCAGTCCACATATTACCTAGGGGTGTGTGTGTATTTGTGAGATGTGGGTGAGTGTGTTTTGTGAGTTTGTGTGTGTGTGAGAGCCTACTAGTGAGTGATACTAGTATCCCATAGTTAGCCTATGTGCAAACTAGTAGGAAACCTATAGGGGAGACTTATAGAGTGTGGTATCATGTGAGAATGAGTGGTGGGGTGAGTGTGGTATAGAAAAGGGTAAATTCATGACATAGGATAGGTAATAGGGTAAACCTATACCCCGTATCCTAACATGGCCTAGATACTTAGGATACCCAAATTTCTTGGTAGGTAAACCTTGGATAGGTTGATATCTAGCTACCCTAAGGAGCCTAGGCTAGTGCCATAGGTATTGGCGGGGTTTCATTGGTTTTTGGCAAGGTATCGGGATTTACCTTAGAAGGGTAAATGCTAGTTTTGCCTAGAAATAGGATATTTGTGTTAGAAGCCTATGATAGAGTTAGAACTTGATTTCCGTGGTTGGTAATGATCAAATATGGTACTCAAAGACTAGTTTTGACGTCAGTTGACCTTTTTGACCAAAAGTCAACAAAAGTCAACCGAGAGTCAAACGTAGCCTTTAAGCGACCCGATTTGACCGAAACCAACCCAGAGTTGACCAGTTGACTGAAAGTCAATAGTTGATCAACATTAGACTAGTTTGACCTAGGGTTGACCTAGAGTTGACCAGAGTTGACTTTTTGACCAAAAGTCAACTGTAAGTCAACCGTTGATCCAGATTGACCTAGTTTGACTTGGAATGACTCCCAGTGACCTAGTATGACCTAGTATGAACCAGTATGGCCTAGTATGACTCAGTTTAACCTAGATTGACCTAGTTTTGACTTAGACTTGCATTCATGACTTGTATTAGTTTTCTTTTCAGTATTTAGTCCTGTTTGACTCATAGTATCTTATCTTAGGTCTGTGTTCGCTCTGAGCGTCTGTTCACTCTATCAACTCAGGACCACAGGCGAGTATATTCACTGATAGTTTTCATTGTCTTGATATCTACTATATCCGATTCAGTCGTAGTGTCTTACTAGATTCTCGACACGATAGTTCACGGACTAGTATTATCGGATTCCGGTCATAAGATGTCATTCCTGGGTTTCTTGGGATACTGGTACTTGCTTGGTCTTGATTCTTGTACTTGTATTGTCGCCGATTTTGGAAGAGGACTTGCTCCCCTCTTAGGGAATCCCGCGTCATGACGTGCTATGACCGGATCCATTTTTACTATTCGGGGATGGGGGAATTATTAGGGGTTATGTGATCAAGCCTTCCTGTAACTATACATTGCTAGCATCACCCTCGCCTCACGTAGGGTGTTGCAGACACCCCATTACCAGTTATCCAGGTTGGACGGCATGATTCTCCGTTGAGTACACCGCGGATTGCCGGGCCAAGTGGATAACCAGCTCTTGCTTACCTAGCCGATCACATATCGCTCTAATAATTCAAAATACCTTTTTACTTTATTTGTCATGTCTTATGTTCCAGTTTCAGCTTTACTTACAGTATTTTCACCATGCTATGATTCATTCTCATATGCTCTATCTGTCTTTTATACTGTACCTTGGTTATGGGACTAAGTTCTGTTTGAAAGAAGGGTTAAAACCCCGGTCCTTGTTTGGTTTAAGGGTTGTAACTCGGCTTTCAAATGGTTCCCAAGTCGCCAATATCTTTGTCTTGTATTTCATTATTACTGTCTCTTATAGTATTTATCAATTCATATGGAACTGCTGTTGGTGTTTGTACTTGCTTATTTTTCTGACAGGATACCGTTGACAAATTTTACAGATGATTTAGAGGCTGATTGTCCGACTTACTACGGATAGAGTCTGATGGACTGGACCTAGACAGTGGCTTAGTGGTAGAGCCACTAGACTTCGCCCACCCGGAGTAGCCTAGTTAGTTAGGTTTGCCTGGCCTGTGAGCCAGCTAGTTCATTTCTGTTGTAGTATCTTTATACTTATTATTATTCTGAGACTCTGGATTGTGTTTAGCTGTGACTTGTGGATATTTTGGACTCGTTTCCTGTTTATCTATCATATCTCTTTTTCATGCTTTCTACCCTAGTTTTGATTTATGTGATTGAGACAGTATTGCTTTGTTCCTCCGTTCGGAGTGTATATACTGTACAGGTACATTTATCTGTTATTAGTCGTAGTATTTACAGACCCTATATACAGCGTTCTACCGCCGATTCTGCGACGTAGGCTGGACGTAACCACGTGCTCGTGCCCCTCTACAGGGTGCTGGTCGTGACAATCCGTCCGCCACTTGTGTCACATTTATTGGAATCCCTTTGTGCTACTTATTTACCTATGATCATCCATACCTATTTTTATTCGATTTTTGCACAATGTCCGGTTTTGACCCAATCCGGTTCCACCGAGTCCAGTCCAGCTTTGTGTTGCCCTCTATCATGACACCCTCTTATTTTCTTGCCCAAAAATATCAATTGCTCATTCTACCCATTTATAATAATTATTGGGAATTTTTGTTGATTTAAATTCCATGGGATAACCTATTTTTTCCTATATTAATCCTAGCCATAGGATCTCCCCATTTAATCCTAACCCTCTATTCCCAAACTTCTCCTCACAGCACCCTCCCCAATAGGGTGGCCGGCCCTAACTCCTAAAAGTCTTTTTCTCTCTCTCCCTCTCACATTTAATTAATTCCTCATCTCTCTTTCTCTCACTACTTTCCCACACTCAACAAAAACCATGCAACAACAACTACACCATCCTGAACCCATGGCCGAACCACCACCACCACTGCACTCAGCTTCTCCCCGAGCCACCCCCTGGTCGGCCCAGCCCCGCCGTGGCCTGGCCGACGGCCACCACCGCACCACTCAACCCGATCTCCTCTTCTCCTCCAACTCCATCTATCAAAACCGCAACCATCATCTCCACCTCCACACAACCACCCGCACCACCACCTTCACCGTCCTTCAGCCCGACCAACACCAATAGCCCCGCACCACCTCCAGCCCGACCATGTCGACGTCGTGCCGTCGCAGCGTGCACAGGCGCACAGCAGCGTGCACAGCGCACATGGCGCGCGTGCGCGAACGGCGTGGCCGCCGCCGTCGTCGCCCGCCATGGCTCCGACGACCCCGCCGTGGGTGGCCTCCCCCGGGCGAGCTCAGGTGGACAGCCCCTTGACGGCCATCGTCCTTCGGGACGCGCCGTCGAGGCGATTCGTGCGTTTTGCACGACGTCCCGTCGTGACGCGCGCGGGATCGAGTTCATTTTGGCGTTCCGTCGCAGCGACTTCTTACGCGTTTTCCCAGAAATCCGATCGTTGGATCGGCGATTTCTTCGCTCCGTCGCAATCTCAGTATATACACCTTCATCCCTGTCAATTTTTGTCCGTTAATTTTATCGTTTGATACATCAAAACCGGCCACCAAGTTGACCGTTTAAATTGTATTAAATTTGGACTGTTTCGCGGGGCCAACTTCGTCAGCTTGTATCTCCTCCGCCGCAGCTCCTTTTGGCGTGCTACCAGTTCCTGTGCAAAGCTGGTATAACCCTCTTACTATCCCTCCAGTTTTGTTTCATTGTGAGCTTGTTTGATTGGTTGAATTCGACGCCAAAGTTGGCCGTCCGAATTCGTAATTTCCAACTTGTAAAATTCTATTTTTGAACACGGGACTCCAGATTTCATTTCTGACACCACCATTAGACTCGTGGCGTCGTTCTGGCATGTTTTCATATAAAATTTGTTAGATTTGGAGAACGTGGGCCCTGGCACGTATTTCGGTGCAAAGTGGGTCCCACATTCTGGGTCAACAGGATTTTTTGACGCCGGCTCATCGGAATCCAATTCCGGATATACCGTTGAGTTCGTATCGTCATTCTAGACTCGTTAACATATAATTTGCTATGTTTTGGTGGACATTGGATCCGGCACGCATTTCGGTGCAAGTCGGGTACCAATATCCGGGTCAACGGATCATTTTGAGATCGGCTCATCGGAATCCAATTCCGGAGATACCGTTGAGTTCGTATCATCGTCTGGACTCGTTGACAGGTAGTTTGCTGAGTTTTGAGAACTTTTGCTCCGGCACGCATTTTCGTGCAAACCGGAATTCCAAGTTCTGGTCAACGGGCCAAATTGAGATCGGGTCAACGGTATCTAATTCTGGAGATACCGTTGGGTTCGTATCGTCATTATGATTTTGTGGACATATAATTTGTTATATTTTATTGACTTATTTTCTTGCACATTTTTCGGTGCAAAATAGCTCCGACACGGACACCGTTTTGACCCGAAATTACCTTTTTGCCCTTGTGTCCAAATTGGACCGATGGATAGGCTATCCTAGCTAATTTGACCATTCTGGACACGTTGGCGATGTTTATTTCATCGTCCGACAATTTTTGTTGATAGTTTCTCTGAGTTTAGCCTTTTTTATATTTAATTAATAATAAATTTCTATAATGTTCGTATTTCGGGATTAGTACAACGAAACTGAGATCAGTCAATTCCAGTGATCTCACATCGCTAAAATTGACAAGATGGACACGTGGATCACCATAATAAGATTATCAACTTTACCGTTGATCATCTCATCTCGATTTGCGTGTCGCGACGTACGAATAACGAAGTACACTTTATATCTTTAATAATTAGACTAGATTTGACCCTGTTTGACCAAAGTTGACCAGTTGACCCAAAGTCAACTGTAAGTCAACACTTGACCTAGCTTGACTAGATTATTGGCCGAAGTCGACCTAGAGTTGTTTTGATTTAGAAGAACCTAGGATAAAATAGATTGTTTGTGGATTCATTTATCACAACTTGAACACCTTGTAACCTGTGTTACTTTAAATAGGACTCTGTGGCTTCAGTCGGACCCCCTATACTTATCAGCTGTTCAGGTTATCAGGCGAGTACATTCTTTGATTGTTTCATACTTGTCACGAATTATATTCTCGCTCTAGATTACTTTTACTTGATGCTGTCACGTTATCATCACGGATTGGTACTATACGGATCTCTTCTTGGGATGTTACCCCCTTAGCGGGCGCATCGGATACTTTATGACATGTGTTTCATGTACATCATGTATTTCTTGCTTCTGCGTTATTCATGTACACTCTTGTTCTCTCATGTTCGTTCATGTACGTTCATGTACTCTCATGTTCTTTCATGTACGCTCATGTTTCCTCATGTGTTTCTTGTATAACCAAAACATCATGTCCGTAACGTAACTTGAATAGATCCTTGTGTATTGATTGTGGGTAGGGGTGAGTATAAATGGTCATGTGATTTACCCATCATGTACACTCTGTTACTTTTCATGTTCATCGTGTACAACCTAAGCCAATTACATGCCATCTCGTACTCTAAATCACTAGTCACTTACAGTTCTTACTTACCATGTATATATTTCCAGTTATCAAATATCTCTCATGTTTTCATGTACATCTTCTTACAGCATTTCATGTATCTTATTCTATTGCCTACTTTATATTTCCTGACATGATATGAACTGCATGAGATGTATTGTGCTCGCTCCTGTCCTGACTGGACCTGTTGATAAATTTTACAGATGGCCTGGGATTGCCTGCTAGCCTAGAGGAGACACAGTAAAGGTTGTTTAGATAGTTATTTCATTTTGTCGGGAGTTGTATTTACTTTATGGATTACCGTATTTGAGTTTTGAGATGTATTTTTGGGTTTATGTATCTTAGACACTTAGACTTCTATCTCCTATATCTTTTTTGGATTTCATGTTTTATCTATCTTTATCATGCTCTACCTTAGATGTGATTAAGACTGTATCTGCTATGTCACCCCCACTCGGGGAGTATAAACTGTTTATCCTTATACTGCTAGATGCATGAGACCTAGGACAGCGTTCTACCGCCGACACTGTGGCGTAGGCTCGGCGTTGTTACGTTCTCGTGCCCTTACTCTAGGGTGCGGGTCATGACAAATACATATATATATACACTCGTACATTAAAATGCTAAATATAGAATATATATTTATATATATAAATACTGTACATATACGTATATAACAGTATATATATATATATATATATATATATATATATATATATATATATATATATATATATATAAAAACATAAAAAGAAAAAAGAAAAGAAAAGAAAAAGGAAAAGAAATAACAGCGCGGGGGGGGGGGGGGGGTTCGAACTCGGCCCACTGGGTCGGGTTCTCGAGTTGGGTCGGGGAGAGTATGGGGGTTCTTATAGGAGGTTTGAGTCGGTCGGGCTGGGGCTAGGTCGGCCGGGTAACGCGGGGGCAGGTCGGCGTCGGTCGGCGTCGGTCGTCGGGCAGTCGTCGGGGGTGGGTAGGGTTAGGATTTACATTTAGGTCCTTAGGAATTTTAGGATTTACAAACAGGTCCTTAACAGTTACTAAATGCAAAAATAAATTGCATAACATAATTAAAATATTTCATAATTTGCAAACTATTTTAATAACAAATTAATAAATTGCATAATGATATAAAAACAATTCTAAATATTACAAAATGATATTAAAATATTTTAATTAATTGCGAAATGATATTTTAGTATTTAAAACTCATTTAAAAATCATTTAAAAATTCTAGAAAAATTCTTAAAAATCCTAATAACTTATTTTAAGACTAAATATGTCATTAGAAATTAATTAACACTACTTAAATCAAAATTGAAAATCAGGGGCTGACAGGGAGGGGGTGGGGGGTATCGGTGGTTTCGGATCGGACCATTCCTATGAGTTTCGGTGGTTTCAAATTAGAGTATCGGATCGGGGGAGAGGGTATAGGTGGTTTCGGATAGGACCATTCCTATGAGTATCGGATCGGGGGAGGGGGTATCGAAATCGGTATCGGAATCAGAATCGGTATCGGACCGATACTGAGTGATACTATGAGCAGATACTCTGTTCAATTGGCGACATATATTTAGCGACGTTCGATTAACGTCGCTAAATTGTGTACATTAGCGACAAATTGTCTAAACGTCGCTCATAGTCGACGTTTTGTCTAAACATCGCTCATAGTCGACGTTTAAGGAATTAGCGACGTACTCTAAAAACGTCGCAATACGTCACTATTACCGACGATCGGCAACATTTTACGACTTTTTGTGTATAAGAAAACATACGTCACGGATAAGTCGACGAACGTCGCTAATATCACTAATATTAGCGACGTTTACCGACGTAACTATTGTAACGTTGCTAATTTCACTAATAATAGTGACGTTTAACGACGTATATGTGTGACGTCGCTAAATTTAAAATATAGGACTTTCAGTTTTCATTCCCCTCCATTATTTTTTTGTATTTATATAAATAGGCTATATAATTGAATGTTGTATGTTGTTTGGGAGTTTGGATGAGTTCTGAGTTAGGGTTTGATTTTGAGTTTGATTCCCAGGTTGAGTTTGTGAGTCTCTGAGTTAGCTTGGATTGTAGTTCAGTTCAGTTTGTGGGTTTACATACCAGTTTGAGATAAGTTTGGGTTTATACATGACACGACGTGGACACGCATCAGGCCACTGGGCATGTAGCCCTACCCCTGGCGTACACGTGTGCACTGCGTGTGTGCTCGTGTAGTGATTTTGGTGTCGTGGACACGGTTGTGTCCAGTTGGTTGGACACACAGACCCTTTGGGAGACACGTGCACATGTGTGTCCTTTGGGATTAGTTCATTTACACATATATTAGATTACTAAAATGTAGACTGTCAATAGGACTTGCATTGTTCTCTGTTTTCCTGAGAACTAATTTCTGAGATTAAGTGCAAATTTTACTGATTTTGACACGACCTATCTACTGTTTTCCTATTACACATTATGTTACACACATACACACACATTTCCTTCTGGTTTATAAGAACCAAATGTGAAAAAGAGTTTCATATTCAAGATATTAGAAATGAAAAAAAATTCGATTGGTTGTGGGACGAGCAAGAATCCTTTGACAAAGGAGACCACCATGCTGTCAGGAACCTCTCGCTCGAGCTCTACTCAAGGATGTCCACTCGAGCTCCGGGGCAAAGGATTGACTCAGAGTGGATTTCTGGACAGAGATGACGAAGAAGATGGCTGCCAAAGCTTATGTAAGTTTTCTAATTCTTTATACGTATTATATTTTTGTCATTTTGTATTACTGTAATTAAAATCGATCATTGCATCGTATCAATAGGTGATTTTGTACATTAGTTACAAGTGCTACTTAGTTAAAGTTCAAGTGCAACTTAGTTGTGTCTCTCTCTCTCTCTATCTCGCTATCAATGCTATAGTGTTGTTTCCCTCGCAATACGGAATGGTCTGATACCGATACTCTGAGTATCAGACCATTCCTATGTGTATCGGTATCGCAATCACAATACCGATACTCGAGTATCGTATTGATACTCAAGTATCACATCTGATAGTTCTCTCATTTATTTGTCAATTACTGTATTTCAGTTCTAGTTAGTTTTATGTGATTCTCTGATAGTTCTCTCATTCATTTTCAACCGCTCCTCCTGTGAATATTGATTTTACCAGATGGCACCCATGACCCGAGGAGCGGTACGTCGTTTGAAGGAAACAGTGAATGCTGAGGTGGATCCTCCTGCTTTTAAGAAGGAAGTGGCACCGGTAGCTAGTGAGACCGGGAGTTCTATTCATCCAGCACCGGTAGTTAGTGAGACCGGGAGTTCTATTCATGCAGCACTTGCAAGGGACTACATCTCTCCTGCCGCCGTCGATCCCACTTATTCGAGGTGGTTGCGTGATCGTATCACTGAGCGTTTGCATGAGCTGCATGGTTCTAATTAGCTATTAGTACTTATTTGTATTGGACTATTTGTATTGGGTTGTTTATTTTTGGATATTTTGCTATGTATGTTGGGATAGTGTGTTGGATATTGTGTTGGATTTTTTGTTGGTCATTGTGTTGGATATTTTTTGTGTATGTTGTGATATATTGGATGTTTGGAGATATTGTGTTGGATATATTGGATGTCGGATATGTTATATTTGTGTATGGTGGATGCTGAATATGTTATATTACAGGAAATAGTCTCTTTCCTGCAATTTTTTTCAAAAATATTTTAGTTAGCGACGGATTACCGACGGGTTATCGACGGGCTGTTGCAGGTATCGACGGATTACCGACGGGTTACCGACTGACTTTTGCAGCTAGCGACAGTTTTCTGACGGATTGTCCGTCGGCCTGTTTCTGGAAAAATTTTGCGACGGAAGGGCGACGGACTTTCCGTCGCTCATATTCTAGAATATATGGAAGATTTCCAGAAGGGTGGCGACGTATTATCCGTTGCTCTTCCGCCGCTAATCCGTCGAGGTTAGCGACGCTTTGAGCGACGGATATTGCGTATCAGAAACCCTCGGATACACGGTTAGCGACGATTTAGCGACAAATTGTCCGTCGCTAATTTTATGAATATATTAAAAATTTTAACTGTCGATGTTGACGGGAAGCCGTCGGCTAGCCGTCGGTAAAAGTTTTTATTTTGCCAACGCAAATCGTCGCTAATTAGTCGTGAAGCGGCGAACTAGCGACGAGCTAGTTTTAGCGACGAGGATATTCCCGACGAATTTTTTTAGCCCGTATCCGTCGAAAATCCGTCGGTAACATGATTTACCGACGGATTTCCGACTGATATGGCCATCGCTATATCGTTGTATTTTAGTAGTGAGAACAAATACTTTATTGAATCAACAAGATGAAACATTCAAATGATTATACACACAAACTACGATGAGCAGTCCGCGATCTCCGACAAAGCCATTTTATTTGAATAAATGTTGTATTTGAACAATTGTGTATTTGTTAATAAGGCTGTATATATTGTATGAGAACAATTGTTGTATCAATGTACCCTCTGGATATCGGTATCGGTATCGGTATCAGACTATTTCTATGAGTATCGAAATTGATCGCTTAGGCGCCTAGACGGTGTCTATGCGGTAGGTAAGTATTGAAAATCAAATTTAAGATATCGGTATAGAGTAAGTATCCTAGAAGGATATATATAAGATATCTTAGTAGTAGATAGGTAAGTGTTGAAAATTAAATTTACTTATGCCAAGTCTTTTGGGCCTATCAGAGTTATAGATCTTTTTGAAAATCTAGTATAATGCTGATTACCTCAAAAGGCTTGCATAAGTAAGAGTGTATAGAGTGTATATCGTAGGCGGATGAGTGTATAGAGTGAGCCTCCCTACTTCCCTTTTTCTCATTCGGGTCATGAGGCATCCTATTCCGCATCATATGATATACATCTCAACCAAAGCGTGGAGAAGTGTAAAAATATTAATATTAACCAAGGATCAGTATCGGACTGAGTATCAGGCTCAGGGGCAGTATACGTTTGATGGCTTATCCAGGGACAGAGTCTCAGACAGGAAGAGAATGTGTATGTATTAGTAGTTAGGTTTTATGTATCGAAAACATATGCATATCTCGGTTACATATAGCAAGTGTGAAGTATACAGAATTGAAAATATGTGTATTACATATGCATTTTTAGATTTGCCTATGGTGGGAGGCCGACGTGGACGTGTACGGGATTCAAATTTACCTATGGCGGGAGGTAGACGTGGACGTTTGCAGCATGGGTCTGGCTCACGTCCGGCTCCTTTGGAGCGTCCAGGCCGTCCACCTGTCGACGAGGACGAGTTCCTAGATGTTCATGATGGGTTATCTCCGGGCGCGGTCCATTCATCGGTCGGGGGAGCTACTCCTTCGCCCAATACTCTGACGACTACTCCGACGACTACTCCGACGACTACTCCGGCAACTACTCCGGCCACTTCTACCCCTACAGCCGCTTCCATTGCGGCCAATCCCTATCCGGACTTGGTGGTCGAGGCAGAGTCTACAGACGACGCGTAGGAGATCCTCCAATGTTACCGGAGCGCCCAGCCGATGTCCATCTTCCGGAGCTGTGGGCCGATGGGCAGACGTAAGTATATGTATTTTAGTTTATTATAAATTCATATATTTATTCATATATTCTTCATAGTAGCTGATGTCGTACATTATTTTCTTATCTCAGGTTTTTTCCGATACGCGCCGGGCGAGATCTAGGCGACTTGATTCGCCGTAATTTCCATGGGCCGTACCTGAACTTCGGCGACATCCCGGCGGAGATGCGGTTCGTTTGGCTTGACGCGCTGAGGATATGTATAATAGTCTTTCTTTACAATATGTATCAAAAATTTGTTCATTCATGTACGTTTATCTAATTTGCAGGCGTCGTACTGGTGGCCGGAGCATAGGGACCAAGCCATCCGGAGGTGCTACAAGACCGTATCCAGCAAAAGGATACGTGACATGATCCACGACCAGAAGGCGCTGGAGAGCCTGAGAGGTAGTGGATCAGAACATGGGTACAAGGAGTGGAACAGAGCGGATTTCTGGGTGGAGATGAAGAAGAAAATAGAGACCCCGACCTATCTGGCCAAGTCTGAGAAGGCGAAGGCTGCCCGTGCTAAGGCTGGTCAGCACACGGGTGGTTCGATCCCGTCTTCGGAGCACATGTGCCGATTGGTGAGTATTCTATTAAATTGTCAAATTTTTAAGTCTTAAACTCTACAAAATGAGTATTAATTTATGTTTAATTGTACAAGCGCGAGGAGGTCGCCGGGAAAGGCGGAGATCCGGACACCGTCGACTTCCCCACAGTCTTTGCGCATACCCACAAGCTCAAGAGCGATGGGAAGCTCGTAGATGAGCGGCTGCCAAAGCTTATGTAAGTTTTCTTATTCTTTATATGTATTACATTTTTATAATTGTAGATGATCGGACTACGAGTATCGATATCGGTACCCCATACTCATATAGTAATGGGCCGATACCGATTTCGATTGCGATACCGATACTAATAGGAATGGTCCGATACTCAGAGTATCGGTATCGGGCCATTCCTATGTGAGTATCGGTATCGATCTATTACTATATGAGTATGAGTATCAGTATCGGCCCATTACTATGAGTATTGATATCGGTATCGGTACATTACTATGAGTCTTTATATTAACTCTAAATTTATTTACGTTTATATAACATAGGAGGAGTTTGAGAGTCGGGTCGGTGAGGGGGGGTGAGGGAGGTGAGGGGGCTGGACCTAGCCAGCCGACGGATAGGAACAAACTATGGGTAGATACGGTCGGAGTAGGGAAAGACGGCAGCATATACGGTATTGGATCGTTTGCATCCCAGTCGTCCGTCGTTTCCAGAGCTCCACCTCCACCTCCACCTCCCCCTCCACCTGTACCAGTACTTCCCACCGGCATTGCTGCCGTCTACGACCAGGTCACTATTACCCGTATATTATGGGATTTACAAAATTACATATACGGTAGTGCAGGAGCTTCTGCTCCGACACCTATAGTACCAGTCGTTTCGGCTCCGACTGCGGCTCCGGCGGTTCAGACTTCAACCGATTCAGCTCTGCTACAGACTCCAGCACATTCGGCTACAGCACCTCCGGCTACAACACCGACGGATCCAGCACCGACTTCGAGAGTTCCTCTATCTCGGAAGGATTTCGAAGACGCATTGTGAAATATGCTGAATAGCTACACCCATCCGTCGCCTCCTCCGCCGCCGTCAACGTAGATATTGTTTGGAAACTGTTTGTATTTGGGAACATTTTGGAACATTTTTGGTATGTGTGTATTTGGAAACTGTTTGTATTTGAAAACTGTTTGTAAACTTTTTGGTATGTGTGTAACTGTTTATATATCTGTATTAGAAACTATTTATATGACTGTATATTGTGTGTGTAACTGTCAACATGGATGTGGAGTGCAGGAAACACAAATATAGACACACAAAATTGTATTTAGCGACGGAACATCGACAGAATATCTGGAAAATTGTAGTATAGCGACGGAAGAGCGACGGAATATCTGGAACATTACGTCGCTAAGGTTCTGGAAAATATAGATTTAAAGTATAGCGACGGAATAGCGACATAACCGGTTCGTCGCTACAAGCCTGTCCGATACCAATAGCGTATCGAAAACACTTTAGCGACGTACTTTTCCATCGCTATACCGTCACAACATTAATCTTAGAATATGCCGCGGACCCGTCAGTACTTAGTCGGTAAAAGTAGCGACGGAATTTCCGTCGCTAATACGTCGCATTTTGTAATAAATAGCGTGTCGCTAAATCCGTCACTAATCAGTCGCTATTTTTGACAAACTAGCGACAGATTGAAATTAGCGACACGTGATTTCCCGACAAACCATTTCCGTCGCTGATATATCGCTATTTGGCTTTAGTGACGGAAAAACAACTTTTAGCGACGGATACCTTCGTCGCTAACAGCATGTTTTTTTGTAGTGATTCATTTCCGAAACAATGCTTATTTTTTTTGTCGAGGAACAGTCGACTTGTTGTGAAGATTGGTATTGCAGAAAATAATATGTTTCGACTAAGACTACAGACTTCTAACTTGTTTTGTTTCAGTAGTGTTGACAGTGGAAGCTCAAAGCTATGACATGGCAGGTTTGGTTATTTGAATTATGGAAGCTTGAAACAGTTAGAAACAAAGGAGATGGTCAGAGGGCTGCCTCAAATTTATTTTACCGAAGATGTTGAGAAGATTGTCACATGGAAGCTTTATATATCTCCATTCCCTTTATGGTCCATTTTGCGAGCCAATAAGCTACTTCAACTTGTTCATTCAGATTTGTGTGGACCAATGCAAGTTACATCGTATGGAGAGTAGTCCAACATCTAGTGGATGAACTAGCACGGTTTAGTCGTCTTTCTCACCCTATAAGTTTCTCTTAAAATTCTTGGACCTCATATTTGTTCTATTCTCAACTTTTTGGTTACTTAGAATTGTCAAGCACACGACCATATTGTACATTTGTGATTC
This sequence comes from Iris pallida, assembly GCA_029216955.1. Lineage (NCBI taxonomy): Eukaryota > Viridiplantae > Streptophyta > Magnoliopsida > Asparagales > Iridaceae > Iris > Iris pallida. The sequence goes on from JANAVB010022593.1 coordinate 4,263,568, forward strand.
TTATTATTTGATAAAAAGTAATATATGAAAATTGAAATTCTTTTTTCTCACAATGACAGGTTTGGTCTTTCTGAAGCTTTTTCACATTTGAAATTGAATTTTGCCCAGCTTTACCAGATTCAATCTACAAGGGGGGATACTTTGACAGCAAAGAAAAGGCAAAATAAGCAAAAGTGGAAATATTTTCAGAAGCTGCATCCAAATATAAGAAAACAATATACAAGTGACATGTGGCTCAT